>OZ021718.1:0-600000 GCA_963978555.1 Galerucella nymphaeae | reverse complement strand
ATTTTGAAAATTACTATTATAGGTAGGTACGTGCATGGGAAATATCAAAATATGTACCTAGTTATCAATATATAGACAGTGATAAAATGAAATGTAGAATATCTTTGTGGTCTGTTGCATTTCATTATTGGACCCAACACGTGGTTGTTCAAATGAAAATTCAATACAATTTTTTTTTAAATCATCTAAAATCATAATAAACAAAAACAAATTAGATGGAAAATAGTTTATAGCAACTAATGAAGCACAAAATGATCTCTGAACTTGATATGAATTACAAAACATATTTTGCTATATTATTAGTTTATATACGTTTATCTTTTGTGGTATTTAAGTTTGTTTGTCAAGAGAAACCTTCAATTATTACCATTTTCAATCCCACAATGCTCATACAAAGTATTCTATGAATGGAATTTCCATTCAGTTACAATTTTTTTGATAAAATTCTAGATCTCATTCAGAACCAATAATCTAATATGTATAAAATTGAATTTTTTAATTTAAAATTTGTCTTTAATAATAAATATCTATTTGACTAACATTATCAAAAAGACGATACATCTGGCAACACTTTTTTTTAAAGCTACTGTATTAATAAATATACTAATATAATTAAAAATATTAATATTACGTCAACAAGTGAATTTTATAAATATTTAATGACCTTCAATTTTCCGATATATTAAATAAATCAATCTGAAACTGATTTTAATCCAAGAATTTTATATGATTTGTAAATCATTAAAATGTTATTTATTCATAATTTAGTAGCTCGTTACAGTGACAGGCAAACAATTACGAATTTACGTATTCTGTGTGGTCTACCATTCTTTCCAAAAATTTTACTTTATATTATTTGCTCAAGAAATCAATCAATATTTATTAGAACAATCACCAAGTTTAGTCTCAGGCCATATTTTCTATCCGTTCAAAGTGTCTATCACTATCAACAACTATCAAGAAAAACCAAGAATATATTTCAAAAATTTTTGAATCCTTGGCTCAAAATACTAAATTTTTCCCATAGATAGATATATACGTCTGAGGTTTGACCCCACATCACATATCCTCGTTAAACCACATTACACGCGAAAAACTGATAGAATTAATGTTTCGTCTGAAATTGCCTAAACGTGTTATTTATTTATTATTAAGGTTCCGTGAAATGTCAACTTTTTAAAAACAATTTAGAGCCGCTACATAAATCAGCTCGTCATAAAAATTTATGATATAAAATCCAGATGTGAATAGAACTAGGTTGAGAAACAAATAAATATAAAATATATTATAACATACTGCAAATTTTTATTATACAGGGTTATTAAAAATATATTGCGACTAGACGGAAACGAAATACGAAAAATTGGAATATAATGAGTGATCAATTAGAGGAAATTTTCCTATTAAGAGACCCCGATTAGCATTATATTATTGTTAAGTAATTCAATTACAAACCACACTTGAAAAACATTTATTATAATTACAACCTCCAAGTTTATTGTTTAGTACAAACTTAAATAAACACAATAAAATAGTTTATTCAACGTAAACAATGTATTTGAAACATTCATTCAATTCCATTAGGCTAAAAACGTTTTCAAGAGAGTGTACACATTACGATGAAATGGAAATTTCAGGAAAATGTTTAGACTTATCGATTTTAGTAGGTGTCCGACAACCGAAGCGCCTGAAAGAACTACAAACAGAAGTTACTTCCGTTTAGAAGTTTAGATACAGAAAACGATCCTTATCAACATAATATATACTGATATTATACTTTCGTTGCAAAATACCTGGCTAATACAGAAAAAAATATTATTAGAATTACACAAAATAGATTTTCTACAACCAGGGTCCGTATTTTTTCTATCCGCCAGAATTTCAGCATCAATAGAAACCTGATAAAACACCAAACTGACAATTCTACACAAAAATAAGGTTATAACCGTATACGAAGTTAGATATTCGAATGGCATACCCACTCGACTCAACCCATGCGAAACAAATCGTGCACGAAGCCTTCAAAAGCGATTCGAAAATACTGATAACTGATTCTCGTGCGAAATTCAGTCATTTTCGTACACGAAGATCTCGAAAATACTGTCCCAGATCTCATTATAATCCTGAATAATTAATATACTTTTCAGGTACCCATGTTTGTGTTTTTTTTTTCAATATAAACTTAATCAGTTTGTAGTAGATTATCCGGTACCTAATTACTCAATTAACTGTGGTAATAATAGCATATTATCGACAGTGGATATCCTGAACACGATTTTGTATGGTTAAATATATTAAAAGGATAACACAAACAATTAATTAACACTAAATTA
Source organism: Galerucella nymphaeae (assembly GCA_963978555.1). Taxonomy (NCBI): domain Eukaryota; kingdom Metazoa; phylum Arthropoda; class Insecta; order Coleoptera; family Chrysomelidae; genus Galerucella; species Galerucella nymphaeae. The sequence continues at coordinate 597,667 of OZ021718.1, read as the reverse complement.
GGTTTAATTATTTACAGGAACTAACAAAGCAACCAATAAATTATGTTATAACAAGTTAAAAAGTAAATTTTCGATAAATTACTTAAAATTCAGTGACGAGACCGCTCCCTAGACCCAAAAACGTGCTGTGATATACCTGTTGAATCTCATTTTTGATGTGCTCAATTCGAATGCTGAGCTCTTCGATTGCCATACACTTTCCTAATTCTCGCTGTAAAAATTCTGTGCATTTCACAATGAATATATAATATACCTATTCTATTTTGCTAAATATTTCACCTTCAAAATTTAAAATTAAATAAAAAAAATGTTATTTTTGGCACATGCATGAGGTTTAAACGTTTTAGAATGAGTAGAATCGGTACCACTATTGGAGTTGGTAAAGGGAAAGTAAAAGCAGATCTGAGTTCGGAAGTTACCACATTAATTTTACTGTAAATGAATTCTCTATTTCTGAAGTGGGTATATTAGTGAGGAAATTCAGTTTCTAAACTAAATCAATTAATTTTCTACTTTATGCGAGTTCGAAAGAAAAATAGACACAAAAGAATGTGAAAGAATGAAGAGTAGTTAATGAGATTCAAGTCGCTTAGGCTTGTCTTGTAGATCCCAAAAATATTTATCAGAATTTAGAAATATTTATGTGGTTTTGAATAATTGAAAAATAACTATCTATTATTTTACAAAAACATTGTTTGGGTATCTGAAAAATCGTTAATAATCTTCGTCAATACGAAAACAGAATAACAAACAACCTTACCACGCATTTTTCGCTACCTACCTACTTACAGTCTACTCAATTTGACTTTATATTTAGAAAATCCAACCATAACGGTTTTTTTTATTTCACGGGTAATTTTCAATGAATCGATTTGGTTCCACTACGAATATTCATGTTACGTAATTTTTATCGTTTGTTAATGTTGTTTGTAATAACAATTACTTGTTTCCATCAAGGAGGATTTGGTTTTTATTAATGTACTAATTACACCACTTTATTGTATATATAATTACGCTATACTTGTTTATATTATTATGTCAACAAATCTTATATTTATATGTATTTATTTATTTATTTAGTTTACACTATACCTACCAATAAATCCTGCAGAGATATAAAAATACCTGTTAGACTTGGACAAAAGAAAATTTTAAAAATAAAAAAATATTTTAAAAATGGATATTTGGAAAGCATTTTATCACAATAGATTTTTGTGTTTTGTTCTGATTTATATCAGAATTCTACAAACTTTTTTTTATGACACGCTTACCGTTAAAGTAACTAAACCCCTGAGGCTCTAACATATTGTCTACCTGTTGGCATTCTTACTTAGAGATGGCCAGTTTCGTATTGATTCTCAACTAGGTTACAGAAAACTTAATAGGTAGTCGATATTCAATACACTTTTGTTTTGGGATGGAAGGCATTGAATTTATTTTACCGAACCTAAGCAGTACTCAGATTGAAGTAAAATAGTGCGATTTGGCCACCTCATCAAATCTAAGCAGGAGGTACTCGGCCTGAACAGACGCAAAAGTCGCAAACTAGACAGGTCGCTGGTTCATATCCGGCTCGAAGGACCACAATTAATGTTCAGATCCTCTGGTTTTTAGGATCCAAACAATAAAGTTTCACGAACTTGTCGTGATTTACACGAAACTCTCGATTGAGAGAATGTGTGTCTAGAATGAAATAAAGATTGGAGAATCTTTAAAACATATATTTGGGTACCAGAATCAAAAACTAAGACTCTGGCAAAATAATAGGAACAATACTACAAATATTATTTTTTGACACTGACACTTACAGGAGAATGATATCCTGATTTTTTACAAAATATAACACACTAAAACTTAACAGGTTTTGTCTATATCTAAACTAAACTACTCAACATTTTTGAAACATATTACATGAAATGTTAAATGATCAATCTAAAAGTGGTTGCAAGTTCGGTTGCTATTACACCTTGAGAAAATGTTTTTAATTTAGTTTAAAGAGATTTGAACATACTACCCCCCCGTTGAACGGATCGCGTTCAATAAGTAAGGGTAAAATAATTGGAAGCAAAATAAAACTAAAAGCTAGTGAGGAGAATCTGTTGTAGGATTAAAAACAAAATCGAATAAAATACTAAGAGTAGAAACTAATTACGGAATTACACTATGTACAATTTTATTGTCTTCCTGGTCAAATGGCAAAAGACAAAGTTTGGTGATTGGACGTGTGAAAAGTCCGCTGCTAGTGCGTATTTTGACTGCTCTGACTTTGTTGTCAGATCCAGGAAATACTTCCATTACTCTGGCTCTTGGCCAGCTAAGAGGGGGAACATTGTCCTCCTTTAAAAGAACGAGATCGTTGACCTGAAGATTGCGAGAAGGGAGTAGCCACTTAGGTCTGTGCTGTAAAGTATTTAGATATTCAACCGACCATCTCTTCCAAAATGATTGTTGAATGCGAGAACATTTCTGAAATAAATTTAGTCTGTTTTCGGGGACGTGTGCGAGATCCTTTTCAGGATATGCAGTAAGGCTTGTTCCTATAAGAAAATGTCCAGGGGTGAGACATTCTAAGTCAGTCGGATCATTGGACAAAGCATATATAGGTCGAGAATTCAGGATTGCCTCAATTTGAGCAAGCACAGTACTGAGTTCTTCGAAAGTGAGGTGAGCATTGCCAATGGTTCTTTTCAAATGGTTTTTAGTACTTTTGATTGAGCTCTCCCAAATTCCACCCCAGTTCGGACTAAGTAGTGGGATGAATTTCCAGGTGATTTGATTCTCTGAGGCGAATGTTTCAACAGAATCTTTCACTGTAGTGTTTTTAAAATAATTATATAATTCGCGAAGTTCATTTCTGGACCCACAAAAATTGGTTGCATTATCGCTGTAAATCACTGAAGGGTTTCCACGGCGTGAGATAAATCGTTTAAGGGTTAGAAGGAATGATTCTGTCGAAAGAGATGTGACAAGTTCTAAATGTATGGCCTTGGTAGCCATACATACAAAAAGAGCAATATAACATTTTTGTAAAGTGGCCTTTCGCAAGTGAGACGTTTTGATTAGAAGAGGCCCTCCAAAATCTACACCCACCTTCTGAAAAGGTCTAGTGAAGGTAATTCTGTCCTTGGGTAAATTTCCCATAATTTGTTGAACCGGTTGTAATTGAAATCTAAAACAATTATTGCAGTTTCTTATGATTCTCTTGATTTCCCGAGATGAGTTGAGAGGCCAAAACTGCAGTCTAATATTTGCGAGTACCGTCTGGGCTCCAGCGTGGCCTAGGCGGTTGTGTTCGTGAGTTAAAAGTAACTTAACAACGTGATTTTTCGAGGGTAGCAATATAGGGTGTTTTTGTTCTTCTGGTATGTCTGCGTTGGTGAGGCGACCACCAACACATAAAAATCCATCCTTGTTTAAAAATGGTTTGAGTGACCAGATATTTTTATTCGAGAGACGTTTCCCAGCCTTAAGTTCACTAATTTCGTTTGAAAAATGTATAAATTGCAAATTCTTAAAGATTTGATTAATGGCAGATTTAATTTCGTCAACATTTAACGGGCCTAATTTTTTGTCTTCAGGGTTTCTACAATTATAAAAGAATCTATTACAGTATGCAACGGTGTGAGTGAGTCTGGAATATTTTGAAAATTTTAAAAACAAATTTTCCCAGAAAATAACAATAGGGTTTGGAATATTTGTAACAGCATTCAGATTTACCTTTTTCTGTTCAGGTAAATTGCTCAAATTTAATTTTTTGTCAAAATTATCGAGATTAATCGAGGGGTCTAATAACCAGGCAGGACCGTGCCACCATAGTTGAGAATTTAAAATATCGTGGGCCAATAATCTTCGAGAAAGTGGGTCAGCAGCATTATCTGTCGAACTGACATGACGCCACTGCCATTTTGCAGATGATTCTTGAATCTGTGACACTCGATTAGCTACGAATATAGACCAGCGTGAAGGATGTGAGTTTATCCAGCAAAGGGCAATTTGTGAGTCTGTCCATAAATTTATGGAATCGAAACTAAGTTTTTCAAAAATAAAAATTATTTTATTTGTTAACTTAGCAAGTAATAACATTGCTTGAAGTTCTAACCTAGGAATCGTGACAGTCGGGCGAATTGGGCAAATTCGAAATTTAGAAGCGACTAAATTACAGCTTACCGAGTTATCAGAGTACAGGGTACGAAAATAAACACATCCCGAATATGCCTTGAGAGAACTGTCTGCGAACGCGTGAATCTGTATATTTACAATTTCTTTTTTAGAAAAAAGGTGACGTGGAATTGTCAACTTTCTGAGAGTGGGAATATTCAAGATGAAATTTTCCCATTCATCTACAAGTGCAGTTGGCAAGGGTTCGTCCCAGCCAATTTTGTGTTTCCAAAGAGTTTGCATAAATATTTTGCCTAATAAAATAACAGGGCCAATAAGTCCTAGTGGGTCGAACATCTGAGCGATAATAGACAGGGCCTTCCGTTTTGTGACTTTATCACAAGTTAAAGTGTCTGGAAGCGAGATTGAAAACAAATCCATGGCAGGTTGCCATGAGAAGCCGAGAACTTTATTCGAGACATTTTCAATTTTGATATCTCTCAAGAGGGGTTGAGATTCCTCAGGAATTATTTCTAAAAACTCTGGAGTATTTGAGCACCATTTGTGTAGGTGAAAACCTGAGCTTTGCAACAGCTGGGTCAGTTCGTGATATGCAATTTCAATGTCCACTAAACTGTCTGTTCCATATAGTATGTCATCGACATAAGTCTGGTTCAATAGGGCATTAGATGCATGAGGAAAATTTTTACCACGAGTGAGAGCGAGTTCATTAAGCGTGCGAGTACTTAAAAAAGGTGCAGACTTTGTACCATACGTAACTGTGGTGAGTTCAATACAAGAGAGAGGTTCAGATGGACTGTCCCTCCAAAGAATGTTTTTCTTTTCTATATCTGAAGTGAATACATAGGTCCATTGTCTAAAACGACAGAGAATATCAAATAAATCAGGTTGAACCTGATAGCCTTTCAAAGTGATATCATTAAGAGAGGTTCCAGTTGAACTCTTACAACTTGCATCAAAAACAACTCTTAAACGAGTAGTAGCACTGGTATCTTTAATAACGCAGTGATGAGGAAGAAAATATTTATTTAAAAACTTTTTATTGTGTAGTGAGAGAGGTACATATTGTGCGTGACCAAGAGAAACATATTCGTGAATAAATTTTTTATATTCATTAAAAAGAGACGGGTTATTTTTAAATTTATTTTCGAGATTTAAAAAACGACTTTTTGCTATGTGAAATGAATCACCTAGCTCAGTAGGTATATCAGGTGAGCGTAGAGGGATGTTTACCTGGAAAGATCCATTTTCCAAAATTTTGAGATTTTGTTTGAAATCTAGTTCAGCCTGCTCTTCGTCAGAAGAAAATATTTTCTGTTTAGGGATATCCTCGATTTCCCAAAACTTTGTAAGAAGAGAGTCTAATTGAGAGTCTAGTGAGGAAGACTCAACAGTGTTACTAAAAAATGAGACAGTGTGTCCCGAACGAGGACATTGTGGAATATTTCCCGCAATTATCCAACCTAACATTGTGTTTTGTAGTACAGGACAGTTTCTACCAAGAGTTATGAGTCCATTATCTATTAAATTATAATATAAATCAGCACCAATCAATAAATCAATGTTGGATGGTTTGAAAAATTCTCTGTCAGCGAGTGTAATGTGATCTGGAATAACAAAAGAGGTTGTGTCGATAGTTGTTTGAGGCAATCTGCAAGTGATGCTTGGCAGCACTGCACAAGAGATATCAAAAAATACATTATTATAAGCATTGGAAAAAATTCTAAACTCTGCCATGCGGTTGGATACCACAGTGTCTTGAGTAATTCCACAAATATGCAAATTTCTCTTGTATACTTTAGCGTTTATTTGTTGCAATAAATTTTCAGAAACGAAAGAGTTTTGTGACGCACTGTCTAGTAATGCTTTTGCATATACAGGAGTACCATATCTGGAGTAGAGTGTGACAACGGCCGTAGCTAACAAAATATCACTGTGCTTCTGTGTCATTGAGGATAAATTAACGGATGCAGAGGGATTTTCAGGATTTTGTGGCAATTGTGAATAGCCACTATTTAGAGAGGATTGCCCTGAATTGTTATCAAGGTGAGAAGAAAAGTGAGAAGCTCGAGGATTATTTGAGATGTTTGAATTTTGAGATGTAGAATTTCTGGGATTAGTTTGACTCCTACAAGGGGAGTGAGGAGGAGAAGGCTGTTGGCCTGATAACCATTGATCTTGAGAGTTGGATTGCAAATGCAAAAGTGTATGATGCCTTTTTGAACAGACTGAGCATCCTCGAGACATGCAATTACCTACCATATGCTGTGAGCCTAGACAGTTTAAGCACAGGCGGTGTGACTTGACAAAGTTCATCCTTTCCTGATGAGATCTTTCAGCGAATTTAGAGCACCTATAAATTTTGTGGGAGGTTTCATTACAGAAAGGACATTTTATTTTTTGAGTAGTTTGAGAATAGTTTGTACGACTATTTTGTGTTGCATTCGCGTGATAAGATGCTGAGTGATTGAGTTTAGTGAAAGTTTTTTCCTTTTTTGGAAGAGAGGGGGAAATTGAATTAAGAACTCTGCATCTTTCTTCAATAATTTCAAAAAATTCATCAAGAGTCGGTAACTTGCTTTGGTCTCTTTTTGACTCGTATTCGCGTTTTGAAGCAAAATCTAATTTTCGACAGAGAAGATTGATAATTATTAAATGATCAGTTACAACATGTAAATTTTTTAAACATTCTAATTGTTGTCTCATTTCTGTGATGAAATCTCTTAAACATTGTGCGTTGCTTTTTGTGATTGGAGTATAATCTATTATGGGATTTAAATGGGAGTTGATAATAGCCAAATTATCGTTATATCTTTTTTTTAATATGTTAAGTGCAACAGGGAAATTGTCATTAGTTAATTCTAAAGCGTCGATCAGTAACAAAGCTTCCTCTTTAAGAGATAATTTTAAGTACATTAATTTTTCTACATTTGAAATGTTTGTGTTATTAATGACTAGCGAAGTGAACAAATCTATAAAACTTTGATATTTTTTCTGATCGCCTGAGAACGTCGGGATTTTTAACTCCGGCAGTTTTACTCGAGGTATATGTGATGTGTTTGAATTAACGACTATCTGAGGAGAAGATACAACTTGTTTAGTTTGATCATTTGACAAATCTGCAATTTTTTCTTGTATTCTCGCTAAATAATCAAGATACGTTTGTTCGACATCAAAGCGTATATCAGAATTAATTTCTACGTTTTCTTCAGTTGAGAGATTCTCATATTGTTCCTGAATGCTTTCAAATTTATCAAATGTGACAGTGAGGGCATCTAGCCGTGTTTTAAGTTTAAATACATTAGTTTCTGTATCTACATTTTCTTCTATCCACTTGTAGTGTCGAGTAAATGCACCTTTGTTATTTTTTAAAGCTTTCTTTAAAGCATCCATTTTCTGAGTGTATACAAATTTCAAAAATATGAGTATTTGCTAGAAAGGAAGAATAGTAGGTATATTTTTGTGGAAAGAAAATGGATACCTTAGAGTATTACCGAAAGAGATTCTACGCTTGGTCAAATAAATAGCGTTACAATAAATTATGTAGGTGATTATGAATACAAGTAACTAATTTTTATACAAAAATACAAAGAAATATGGGTGTCTGTTAGATGTAAGAAATCGACAGGTCTAAGAACGTTTTGTGATAGGCACTAAAAATATCGAATATACAAAGATTAAATGATAAGTTACAAAAAACTATTCGTCTAAATTTTCAAAGGCAATTTTTTACCTTGAACTTCCTTTGGAGTTGGTTAGATTTTGGTGAGTGCCTACTTTCACCTTACAGGCTGTGAAGATAGGGATAACTGTCTGCTTGATGTGAAAAAGGTAACGTGGATAGCTTCTTCAACGTTGATTGTAAAGGCAGGTATTTACCCGGGCGAAGTGGACTATACGCGAGCACTTCTATCAAATTGTTGGCTTGAGAGATTTCTTTCTCCGAGAGAGCTGACACTAGGTTTTCAAATAAATCCGGCTCGAAGGACCAATTAATGTTCAGATCCTCTGGTTTTTAGGATCCAAACAATAAAGTTTCACGAACTTGTCGTGATTTACACGAAACTCTCGATTGAGAGAATGTGTGTCTAGAATGAAATAAAGATTGGAGAATCTTTAAAACATATATTTGGGTACCAGAATCAAAAACTAAGACTCTGGCAAAATAATAGGAACAATACTACAAATATTATTTTTTGACACTGACACTTACAGGAGAATGATATCCTGATTTTTTACAAAATATAACACACTAAAACTTAACAGGTTTTGTCTATATCTAAACTAAACTACTCAACATTTTTGAAACATATTACATGAAATGTTAAATGATCAATCTAAAAGTGGTTGCAAGTTCGGTTGCTATTACACCTTGAGAAAATGTTTTTAATTTAGTTTAAAGAGATTTGAACATAGACACTAAAGTGTGCAGGACTAAATGAAACTAGACCACTCTCCTTTAAAATATATATTTCTTTTAAATAAGCACACACATAGTGATGTGAACAATTCTCTTTTATTTCTTGGTGACCGAAAACTTTTACTTGAATAAGATTTTCCAATGTTTCTGGATGTAAACATAATTTTGGAATCGTTCTGAAATGGTCTATAAAACTTAATCGTTTGTAACCATGATTGTTCCGTTTTTTTTCAAATTCATAGGGAGAGAAACCAAAAATTTTGCGCACGCATACTTTTGATATTCTAGGAGTGCCCTGCATTGAAAATCGGATCTTTCACGAAATAAAAATAAGTTGATTAACTTATAGAGTAATATTTTATTAACATTTATTGTAAAATTAAAATGTGTTTATTAAAAATGCAGTAAAAATAAAAAATTATTAGAAAACGAGTGTATATAATTTAAAAACCTTTCTTAATTTTTCTTTTATAATTTAGTGTTCACCCTACCTCGTCCCATTTAATGAATTTCTCCCCATTTTGCAAAGCCTCAGGAACTTCAATAGGCTTCAGGGACACTGCATTGGTTGACCCAGGAGCAGTATTAGATCTACCTGTAGCTGTAGCGGACATGGTTTTAAAAATAATAATTGCACTAACCACACATTATTTATTATTACTGCATTTAATCACTGAATGTTATCTAAACAAAACCACAATTTTATTCTCATTTTCTTGATTATCCATTATGTCTTCGCGTCGCAGGTCAATATTATTGTTTGTCTAGAGTAAACGTTAGTTTTTCATCGATTAACGTGGTGGTGTTCTGTTTGAAAAACTGTTATTTTGAGATTTTCCGGAAGACCACGAACGAATATTTGTCACCATCTTGTTCCCTACTGCCGTGAATTTGGATGGAGAAACACGGTCTAGGTTGTTGATTGGCGGCGACGCCAGATCGTGAATATTTACTCTATAATCAAATACTTCATCCTGTATACATTTCCTAAAATCAAATCAAATATTTTTTCAATCAATGATAAGGTTTTTCTTCAATAGTATTTGGAAAATTAACTAAGCGCTTTTCGTGTTATAATTATTGAAAGTAATTTTTTTAATGGTTTTTTTATTATTATTATGATTATTACTATACAGTGTGTCTCACGAGCTCGCACCAAAGAGATAATAGAGAGAGGTTAGGTAAAAAAAATTATAAATATTATTATTAAATCAAATCTTGGAAAGAAATCCTAAAATTTATCCTGAAAATTTTGTAATCGGACAAAGGACACAATTTTTATTTTAAATTTATCAAAATTTAGATAGACATGAAAGCAAATATTTATTGATCAATTAGAACAAACATTATTGAAAGGGATCCAAATTTTGTGATTTTTTTTCAATAAATAGATATACGATGCCACTCAATCTGTTTATAGGATGTTTGAAATGTAATATATTCATAAATTACTTAATTTTTATTACTAATTTTCAAGATAAAATATTCAATTATCTAATCAGAGCATAAAATATGACAAAGGGGTGATATAAAGGAATTTAAGTGAATTAAAAAAAACATTGAGCAGTGTTGAATCGGCCTAAAATATAGAATATTTCGCATAAAGAAGTAATAGACCAGTGGCTACTATTCCAATCCCGAAAACCACAAGACTTCCTACAAAATATTAGAAACTTTTCAAAATGAACATCAGATGGTCAGCAGGATATACTGGATAGTGGGAAAGGTTAGTAATTATAGAAATCGATGAGCGCTTTTGTATCCCCGATGCCTATACAAACTTAAGAGGAATTAAGCATAATATTTCTCAAAGCATGTATATGAAATAATGCTTTGAATTTGGTATTGAAATATTAAGTAGGTTATTAACAATAAAAATAGATAGTTTGTAATATCACTCGCTTTTGTGTGCGCATAAATATCAACAATGTTTAATATACGCTATGGGATTTTATTATAAACAATAAATATTGGTTGAAATATGATTTTAAATACCTTGGGTACTATGAAATATACCATTAATTTACTAGTAATTCATGCTAACAGCATGCGCGATGTGGCCGAGCTCCAGAGACGAGCCCAGAGAACAATTCTAGCAACACATCACATCTCCAAACAAGCGCAGTTGCCGCTTCATGATAACTTAAAGTCTTTTGTATTATCGTTTTCTCTATAATTGTAGGTTTCATACTCTGTAACCTATTGAAAGTCGTTAAAACACAGGATTGCTATGAAATGCTATAAATGTGTATAGATATCACTTGGTTCAATTTTAGAGAGAATAATTTTCTTACCCAAATACGTGCAAATTTAAGAATTCTAAGTGACCTTGCGGGCACTTTTTATTATTTTTTAATTTAAGAATTTTCTGTTTCTTTAATCTTTGCCAAATTTTTAATATGAAATTTAAACAGTATTATCAATAAATCTATCTACCATATTATATATTTTTTATTGTCTATACATACTTCCTATAATCGGAGATTTTTTCAAATCACTTGTGATATTTAGGTGATAAATTCACTGTTCTTTCGTAACCGTTCCATCACAGTTTTCCCAGTGTGCTAACCATCACGTGTACTTAAACGTCATTCATACTTCATACTTGTCAGTGACAAGTTGTCACACTGATTAACCTCAAAAGTTGCTCTGTAACAATTTTTGATATTTCTTTTCTAAATTTTTCTATAATAATCTTTAGGTACCCACAAAAATTCGATAAAAATGACATTGTATCATTTTGGTAATTGCATAGCTCTTATATATGTACCATATTATTTGACTTATAAACAGTCTGGATTGTAAGTAGAGTAAATCAATATATTAAAGGTCGAAACTGTACTTATACAATTTTTAGATCAGAATATGGGGCATTCTGGAAGTGTATCCAAGCAGGGTTAATATATATGGTTACTCAATTAGCTAAAATGATGGTTTTAGCAACTTTTTTTCCAGATAATGTTTCAGATCTTGGAAGCGATTTTATGGGGGTAAATACCCAAGTATATACTTATTCAAAAAAATAGCTGAAAAATAACTGATTTTAATCATTTTGTGTATTTTGGATGTTGAAGTAAATAATTTTTTAGGAATTCCTTAAATCGACAGTAGATCTAGCAGACTTAGCAGGTTTATATCTAGTACTATCAAGCATACCTGGAAAAGGTCACAGTAAAGTCTTAACAGCTGGTATAGGTTGGGCGACAGCTGAAGTTATACTTTCTAGAGCACTTTTACTTTGGGTAGGAGCCAGAGGAGCAGAATTTGATTGGATTTATATTCAAAAATGCTTAGAATCCAACATATTCTTAGTTCAACATATTATAACTGCAACTTTGGTGTGGTTGTGGTCTCGTCATGATTTAAAAGAAAGTATTAAATCTGTCGTAACGGTTCTACTTTTGTTTACCGCATATAAAGGTTTATTGCTCGATTTCTTAATTTCCGGTATGCACGCGAATGCTTGGGTTGGTTTGTTTATTAAAGCAATTGTTACACTAGCATATGGCGTTTTCACGTTAGTTGTATATGCAGGGTTAGCCCAAGTCATAGGTATTTTTTAAATTGAGTTGTACATATTTACAGTATTTTGAAAAGACTGGACTCGATTGGTCCCTTACAATTGTTATGTTTTGCAAATAATTTGCTGTTTACTTGTATAAAGGAGTAAAGATACCAATAAACAAATATGAAGATAACCAATGGGATATTTTTTTTATCATACATTTAAAAAGTAATTAATATTCATATCCAAGCTTGATTTGTACAGTTTGAAGTACTAAAGTTGCTGGATATTTTAATAACTTTCTTTACACGATTTATTCCCAATTTAATTAAATGCCAAACATGGAAAATTAAAAGGTGAATGCTACATTCCGATTAGGATTTGTCTACTTCCACCTGTCAGATGAGAAGAGTGACAGTTTGTTCTAGCATTGTACAACATGGAAAATAATTAGTTGTTTCTATCAATGCATATAGTTTATTTCGAATTTACATAACGTATTTTTTTAATACTTAGCTGTCTAAATAATTTTAAATCTTTGAATAAACCATAGAACTCTATACTACGTTACGTAGTATAGAGTTCTATGGAATAAACACTCCAATAACCTAACAAAAATATCAATTGATGTGACAGTGACATGACCTTGTTTTTATAACAACCAATGAGATTGCTTACGTTCATTCGTCAGCATTGCCTTTTATTATCTGTCAGTTAACAAGCTAGAGAATAAAAACGAGTTAATAAACCGCTTCCAAATAAACTGGAACTTTATCTGCTAGTAACTCATTATAATAAACAGCACAATAAACTTTAACAAAATATATAATACATAAACGTACATGGACGATACAAATTCAACATGTTTATAAACAAACGTATAGGTTTGTATTTCTTGGAGCAGGTATATAAAAAGGCCATTATTTTAGTTCCTGTAGTAAGTAAGAAAATAACCTACATATAATATCAACATTCTTTATTTTCACATTCTAGTTTTTTATTTGCAAACAATGTAGTAAAACGATACCAGCCTTCAATATATTTTCAAAGTTCGTCTAAACAAACACAATTTTTATATATATACACACACGCAGTATATATTAAGAAGGAGAACATCTCGTTGATAAATCATCTTCAGCGTCTTCTGACATGAAGCTGTTGGAACTAGAGCTTGAAGAAGAGTCAGACATGGGGAATAAACCAGCGTCTCCGTCTCCTTCACCGCTAGAAAACGTTCTCTAAAATATAAAAATTATCAGACAGTTAAAGACAAGTCAAAAAACTGTTACTTACCATGTTGGTAGTGCTTCTTAGATGCGTCCAAAGCATCCACAACATTTGGCTTTCGTTAATATCGTGCGGTATAATAGACGTCAAGTTCATCCTGGATTTGTTATTCGCTTTAATCGTTTCAGATAATCCTTTCATCAAAGGATCCATTTCGCAGGAAGGTACCCACACTTTAACGTCCCAATCGAGTCCACTAGTACAAATATACGGTACTTGTGGATGAGGTTCTAAACAATTCACCTAAAAACAGTTTTAAATATTATTACGATTTGTAAAAAATTATATTGTAGACTTACAACTCCATTGTCGTCGGCAAGTAACCATTGTACAATGCCTTCGGTGTGTTTGTCCCAAAAATAAACGTTTCCGCAATCGGAGCCGCTGACTATGAATTCCGATCGTGGTCCGAAGAAGTTGACTCCTTTTATCGTAGCCCCGTTTCGATGTCCTTGATATTGATGTAGAAAACTACCGGTTTCTCCGTTGGAGTCGAATAAATATATGTCGCCGTCGTTGTACGAGCCGAGGATTTGAGAACCGTCGTAATTGTATACGGCACAAGTTACGTGTAGACCCCAATTGCCTCCAGAATCACTCCTTTTTTTAAAGGGATGGTATGTATGTAGAGGATCATCACTTTTCCTTAGGTCAAACACCCTTATTAGTTCGTCTCTGCCGCTAACGCAGAATTCGAGGGTTCTTAAAGGATTACTGCAAATACTATACAAAGCTATGTCTCTATCATCATCTCTTACACTAACTATCCTGTAAAATAAATTCCAGACATTACAATCTGCATTTTGTTGGGTGATTTAGTAATTTTACCTTTCTTGTTTATTTTTTCTAACATCGTGACTAAAAACAAGACCGTCTTCACCAGCACTGAGAACTACATGAGGTTGATCAACAAGAACTGCTATTTTGTGACATGGTCCTCTGTGAGAACCTAATTTTCTATTATCTCGTACACCTTCTTCCACCGAAACTTGAGCAATTCTAACCTACACATAAAATACCATTATAAATTTATTAGTTTGAGGATATTTTTACTTACTTGTCCATCTCTAGCACAGGAAGCTATATGCAGATCACCTGAGAGGTTTAAAAATTTTGTTTGGAAAACATTTCCTCTATGTTTAGAATCGTATTTTAATATGTTTTTCCCTACTTTCCAATCCCAAAGTATAACTTTCAAATCGTCTGAACCACTTGCTAGTAAATGTCCATCTTGATGAAAATTTAAACTATTAACACAGCCATCATGTCCTTCTAGTTTGTACATTAATTCTAACCTTCGTACACTATGTAAGGAACCGTAACAACGCTTTTGAAATAAATCTGAACTTTGTAACTTTGAACTAGAACCTAATTGTCTATTTAAAACTTCCGGTATAATAAACCAATTGTGTTTTGGCTTTTCCTTTTTCATTACAGGATGTTCCTCTTCTTCTGATTCTACATCTGTATCATTTATTACGGTGGAATTTGAGCTGCCAGTGCTGGTTATGTTAGAATTTGCTTCAATGTCATCCAAGTTATCAGAATCTTCGTCTTCTTCTTGTACAGCAGAGTCTTGCTCTTCATTTCCTTCAATTTCTTCTTCATCACTGTTACTAAATAAAATATATTTTATATGCATACATTGCTTGGAATATTATGAATCATAAAACTTGACAATAATGTCTTGTAAATCATAAAACTTTATAAAACTCTTATATGTAAGTACGTACCTTTTATTTTCTTGAAGTTCTTCAGTATTGGAATGATTCCTATAACTACGATTTTTAGAATTTCGAGATCTAGGGAAACCACTGTCTGTACTAGTACTAGCAGTTTTTTGTTCAGTATCGGTTGAACAATTTGAAGATTCCTCAACTGATCCCTTCTCAGTTTTCAATCTTTTAGGATTCTCTATATCATTGGAAGTTTTTTCTTGGTTTTCGTCATCAGACATATTTTCATCCATAGTGGAAAGTTATTCTAAAAATATAATCAACTGCGTATCACATGATTTACGTTTAAAGTCAACTACTAATTTTGCCAATAATTTCGTTAAATGTTAACGTTCTATTTATTACCTATATACCAATTTTTCTACCTTATCCTAGGCTACTTCTTTGGAAAAACTTGTTTAGTGTTTATTTTCTTTTCTCTTTGCCTGACATTTCAGTTGGTTCAGTTTTTCTACACCGGTGTTAAACGGTGTGCATAAAACTCAGCCTCGAGCAGGTAACACTTTCGAAATGTCAAATTGCTTTAGTACAGTGCAGTGTAGACACAGAGTAATATACCACGTTCATAGAACTAAAATGTGGAATGAATTTTAAATAAAAATTTCACTTTTTAGTTTCATTTAAAATAGTAAAATGTATTGTTCTGTTTGCCATTTTATCGGTTTTTGAATTTTGGTTATCCAGAAAGCGATAAAGATACCGACTTTCACACTGGATGAATTTAGAGCGCTTTCAGAGGAGGCACTTTGTGGCCGACTACTAGTGTCTGAGAAGAATCGTGTTTGAAGTGTCTCGTCTGAAAGGGCTTTCAGCTTTACTCCAATGCGGTGAGATCGAGGGTCTTTAGAGCTTATTTTTCTCCATAACCTTCTTTGATTATTCAGGAGAAAGTTGTTATTTTGTTATTAGGGATTGGAAAGAAAAATTAAGCAACATCAGATATATGAATTCATTTCTTTAATGAAAATAATGTACACGTTATTGCCTAGACCACAGTTGTAGTATAATACACGTCCGAATAGGGTCTTACATATTTTTTTGGAAAATTTTAGGTACTCACTTTTCTAAATTTTACAATTTTTCTAAAAAATAATTACTCATAAAACACACATGACTCATACAAAAATTTTGAAATTTGGATTTTCGACTTTTATTTAACAATGCAAATTTCTACACGCACTACACACATATACCTACAGTACTAAATTTTTTTTTTATGAAATTGAAATACAAATTTTCAAAGTGGTATAACAGTCGCATTATATTTATATATTTATATAATGTAACTACCATATTATACCTTGTTAGTTTTTGAAGATAATGTATTCTTTTTACACTAACTTATTACATTGATATGACGTAGATTTTTTTATTTATATTAAAAAAATGTTCAAAGGCAAAGTCGATTCTAGGTAAGGACTGTACAACTAATGAGTACGATATGTGCATTAGCATTAAGTTTGCCTTCAAACATTTTTTCACTTCACACTTAATAGGGTTAGGTTATTTTATAATTGTTCATTCATTCATTTCAAAAATGTATTTGTTTGAAATAAACAAAAAATATTGTTATAAACGCACTTATCTGCGTACAGATATGTGTGTTTATGATAAATAATAAATATAAATTAATCAAACAGTGTCTTTTAGAGCCTAACCGTTGATTTTATGAAAAATCCTCAGTTCTAGCAACAGTTCTTTTGAAATTTTTGGAACAGGGGAATATATTCACAGTAAGAGGGTGGTTATTCTGTGCTGAGATCAAGTTAGTGCGCAAGCACCAGAGAATGGACGAGTTCTATACAAGGAAATTGCTGCCAACATAAACAAAAAAATACTGAAAGAGGTTGGTCGCATAAGGGATGGTTTTTCCAATCTATTTTTAGTTTTTCTTTTATGTTTTGAGTCCCTTTACCACCCATGTTGTACCCGAAAAGTTTGCAGGTCTATTTGGTTTGGGGTATTTTATATCTTACAGTTGAGGAACAGCTAATGACAGCTGTCAATAGTTGTTCGTCAACTGTAAGAGGCAAAATACTCCAAACTAAAAATACCTCCAAACTTTTCGGGTACAACATGGCTGGTAAATGGACTCAAAACATATAAGGGCGAGTTGTACCAAACGCCTAAACTCGGTTTAATGTTAACTGATGATTAGACTGATGTAATTGTTGATAATAAATACATCAATCAGACACAGTCTAAACATCAGTTATCATTAAACCGAGTTTAGGTGTTTGGTACAACTCGCCCATAAGAAAAATTAAAAATCACTTCCTTTTTCAGTATTTTTTCGTTCGTTATGTTGGCAGCAATTCACTTGAATAGAACTGGTCTATTGAAAGAGTGGTTGGATGGATAGATGGAAATACAGGAAATGGACTGACAGGTCAGTTGGATGATATACAGGTAGACGCAAGACTGGTCAATGAAAAAGTTCCTTTCAACTTTTAGATCTACCAAAGAACAGAATAACTTACAAACGCCACCGAAATGATGGAATATGTCGTTGTTGGTTGTACCTAGTTTGTATCCTGCTAAAGATTACTGTAGCAAACTTTCTAACGATTTTTCATAAAGTAACTATCGATCTAAAATAGACATTGTTCAAGTTTTTTTTTGCATTTTGTTGTTATAATAACAACATATTAACAAGGTAAATATATGTGTGTATAATATATGAAAAGAACAGACCCTATTCTCAAGTTTCTTCCAATATTTTTTAGGCCTTGAAATAAATAAAAGTGTCATTGCGCCGCCACTCGAACCTTTCTTTGTAAAAATTACAACGAATTGCAAAAATCTTTGGATTTATCTTTGCAGCACCAGGTAATCACGTCACATCTTCTTCTTCTTTCTTGTTGTTCGAAACGGTTAATCAGCCAGTATGTCTTTTTTTTTTTGAAAATATAGTAAGAGATAAGAAGCATCATTACCTTGTGTTTTAATTCGATATTCCAAACACTTTAAATAATATAAAGTCAACAATTATTATTATGTTTCATGATAGGAACTTTAAACATTTCTAAAATTGGTCCTCAAAAAGAACCACTAATTTGATATTATATACACTGACATATTATTATTTATATATTTAAAAAGATAAACTGAATAATAATAATAATAATAAAATTCATATACACTATTAATTACTAGGTACTAAAACGATTAACTAAAATCTAATTGATACTCTTATTATTTATTATCGTAACATGGATATTTTTTGTTTTATCTACACACATTTTTTATAGGTATATTTAATCGTCGAATGACAGTCAGTCAAAATAGATAATAATATGAGACCCTGCTTAACGAATGACTGTCATCTGATAATTTTTTTTCTTTTCGGAAAAATTAAATAACCAAAAATAAAACTGACTCATTCGTGTTGTTTAATATTAAGACAATCATTTTTATATGTAAGTTAATAATAGATATTTATTATTTTTTTGGAGACAGACGTTTGCAAAATTTCACCGTTTATAATACATTTATATAATATAATAATAATATATACACAATAATACATTAAAACAATAATATAGGTAAGTAGGTAAATAGGTAGGTACATATGATACAATAAAAATTATTAAATATATATACTTGTCAAACAAAATGTCATCATACAGTACTAGTCTACTACATAAGTATATTTGGCATAAATAATAACAGACAGTCGATAATAACATTAAATAACATTATCATTGAAACGCAACAATTTTATTTATTATTAGATGGATATGGTGACGGTTAGGCGGCGGTGACATAATCCAATAGAGGAGTTCAGTCTAAGGTAACTGTGGTCAACAAAAAGTGGTATTTTCTGACAAGAATGATAGTTTAAGTCTACTGTTTAAAACATAAGATTTTGCATGTTTTTTATCATTGCGAATATCTACATTGCTGACTTCATATCAGTGGCCAATAATTCTAGGAACTTTTGGCATGTCACCATTTCATATCTGTTATTCAGTCACTAGTTATGTCAAATTTCAGTGAAAAAAAAGAAGTATAACTGAAACTTGACATAACTAGTGACTGAATGATAAAAATGAAATGGTAACATGCCAAGAGCTCATAGAACTATTGGCCACTAATATGTTGAGTTTTCAGCGAAAAAGTCGGGGGTGTATTTATTATTTTAATAAAGTAATATAGATTTTCGGAATGATAAAAAAACATGCAACAATCTTATGTTTTGAACGGTAGACCTTAACTATCATTCTTGTCAGAAAAAACCACTTTTTGTTGACCACACTGACCTTAGACTGTACTCTTCTATTAAAGAAGATTTCACTTGAAAAAAAAGTAGAGAAATTAATGAAAAATAATAATTATATTCTAAATATAAAATAGGGTATGTTTGGTTTGATAGTTTTTGTAAAATCTTGGTACTTACTTGAAAGGTTTCGAAATCCATAAAATTAAAGGAGGTTTAAGAGATAATTAATTCACTGAAAATAACAAAAACTACTGAAAATAATATTAAATTCTTCGGTTATAGAACAACAAGAGATATTATAATAATAAAATTGTTGCACTTCAAATAATTCTTAGGGAAAAAACATCAAAGACCTGCCAAAAAACAAACAAACAATAAACATCGAAAAAAACCAAAAATAAAAATTTGTTCTTCGCAGTTCGAGCTATAAAAATTCCATCCGATGTACAACTTTAATTTGAACGAAACTGCTTTTTTTTGAAAATTATGCAATCCATAATTATTCAAAAACTATCCTTTAGAGCTAGAGAGATAGTATGAGGAAAAAATCATTCATTGCACAATAAATTAATAAACAGACCAAATAATTAACTAATCTAAAAAATGATCTGCGAAAAAGTTGAGTGGAGGTCATTCTTGTTTAACCATTACATTAGGATTATAATTATGGCCGCTTGAAGTAACCAAGGATAAAGGACTAGTTGCTAGACTATTAGCGATGTGGAACATATTTCCGTTTGTATTTCCGACTGAGCATGGTGAACCCATTGCAGCCGTTGGGGGATTTATTCGTTTTTCCTTTTGCCGCCTATTGCAAAACCAAACTCTTACCACTTCTTTTTCCATACATAAACCGTCCGCTAACATCGTTATTTCTTCGGATGTGGGTTTTGGATTTTGAATGAACGCTTTTTCGAGAGCGATTCGAACGCTCGTTTCGATCGACGTTCTCTTTTTTCGTCTCCTTCCTATTGTTTCAGGGGTGGTTAAAGGATTACTCAGGGCTCCGGGATTTGCTAAAGTACTATCCGCATCTTCCAACCATTTTTGAAGAAGCGGTTTCAATTTGCACATGTTTTTGAAGCTTAAATTCAATGCTTCGAATCGGGATATTGTCGTTTGGGAAAAATCATTTCCATACAATTTTCCCATCGCTAATCCCACATCTCCTTGAGTAAAACCTGTAACAATAACAACAAATAAGAGTGCTTTCAGAGGAAACACTTTGTGGCTGGCTAGTAGTGTCTGAAAATTGATCGCATTTATTCTTTTTAGACACAAGTAGCCGGCCACAAAGTAGAGGACTTCGTGGCCGGCTAGTAGTGTCTGAAAATCGATCGCATTTATTCTTTTCAGACACAAGTAGCCGGCCACAAAGTCCTCTACTTTGTGACAGGCTAGTAGTGTCTGAAAAATGATCGCATTTATTCTTTTCAGACACAATTAGCCGTCCACAAAGTAGAGGACTTTGTGGCAGGCTAGTAGTGTCTGAAAAATGATCGCATTTATTCTTTTCAAACACAAGTAGCCAGACACAAAGTGTCTCGATTAAAAGCGCTTCAACTCACCCAACTTTATTCTTCGCTGCTTAAAGGTTTTAGCGAATTGTTCAAGTTCTTCCAAATCGGTGGTTTCTTCGGGAGACGGTTCTAAAATTCTTGACGGTGTTTTTAAATGTTGCGGCGTCAAACCGCCAGAACTCGGTGTACTAGGTGTAAGCATACTGGCGGGGATGTTGTGATTATTATTGGGTGGTGTTGTTTGCGTTTGATGAGGTAATGACGCATTTTGAGGGATGCTCGTGTTGTGTTGGTTTGTATTGTGTTGTTGTACCTTCTGCAGC
This sequence comes from Galerucella nymphaeae, assembly GCA_963978555.1. Classification (NCBI taxonomy): domain Eukaryota; kingdom Metazoa; phylum Arthropoda; class Insecta; order Coleoptera; family Chrysomelidae; genus Galerucella; species Galerucella nymphaeae. Next base: position 576,535 of record OZ021718.1, on the reverse strand, counting down.
TGCTGAAGTTGTTGAGCTGCTTGTGCTATTTGTTGAACCTGTAAATAAGTCGATACCTATTTTTGAATAATTATTGTAACGTTGAAATATTTCTTCCAACATTGTAAGACATTCCCAAAGACGTCACATTGTTTTTGTATAGCTTCATTTTGCCTTGAGAATGAAAGAAAATTGACAGATTTTACGCGCGTTTTCATTACCAAGGTGAGTTTTACCTTCTGACCCTGAAGAATATATCTTGGATATTGAAACGCGCTTAGACCTACACATATGTGAGTGAAATGAAAAGATATGTGGATAGCTTTTTTATATGTCAAATAGTTTTCTTTCTCATTGCAAATTGTAGTGTGTTGTGGTAGTGTTGCAAGACAAACATGCTGATTTTTTAACGACACACATAAATTATTATTGTTGTGTTATATTAACACACCTGTAATGTATGAGGGGGTCTAGAAGATATACTCGATCTGGGGAAACTTTGTAGAAAACCCTTAAATTAAAAGAAAATATATAATAAATATCTACATAGTAGAATTCGGCAGTGCTAAATAAAAAAAAGACTCAGACAGCGCCACCTACAGTATTTTTGGTAGTAGTTCTTTGTTGGTAATATTTACTCACTCTGTATATTAATTGCCATATAGATTTTCTTTGGAATGAATCTTGGAATATACAATACGATGGATATATTTGCATTTATAATTCCAAGAATATAAAATTAATACGCATTTTGTAATATCCTTGAGACTACTAGGCACAAGTATATTTATTGATTGTAGCTGATAACTGTATTTAATATTTTAATCACTGGTTTTTATGATCGTATAAATGATATTCGTCAAAATATCAATTTTTTATTCGTTGTGAGCTTTCAAAACCACCTTTTTCTTCGATAAACTTTCAACTTACCTGATTTTGAAATAAAAATTGAGCTTGGGGATTCATTTGATTGCCGCTAGCCTGTTGCAGCATCGCTAGCTGCTGCAATTGCTGCAGGCTCTGCTGGCCGGGAAAAGTCGACAAGCCTCCTAACATTTGGAGATGATTTCCAAAAATTCCTCCAAGACTTCCTAACGCCGCCAGCGCTGCCCCTACACCCGGGCTCGAACTAGTTACTTGGGAGTTTGGAGTTGATATTCTAGGTTGTTGTTCATTACTTGATCTTACCTATAAACAAATTTTTTTCCTTTAGGGAGGAGGCCAAAGTGACAGAAACATTTATTTCCCAAAATTTGATTGATTTTATATTATAAATTGCTTATCTATTTGTGACAGAATTGGTTGATTATCTTAAATATAAACACAATCTAATTTTTCTAAATTTAATTATATTATGTACTTTAGGAGTTTTGTATTTCTACGTCAAGATAACAAAGTAATATTATCAATATGTTGTCACGAAAAAAAATTGAATTAAAAAGTGTTTCTTTAAAAATAACTAGACATATGGTTTTACTTTTTTTTAATTTAAACTTGATCAATATCTATTCTTTTTTTCGTAGATGTTTATTTTTGTATAAAAACCACCTACCTACTTATAATTAATTTTAAAAAATTCCTTAGCACACTAAGTAATGTCCGCAATAAAAACTAAAATACTTCTTTTTGTTTCAGATTGATGCGTCAAGTGCCTCAACGAGAAGACCATTTTAAAAATTTCTTTGTTTAATTATTGAAGTTATTTCGACAGAAAAATGTTCGGATTGGAAATGATATCAAAACTGAAATATTTTACCTGCTTCTATTTGATAAACCACAAAAAATTAAATATTAATAACTCCTACCTAATTTAATCACACTTAATTAATATGGAAAACAAAATGGAAGTGTAAAAAATAAGATTTTAACCCTGGTTTTTTCTCGAATATTGACAGATAAGATAAAACTTGAGTACTACTACATGAGATAGGTGAAAAAATTTACTTTCTTTGGTAAGTATTAGGCCAGATTATCGAAGTACCTACAAAACAAGGCAGATATACAAGAGGCAGATAACAACTTTTGAGATAGAAATTTCATTCTGAAACATTTTGTGATATTTTTCACGCGAGCGAGAAATATTTCAACACGACTTATTAAATATTGCGACAATCTCAAGACCGATTACAAATACACAAATATCTTCTGTTTGTTGTTTAAATAATCTCAGGTCGAAAACTAAATATACGGCCCTCTTGTATTCTGTGATTTATATCTTCAAGTGACTACTACATTTTTAACAAAAAGAAAATTTAATTCGAAAAGTGAACGATTCCGACAAATAAAATTAATTTTGAAATACAAGAAGGGGAATGTTTCCCTAAAGAATTAAAACATTGAAGTTTTGAAAGAGGGATTCGAAGAACAGATTTTGGTACGTCAGGGATTTCAAACGATAATGTCTTATTCACTTGTATACAGTTGCTAGAGGAGGAATCCACCTGAAGAAAAAGTGGGAAGAACAGATACTTATACTTACTAAATTCAGTGCACCATCTCTATCTGAATCCATGGAATTTTCATCATTTTGGTTAATAGGATGGTCACTAGTAATACTTCGGTCGTCTCCACTGTCATCGCAGTTTGTTTCTCCATCTGAAAATTGAAATAAAGCGTAGGCAACCAGTTTAGCCAGAAATGTGTAAAGTGAGTTGACTATTCCACTTCAAACCAATAAAATTTTTAAATCAGTACTTCATATATGGTGATAGCAAGTACCAAATTATTTAATCTTTATTTCGGTAAAATTTTCACAAACTGATTCTGAAAGCATTTACCGACAATAACGCGGAAAATGTGAAAATGTGTATAGCAATTTTCCGATAGACTACTACACCACTTGTGCTATGCTGTTAAGTCCTGCATACATTCTGATAAGGTAAATCACGCATCGATAAGCGTACGAGGGCACTTGCCCCTCATGTCAGCTATAAGAAATTTCACACCTACTGAATTTTTATACATTTAGAGATGAAGCAGAAGGGCTGATTTCTCTCAACCGTAAAAATAGCTTCCAACTCCTTGTCGAGGATCTTTTATAAACATTTATGTCAAATACAGTGACTGTTTTATAGTAACCGATTATAATGAGAGTATAGTTTGGTTAGGTACATTTTACGACCCAGTAGCTGCAGTGGACAGTTCGCAAACTAAGTCAAAAGGCTCGAACTATTATTCAAAGGAAATCTCATTCGTCTATCCCTCAAATATAACCAAAACCTATTCTATTGAATGTAGTCGATCACAGTAGATTTTCTCCTAATGCGTTGAATTTTCTAGTCGATCTCCGTTTTGTTATTCAAAGTATAAATCCAGAGAAAATCTGAATATTTTGTAGATTTTTGTACGAGTTATTCAAATTTCACTGTGGTTAGGTGCTATACGATAAAACTTTTCGGAAGAATAATTCGGGGGAATTTAGTATTTGCTGCACGTTTTTATAACTTAAAAATCAAACCTCAATTTACATATTCTACGAAGGAAAACATTATGAGAGGAGAAGCTTGCGATACATGATGTTCTAGCTCCCTGTGCACACTACTTATTACTAACAATAAAATTTAATAATCTATAACCATACTTGATACCCAGAACATTATCTATATCGAGTAGAGGTGATTGAATTGAAAGAAATGCTGTTTAACATTCACTGGACTATTTCGGCCACAGCGGCGGCTATTTAAATGCCAGTAGGGAAGTCAGTCAGGCCTATCTGAATATGACTGTTTTGGTATTCAATCCGTGTACCAGAATTCGATTCTATAAAAACCGAGAAATGTTGAACGCAACTAAGGACTCGATCTTAATAAATTTATGTACTACTTTTTTCACCAAATAATTGTCTCTTATTGTATTCTATAGTTTTTCTTTTACCGTTTCGTTGTCGGCAAAATTCATAAATATCTTTTGCATTTTAACGTTTCATTAAGGTTTTGATCTGGTTTTTGAGCTGAGCCGGACGGATGGCATGTTTTTAATATTCAGACGCTTTTTTTTTGTTTGTTGAAGAATTAAGAATCGCTTGATTTTAAATTGCTCGTGTTTTAAAGGCGTCAAACTGGATAAGGCGAATGGAGAAAGTACAACTGGAGTTTCCATAAAAGTACTGGGGGATATCTCTAAGGAAAGTTTTTTGTTTTTGGAAAGCATTTGGTGAGAGGTAGAGCAGACAATTCATCCTGGTGTTTATGGAATTATTAAAAAAACCGTTATGTAATACAAAGAATAGAAAAAGCATTAAACAACGCAATTATGCACCCTTTGCAAACTGGTAGAATATTTTTAAAAAATTTATTTTTATAACTAGAGGGGTTCAAATAATAAAAATAATTTTCATTGAGAAGGATTTACGTTACCCAATCATATTTCACATATGGACCAGTGACAATCGATTATGGTGTATTTTCATGGATTATCATCCAAGTTCTTCATGTCGGCTGCCCTAAAAAATTTCACACCCCTTTCTTGTATGTTGTCCCCTCTGTCACCTCTAAATGCTGTTATATATCGAATATCGAAAAATAGGACTGGTAATCATGTATGATCGATGATAGTAGGACGTTAGAGGGTGGGCGGGTAGCGTAACTTTAATCATTTTTTAAATTTCGTCATTTTTAGTCTTTCCGCGATGTTCACAATTTCAAAATCATGGGTAAAGTTTGGAGAAAAATTCACCCCAAAAACTATACCTGAATAATTCGGAAGATTAGGTTTTTTTATCACTGGTATTTACAGAAAATCAGAATATACCTATAAATTATTTTGTTGGAAAATTCACCAAACGACGACACGTGCTTTTTAAACCTCTGGCACGTGACGCGTATTCTTTTATTAAAAAGGGTTACCCTATTTAGGGTTTTTTTTTTGGAAGCGTAATGTTTCCTTAGGGTCGGACCCTGATCTGTTCTAATACTTATAACTTACTTCCTATTTTTCGATTTCTAATGTCAAATTATAGATTGATGATAAATTGAATAGATTTGTATAATCTAGAGTGTAAAGAGATTGATAGTCCAAAAATATTAATAATTTTAATAAATAAATCAATATTATCAGATAAATAATGCGCTACTATTGATGATATTCATCTGTTAAGTATACCCAAAAAATACTGAGAATTCAACGATTAAAAAATTGAATTGTACAGGATGGACACAGCCTCTCTCAACTAAAGTAGCTTCTAGTTACCTCTCATATAGGTACTGCAGGATCATAAATATACAGTATGTTTTGTTGAACTCCCTTCTTCTACTATAATAATGCTATAATATAACTTATTATTTATCGATTTCCATGTCTTTTATTATCCCCTGTTCTTTAATATACGTTTTAATGCGATGATAATGAATGCCGTAAACGCGTGTATAATGCGAGGCTTGCTAAATTTTCGAAAAACCGCCACGTCATCTCGAGATTGATGATCTCTTTGAATAACCTCGTGTTAGACATTGTTGTTGAACAGTAACCCTAATCTGTTAAAAGGTAACCGCTTTGTTATGTCGACTTGTCGACCAATGGAAATACCATATTCACCCCGTATATAACCCTTTTTGGAAAGGGTCTATCTAGTTAGACGCACGCCATTTTACGATGGATTACAATTTAAAGTCTTTTGTTGCTTTTTTAAATCGCCCAACTGCTTGGCTTGACTTGATATAGGGTCTTATCGAAGGGAACGAGTTCGCGATTAAACATTTTTCAGTATATTAAACATTTAAATTTAGGTGCTATTCTACTGAGTGTGCGAAAACATAATAACCAAACCTCGTCAGTATGACATCAAAATTGAAGGTCATTAAAAAAAAAGCCTCATTATATAGCATTAACTGAAAGTGGTGGTCGCCAAGCCAGTTAAAAATTACAAAATTATACATTATGAAGACAAAGAAAGACCATCTTTCACCATTACCACTTCACTTTGGCTGCTTTTTAATTTAACATTTTCACGCGCTACATCAACTTAATTTAAAATAATTATTTTTGTAAATATGTAGGAGCATGATAGTTTATTTTTATTTCAAGTTTGCTTAATGTATTTTTGACATAATCATAATAATTAATGTTAACACCCGGTATATTTGTTAAGAATATTTCGGGATACAATTAAAAAGACTTACCATTATGTGAAATAGGGGTGGGTGGGGATTTTTCCAGCCTCGTATTAGGCCGCAGTTCAGCTGAAAAGAAAAATATTTTTAGATAAAAATTATTTTTTTCGATGTATGTTTAGAATGTCTCGGTTTTGTGAGTCGTTCATAATAAATGAGCCTCGAATCCCACTGATATTTGCATGTAAAGAACTGGATAAATCTATATTTTACGTGATATCGCATGTATATGGAGAATATGAAAATCTACGCAACATGAATATTTAAAAAGCTATCATCAAGAAATGCATTCAATATACCGCGGATTATTCAAATATTCAAAACCAATTACCATGCACGTGTCTTGATCTTTTCAAATATGCCTGTTAAATTAAATCTTGTCATAACAAATAATTACATTTATTATTTTTTTTCAATTATTAGCTGATATTTCCCCTTTAATATTAATAGATATTTCCATCACGCTATTCATCAGTATTGATACATAAAAATCCAAAGTAGAACTTTAACAGAACAGAAAACACAAAACGATGGAGGTGACTAGATAAAGGAGATTGAAAAAGATACCATGAATATTAGAAAAATGTCTGAGGAATGTGTTACGGCCAAACCTGATGATGATACCCATAAGAGTTTCTGCTCTTGTTAGGTCAGTAACTGAAGAAACCCAAACCCTGGGACTCATTGGTATAGGTGTCTTTAAGACTACTATCTACATTCTAAAATAATCTCGAAAAAAACATAAAGTTCAATTTCAAATACGGTTATTTTTACACATTTATGAGTATAAATAAGATCACGTCTTTGGACCTTTGGTTATAAAAGAGTACAGTCGTGCTGTCTAACAGTTTTATCATATTTTTATAAATGCATCCAATTTTTTGTATATTTTTATTAGTAAATTTAATTTAATGCATGATATTAAATTATACTCCATGACATGACAAAGAACTGTCGTGATAAATATTATAATTTAAACTCCATCAAAAAAAGTATAGACTAGCTTCGAAAATATTAATTGTACCTATTGCAATTTATATAAAATAGAAAATTTTGCAGCTCCTACAATTCACCCCTTTAGTAATTTTTTTAATGTTAAAACTGAAAAGTCCGGTAAAGTAAAATTTACAACTTCTGTGGAAATAAAGTCGTAGAAAAGGATATATGCAAAAGCCGACGCTAAGGGTGAAAAATAATAGCATAGGGTCAGTTTTCCCGCGGGAGTCGTAAGAAGTAAACTATCCAAGACGACTTTAGATGGACATTTCGGCCGCAAAAGCTTCTCTTATGTCTCTACATTTATAAATAAAATACATTAAGGTTTATATGTGTGTATAAGATATCAGCATTTCGAAAGTTTAACGTTACATTACATCAGAATAAATGGAAATGTTGAAAAATAAAATATACGAACGCACCTTACAGGGAGTGAGCATCAGTGACCAAGTGATTATTCTGAAATCAGATTTATGAAGCTCCCTTTTCCATATTCGGATTTTTTTCCACAAAATGTTTCTAGTCAATGATTTGAGGAATAGCTTGCAGGAAGTTCCAGAGCCTTTCAAGCAACCTGACTATGAGACGCAATTAATATTTTGACCAATTGAGTATAAAAATCCATTACTAATAATATATTTTTTTTAATTGTAATTTTCTTCTGCGGTTTTATTGCAAAATTACACTTTTTTTTGGAAAGCCAAACATGTCACTTTTATAATTAATCGTAATCATTAAAAGAAAACTTTATCAAGCTCTATAATACGCGTCTATAATCCCAATAGAAAAAATTAACGGTCTAGAAGAAGGCACTTATATATTTCATAATTGGTTTTCCAATAATATATATATCGAGAATGCTTTTTTGTCGTCAAATTATAGCCATCACAGCCAGAAACTGCAATTAATAAGATATAAAATCTAACTTGCCCTTTGCAATTCCTTTTATTTATCCAACATTTTGTGCCATAATGACCTTTTTTTAATCAGCGACAATTTTAGAAAATAATATTGATGTAGGTAATACGAAAATTGAAATGATAATTGAAAGAAAGTTAAATGTTTCAGCTGATTTGCGAAAAAGTTTTAAAACCAAACCAAATTAGGTAGGAAACCAAATATAAATTTAGAAATTTAGGATCTTACAACAGAACATGTATTATTCGATAAAATGAATCATTATTTACTTTGAGATGATTCAATTCATCTATTTAAATGTTATTTAAAATAATTCCGATTAAATTTGAATCTAATAGAAAATTAAGCAAAAAAAAATTGTACTTACTTGGGTAAGACGAGAGAAAGTTAGACACGTTTGTATCGAAATTATGATAGTTAAAATAATTTCTATTCGGCATATTACTATTATTATTATTTAATGTTGATAACAGAGATGTCATATTGAACTATATTAGTATAACTGAATATTTAAAATTTCCTTCATTCACTATATGTGTATCGATAATATAGATAATTAAAGCTTTCTTCAAATTGATAACGCGTTTGTTTAAATATCACATGTTAAATCCCACCCATTTTTTATTTTTTTCCATATTATTTATTATATATAGGTAGATACTTGTAATATATTTATATTATTACTAACATCCCGCGTACTATAAACAAATATACCAGGGCACTTATTAAAACTATAGGTACAAATATTATTATTAAATTCGTTATTATCATTATTATATCGAAAAAAACCCTTAAAAGTTCGTTGGAATTCTCGATAGAAATTTAGATTTATATTGAGAAAGGTCCTTATTCCAGGATCGCCCGAAATTGACTGACAGAATGCCCACTGGCCAGAGTAGATACACTCAGTTCAATAGTAATGCATTCACCCTCACACCCCCATATGTTAGCGTTCGGATCCTGACTAAAACTAATGCTCCATGCAGGCCAGGAGAAATATAACATCACAGAATTTTAAGTTTATCGTAAAAAAAAGTTTTTGTCATAAGGGAAATATATAGGATGGCTTTGAAAAAGTACCTAATAAGAAAAATAGCAGCAAAAAATAAATGGAAAATGATAAATATATGTGTCGCCAGGTATTAAAATACGTAGAATAAATAGTCAGTCGTCAATAATATATATCTATAGGAAAAAAAGTGTTATTTGAATGGTATTAATACATATTTCAAAAGCGATAACAGGTGTTTATAATATTAAAAGCAAATAAATTTGTTCTGAATTGATAATGGTATTTATTTTTCATCATAATAATCATGTTTAGTATAAGTTATGAGTGATGATGACTGGGCGGGTATTCGGAAAATAAAACTTATCGTAATTTTTTGTCAAATTGTGAAATTTGTCTAAAAATAGAAAATTATGAACTACCTACCAATATGTTTGTTTTACGGAAAAATTGATATGATTACACATATTAGATACGGGCAAAATATCAGACATTTGTACTGACTTCCAGCAAGAGACAAAACAAACGTGATCTAAATTATCAAAGATCTTTTTCATTCATGGTTCATGGGAGAGTAGCATTAGTGACTAGTGGTCTTCTCTCCAATTTATTGACAACGCTGTTAGAATACAACCACTACTACTTCAAAATTCACCATAATTTTGTAAATTGAATTTTCCACTCACAATACTATATATAGAAAATATTTGTTAATTATTTTCTCTTTTTCAATATTTACTAATCATTATCTTTTATAAATCAACAATACATGTAAAAATTTATCTATATATTTATATGAAAATTATCTAATCTTTAAGACCTGCAGGTTTATTGACACACATCTATATTTGTGAAAACGATATTTGAGAGAATCTAGTTCCCAATTTGTAAACAACTTTACGATCGAAGAAAAAACAAAATTTGCATATATTACAAAATAAATAAAGGTATTTCTATGGATCTTCCAAGTATTGATTTACCTCCATCAATTTTTGCAGTAAACAAGCTTGTTAAAGGAACCAGTCTATGCACTATTTGCTAGATTTGATTAAATGTGATAAAATAGTTGAATTATTGACTTTTGATTAATTTTTAATATTTTTGTCGGTATATTATTACGTACGTATTGGTGTATGAATGTAGCAGAAATTTTTGTTGGTAAACTTTGCTTTTAGAGATTTCCATTAGAGCTGACACTTAAATGAAAACCATATAACACTGCCATAAAAGATTAAAACCGGGACAAAAAGTATAATCTAATATTAGAACAGTAAATAACGAAGCGTTCTCAGTAAATGTCGAAAACTTTGATAATTAGATTAATTAATGTTTCAAAGTTTCCTATTTCGCACCATTATGGAAGCTTTAATGTCTTTTTGATAAATTGACAGTTATTAATACTGATATATAACTTCTTTCATTATATTTCTTCAATATATCAACTTTGTACTTTCCATTATTTGCACCTTAATGAAAAAAATTTATATATATGTGTTAGATTATTGTTTTTCATTATTTTCTTCAATAAATATTTCAGAATATATCCCAATATTAAGGTATTTCTTATTATTATACTCATACTTTTTGTGTTTGAGTTTCATTCAAACAAAACAAACATGAAAATTCAATATAATTTGTCAGATTATTACGGAATGGTCAATATTTGTATACCAAACAAATGTTATTGTTTCTTCGAGCCAATTTCTTTTTAAAATTGAATCTACAAGCGCCTGTTTTAAAATGTATTTGAAATACATATCAAAGTGTACCTAACCACCCCGCTAGCGAAATTTTTATACTGCTCTTGGTCCACTCTTTTTATATAAAAAGGCATCTACGGTAAATATACTATTCATTGAAGAAAACAAGTTTTGCCTTCAGTTTTTTCTCACTACACTGAAAGAAGGTAAAACTCGAGCTTTTAAATGACAGGATTTTCTCCTCCATTAAAATTCATATTATTTTTTTCAAATGAATTTCCCAAACTCTCAGAACCGCTTATTTTATGAAAATAGTATGTAATGTATATATATAACAAAGTTCAAGTGGATATATTGAATTGATTAAAAAAAAAATGTTTGCGTTCTTTGAATATTTTTGCTTCACTTGAAATTTGTATGTGCGAAATATTCTTCAATTTATTTCAGTGTATATAGTCTATAAATTTCCTTCCCTTTGGCCCAGTGAGAATAAATTTTGCAATTCCATTGAGGGGCTCGATGGTCAGCTGCTTTCCCTTTTAAAACCCTTATTGGTATACTGTGTAAACAGGGTTAAAATGTAACTACTCTATCTCACGTGTAGTTCCGGACAAGAATTCTTTGGGATTTGTGTTAAAAAGCAAAGGAAGAATATTTGAATTCATGCATTTTATATTAACCATCTTTAAAGTGGTCTATTCAAATGGATTTTAATACCACAGTGTAGTCACCCATGATCTACTAGATTTCTCCCAATATTATTGGGATACCTAAAGGGTGTTGACTAGTTCATCTTCTATATCATTTCCTTCTATTCTAGTGTGTCCTGCGACACTGTCCATATCAAAATGACCAGGAATCCAGAACAGCGTCGAGTTTGCTAACAATACTTTTTTTGTATTGGTTACATTGAATTATCTGCTACATATTTGGCTTCATCTGATTATAGTATCAGTATTGTACCTAGATGTAATTTATTACTTCCCTTATTAACAAATTATTTATATCATCTTAATATTTATAATATAATAAAAATAGGATTATGAAATCGACAAAGTATATACTCGAGTACATACATGTTTATCTGTATTTTTCGTTGGATATTGATAGATTGTAATTTAGGCTTAGAAAAAGTATGTCAAGAATATGATTAGTGCAAATATGTCCTTACAGAAACACTTGAAACTAGATAATTATGTGAAAATCGATGGATTATTTTTGCAGATGAATGATAACAAATGTAGAGGAGCTAAGAATTTTTTTAAAGTTTGCTTATGATAAGTACTTTATCGAAATTTAATGACTAAAACATACTGTTAACAAGTAGCTGAATTTTGGACAATAAAAAAGTTAGGTAGAAGTAGATGAAGATACTAATTTTTATCTTTATATCTTCTACAACACTACTAGTGCTGGTCCTTAGAGCATGAAGATGGAGTCTCATTACCCAAGAGCCAGTAGAAGGCTCAATGGGAAACCGCACTGTATAAATAATATTAATAATGATGAAAATAAAACCTTTTTAATGCTTATTCATTATAGATTGTAGATGTTTATATCAATAATTACAATTATTGATTTTGTTGATAATTCACCAATTTTTCCATATCATTCGATATCTCCATCTCATTTCCACATCTGTTACGTAAGCTCAAGTTTTCTTACCGCCATCTATCCACACATAGACCAAGTACAGCAGAATATTTCCTAATTCAGCCATCCTTTAGATTAGTCACACACGTCACATTTCCTGCTCCCTTTAGTAAACGAGTTTCGATATCTTGGATTGATTTTATGTAAAAATCTTTCGATCCAGCCCTGTTCGCATTGTTTGTGTAATGCTTTCTTATGCAGTCCTTCAGATCTCGAGAATTCAAAGCATCTACTTTTATTGGACTTTGCAAAATCACTCACCGATACTCAAAAGGAACAAACACATCGATCTGAATAAAATTCCGACTTCGAAGACGTGTAGAAGCAAAACTCGACGACGGTTTCTTTCAAATGAATGTTTAATTTTCAATATATGATTGTGGGAAACATTTAATCAATTTTTTTACCCGCAGTGGTATAAAGAAACAAATATAGGACATACAGAACAATATAAATTAACGTTTGTTGAAGTATTTACTGTAAAAATGAATATACTGAGTATTAAACAGAAAACGAAAATAACTGCACATTAAAAATTAAACTTGGGGGCAATGAAAAGAGCAGAAAAAGTTCGCTAACACGTTGGGTCGATGATCTAAAATTAATAAATTTATACCACTATAAGAAATTAAACAAATCTTATGTTTTTGGTCTTATTGCTTCATATAAATTGACTAATAGGCACCTGATTTTGCTGTCAGGTAACTCGTGACATGATAATAGGAGGTTAAGCTTTTTTTAAAGATCAAATGATATTCAAAACAACCCTCTCTAATATATTATGCATTCAAATAACAAGTGTTTATTTAAAAAAGGGTGCCTAACTATAACTATTTCGACAGGGGTAATAAAAGCTTTCATTACTTTTAATAAGAGGGAGGTAATATACCGGAAAATAGAGTTGAAAAACTTTGGCAGGTAAATACAGAATATATTAGGGTTAAGTTGAGGTTGAAGATTTTTGACACCAGATTAAATAGGGCTGACACGAGACTATTACTATTTATTTTATTTTTACATTATTAATACTTTGTTAACTTATAGGTATTCAATGAAGGGTTGAATGTATAAATCAAAGAATTCGTGAGTGCTTTGGCTCTATTTAATATTTAGACAGGGGCGAATTTAAATCAAGATTACCTGTGCTTTTTTTTCATGTGTTGAGAAGTGTCGCGTGTCAACTGCGGTAAATCGCTTTGGGGCGTAGTTGAATGTTCAATTCCCAGATGGAGATACTTTAAATTCTTTTTTCTACCCTAATTTACATCCTTTTATCGCTAGGGGTGCTCAAATGGGACGTTTTTATTTGAATACTATGTTTGATAAAGTGTTTGGTTTTCTATTGAGTAAGTTGAAAACAATTTGCTTATAAAAACAAATTTATAAATACCTACAGTTTTACTTTTATATTATTTAATAATAATAATATACTTATGGACATTTTATGGACATTTTATGAAAGTAGCTGATACCGTTATTAAATTCAGTAAATAACCTATCATAAATGTCTTTCTGTAAATGCGTGGACATAAATTGTCCTTCCCCTTTCTATAATTAAAAGATCCAACCCTATTACCACTCCCTTTATGCAACTGACGTTTTCCCTTTACGTTGCATAAACAATTTATCTTTGATCGAGCCCTAATAGACTATCACTAGAGGAAAATCGAAAACCTGATTACGTATTATTTTCCAAAGATAATAAAAAAACCATAATAAATTATAGTTACAGGAAAACGTTGAAACTATAGGTAAGTTTACAAATTATTAAATTTTAATCAATATAGAATATTTTTAGGCTATACATAAAAAGGTAACTTCACATGTTGTATATTATTTATTGAAAGTTATCGATATAACAGAGTCAGAATTCTTTAGGGATCGGGGATATATATAGAGGTCTTTAAAGGTCCGGCAAAGTCCTGCCTCTATGGAAAATGTCGATGTACCACATTGAAATGATAGGTTTCGTTTGATATACGAGTACGACGGGTTATATATTCCATAAAAGGGATGAAACACGTGTTTCTATAGGAATATTATCCCGGTGACAGAAATAAAATGTCTCAATTTAAAAAGCATACAATTTACTTCTCGAGAAAAAAACATCCATTAACGTTACGGAGTGTTATTTTTATTAAATAAATAGAGTAAAAGAAAATATAGAAACAAGGACTACTTTTCTGAAGATTTGAAACACGTCGAATGGGACCAAACAGTATCTAACGGTCTGAACCTTTCAACTTCAGTATAATTCGATTTAAATGAGAGAAAGTGTTCAATTGAGAAAGGAAAGTTAAGGAGAACTTCGCACATTATTACGAGGGTTACTCTGAAGGGCAATTTTGCGTGGAGGGATAAATGGACAGACGTGAGAATTCACCATCTCTATATTAGATATTTATGAAAATTTTTATTTTTCCAGTCCACTCAAAAATATAATTATGTTTAAAAAGAGAACAGTTACATGTTGAATTCTTTGACAGACATTATCAGACACATTCTAAAAGCGCTGAATCATCCTTTTTTGTTTCTATAACATGAAGTGATTTACGCAGCATCATCGAAATTATAACAAGGAGATTTTCGAAAGTTGACATGTGTTAAAAGACTTATTGGAATTAAAATTTACAATTTTACTTACTTGGAGAAAGTCCTAGTCGAGTCTGAAGGGCAATTTTTGATTCTTGACTGGATGGAAGAGGCGCTTCGTGCCTCCAAGTCATATCTGGCTCATTCAACCATAATTTCCCTGAAAAATGAAAAAAATTAAGTAAGTATAATTGAAAAAAATCAAATCATTAAAATTGTATTTACATTCAAGTTATTTCGGAATAATGATATGTGTATATTTGTCGAATACATTTAAAAACATAATTTGACTACTCTTAATTTTCTTCTTTTATATAATAATGTCCTCTGTGGGAACTTTTCTATACGAGATCATGATGTTGAAGATATTATAATGACGAGATTTTATTTCACATGATAATATAATCCATTTATAAATACACTAACGAAAAAAAAAAACAAGCTGTAATCAACAAAACAACGCAACACGATAGCTACCGCTTTTCTATAAAATAATTAGTTGGAATTTAAAAGAGACTAAAAATAATTATAGCGCTTTTAAATGTTTTATTTAGACTATAAATTGTCCAATTTATAGAAAATTTGAGTCGATCACGGGCGTGGATTAATTTTTACCAAAAAAATATTTTCAATCGTAATTGCAATTTTACCAAGTATAAATAACCAGACAGAATTATCGATAGAAAGTATAGAAACGTGTCTGAAGCTTAATCTAAGTTGATTTTGGCGTTCATTTACGGAACGAGAAATGAGGGGTTGAGCGCTAACTAGGGACGCACTAATCAATATCCCCTCTGTCCCTTTTCCATCCCCGACGACTCAGCTTCGATTCAGGAACAGCCACAACGTTGTTGCTATTCTAGGTCTTCAACCTCCAGGATGCGTAAACGTTATACTTTTATGATTGGAATTGGAAGGAGGAGATGTAGGTATACAAGAGCGTGGTTTGAATTTGATCTATTATTGTAGGAAAATTGGATTTATTAATGCCAATTTAACAGTAAATTACTTGAGAATGGAAATTTTTTTTATAAAATTGTTATTTAAAATATCAAAAGAGTGCACTAATGCGTAATACTGTTAAAAATGATTATCAATTCATTTCTAAAATTGGTGTTGACAACACAAGTTAATAAAAATAGTGATCTAACGGTTCATTCGACCTTTAATCTTCGATTTCCTGAAAGTTAGTAGTCAAGATTTAACATCCAACGGCTATGTGATTTGGGAACGGATAAAAACCGAGTTAAATAAAAGCGTCCGTGGTCGAAAATAGGGGCATTTTCCATAGCGGAGAGTACACTCTTCTTTTGAAGATTGACAATTTGATTTCGTTAAAACTACACAATAAAAATAAAAGCTAAACCCAACACAGAGAGAGAAAAAATGAGATAACTCCCAAAGTAGGTTAAAAAAATGCCAACACAGCGTTATTTATAATAATAATAATTATTTCTCCACCCTTAAATCCAAATTAAATTGAAATACAAGGTTTATTTTCGTTTTTAACATCGTCATCTCTAGTCATCTTATTTTTCAGGGCTCGAAAAATATTGGCATTGAATTTTATTTGTGTAAGGGGTCAATCACTTCTTTTGAAGATTCACAATTTGATTCGGCGACAACTAAGTAAATTGCGGCCTCCTCCTTTTTTGTTGTAATGCATTTTTGGACCGGACTGGAATGATGGTCAAATAATATAGATAGAAGGGAGACTTGGAAGGACACGTTGTCCTGTTGGGAACACTGTTTACACTTTTCGCTTCGGTGAACTTGAATACAGAACATACGTGCCCGGATTTAGTACACTTGTCTGTGTTAGAATAGGAAATGAGGGTTGACCTCCTAATTCGGACTCTTACTTTATTTCCAGCATCAACCTTTTTTTCAACTTATGTATATCCAAGTATTATCTATTATGTGGAAATTATTCTTATTTCAAGTTATTAACAATGTTACAAATTTGTTTCATGATACTATTGAATCAACTTTCGATAACTCGACCTATTGCAGTCGAATCAATATTTGAAAATTTGGTGAATTCCTTTTACAAAAATGGTGGCTGCGCCGGTTCAAGTTATTATTTTCAATAATTGAATTTTTTCATTGTTAAGTAGCATAAAGCGACTGTATTTTGGAATATTTTGAATAAAACATTCCAGAAATTTCCAGCATTTTTTGCTTCTTCCTTTGTTTTGTCGTTGAAACTTCCAGGTATCTACGCTACTTCCAACTTCTGAGCGGTCGCCATCCTTATTTTTTAACATATGCAGATGTAAAGGGGTAGTTTGAAGGGGCGCAAGCGTAAACCGTATCCCGCCCCATATCTCTATCGATATTATGTAAAAGTTGAACGCGTGCGCGACCTCGCACGTTTTACATGTACATTTTTATGAACATCATCCCTTTCGTTGTATAAGATTTCAACCCTTATACAAAAAGGTAGCCAATGGCAACCAGCGCGTGTTAAACGGGTGTCTTCCTGGTTGATTTTTTTTCTTGAAATTCGATCATTCGCTTTCTTTTATTTGTTCGTTTTTGGCCGACTTCCGGCTACGAGTGTATAGGTACTAAAGAGGTTGACAATTATTATTAGGTCGGGGGATAATTTTTACTCTACCCTCAAGTGTTGTGTCAACAGTTTTTCCTAACTGGCGAGGGGATATAATTGTTACTACGTCCACAACATATACAATAAAATGGAAATTGAAAACTTGTTTTTATCTTTGCGTATATTTTTCTAAAAAACAAATATATTCATAAAAAATAATCCTAAATAATACCTAAATAATACAAAAGAACCCGAAAACCGAGCCATTGATAGAATGCCTACTATTTCATATACAGAATCCCTTTTTTTTTCATCTTAATCCCAATGTTACAGATTTCGTTCTTTAAGACGTTTTTACCATTTAACATAACAATGCAAAATATTATTTCAGGTTCGTCAAAAGAAAATGAAAAGAAGGATAGAAGAAGAAAAAAAGAACTGACACGGGCTAAATCTATGCTTTTAGCGTTTGATAAGGTTCGCTTTTATTTGTATAGTACAGCTGATGTGCAAAATCGGTTGAAGGGAAGAAGGGTGGGAGGGCGGAAGAGACAGACAGGGTTAGATTTGCTATTTGGGGTTATCCGCCAGCACCCCAGGTATATTTATACGTAGAAATTGTAGATGACAATAGCCCTCACATGTTTTCAATGGAATACAAAAAATGGTAAGCGGCAGAATGGTGTAGCGGCATGTGGCTAATTGTTACTTTTTTTTGGTTTTGAAACTTTACTAGACTTTATGAAATTCTGACTATCACATGATATTGACAATATTTCATAAAAATTATTCAGTTACTAAGTATAGTTGAATAAAACGTTTCATTTCAAGTTGAGAACGTGGGAAATTGAATGTTTTTTAAACATTTTCTCCTTATTTGAACTAAATACGAAATTGCTATATACATGGGTCATTAATATTAATGATTATGATACAAATATACAAGTTTTTATATTGAAATCTGCTATACTAAAGCAGTTAACATGAAATAACAATAAAACTCGGTTATTTGCTAACGTTTACGTTGGTCGGTTGCTGAGACACTATTTAAATTATACCAGTTGTTGATGAATGTTGAAATTCTCGTTTTCATCATAAATTAGAATGAATACGAGGACTGTTACTACCACTAAAACGTAGCGACTCATTTTAAATGCAATTTCGATTTTTTAATATAAAAAGTTGCACATTTTTTTATACTTTCATCAATAATTAATGAATCCATTGCATTTGCCAACAGTTTATTTCAAAATGAAATGAGAATAATTATAAAAATTGATCTAAATTTCTATCATGATCAACAACGTCTCTTCCAAAACAATTACTACGTCTGAAAGGGGTTGCTGGTGGTGTTTACCGTTGAAAATGTTTTTGTGTGTGACTCTTATTCGTCATGATAATGGTTGAAAGCGTGCACAGCTCGTGTGTGTTTGTGTAGTTAAAAGTAACAGTCTTTTTGAATACAATTCAATAGTCAGTCACGGGCCGAATTTGAAGGAACCCTTTTTTTAAATCGTATGTTTAAATAGAGGTCGGAAATCTTTTGTTAATCGAACCAACCAATAGGAAGTCTTTTTCGAATATATTTGAATTTAAAATGGTTGAACATTACCGAGAATAAAAAGCATATGATTCATAATTAAGAATACGGTTAGTATTATATTGGTTTTAATTATTTACAATTAGTCATTTGACCATTTTTGCAGCTTACGCAGTATTTATAATTTTTCAAAAGATATTAAATAAGCTTCTATTTTGATTCCCCTATTCACTTAAAGGAGCAGAACTATTTTCCCACGATTTACCGTAAATTTAAAATTCATGCTCGACTATATTCTCTCCCCATTTTTTTCTTATATATAAAATTGGCGATATGTAGGTAAAAATCGCAATAGCTTTTTTATAAAAGAGCACTTTACCCTAAAAAAGTATTATATAGGGGAAGGTTTGACCTAAAAAGGTGGTTCTTTTATATACAAAAAAAACCAGCTTTTTACTAGATTGCAACGGAATTTCTCAAAGGTTTACCTAAAAATGACAAAAAGCTTCTCATTTCTAGGGTGAAACTTTTTTAAAAAACACAATGAATTCCAGTTAAAAAAAAGATTATTTTTAACGGAAATGTGATATATTCAGAAGGGTAAATTAAGAAAGATATATTCAACATAAAAACGTGAAACTAAAACCTTTTCTTTATCTCACACTATATACTAAAAACAGACAAAAAGGAATGATTAGGTATATAGACCCTCTATGTGATAACCGTTAAATTTTTTAAATGAAGAATTATTGTTCGAGAAAAAAAATGTCTTTTAGGATTGGCGAAGAAAAGAATCTTATATACGTATGTCAATTTTTTTTTATACTTAATTGTAGGTATATAGTTAAAGTCCGTTAAAAGTAAAGAACCGTTAAAAAATGCTATGCTGTGATTGGTTGGTGCTACAAATGTCGTTTGCTGTATGACACATCCAATAAAATTGTTAGTAAAAATCCGTTAAAAATGTTTTTTCTTCTTTTCAACCTAATAAGAATGGTATGGTTGAAGCACAATTTTCTCCACTTTCATTTTTTCCGTTAGACACCCTTATTGAATCAATAAGTAACCGACTTGATGATATTATATAGTCAAAATCACTCTTATTGTGCGGGTTTCAAAGGTGACTAACCATATGTATCAAATCAGAAAACATAGTGGTTACCAAAATGTTAGATCAAACTGATTGGCGAATTTCCAATTTTTCTTTCATTTTCGAAATAATCTAGCAGATTAAGTATTACCAAAATTGCTTCTTATTATTCATATTGTCAAAATCACTGAACTGACATATTTAAATGAAAACTTAGCTGGTGAAAGAGTTTTTAGAATCGCTGGAAACTAAATACATATCCTTCTTTTTCCCGTCAAAATTGCATAAGTCTATCTTACTCATCTTACGAACGATTCTGACAGCGCGTCGTTTGAAACGTCAAAATAATGATAGAATCATAATTTTAGGTATTATTTAGAGAAAAAATGGACAACAGTAGTTATATTTAGTTATATCTCCCAATTATCATTTATAAATGTAAGGGTTTCGATTAAAACTGTATGTTACGTATCCCTTTTTGAAAATAAACATGCTCTATAGCATATTGGTAGAAATAGTTGACTCTGTCGCGGACGATTGGGGTTCCATCCTCACTGAAAGCTTTCTTTTTTTAGTCGTGGAGAAAGTATAGTCTTTTACTTGTGTAGAATGGCTAATATTTACTTGGATGAAACTTCATTCGCGTAAAAAATATCCATTATTCTGCACTCGTTGAAGAATATACTATTATGGAATAAAAAAATGAAATTCTTCAACAAGTTCAACATAAATTTCTTCTGAGGACGGATGGCTCATATGGTAATTCCTGATTGACGTTTATTACATTACCACGATTATTTCGGTATAATTTTACATTTTTTTCTTTCTTTTCTGACTACTTCCCTTTGTTTGTCGAATACCGCCAAGCTTAAACAATGAAGGTGATTTTTTTGGTATTGTTATAAGTTTTCACGAGCGCCCGTTCGCAAGTTTTTGAAGGTTAAGTTTATCGTTAACTGTGGCTGAAGAATCAGCACCTCGCTCATTGGAATGCTCTGCAGGGCCCTAGGCAATCCAAACTTTTACTGAAGGGATGGACTGATGGACACGCTAGAGCAGCTACTGAACTACCAAGAAGTAGGCTAAGGAAGATAGCAGGACTCCTAACGGGGCACTGCTGTATGATGAAACACCTCCACAACTTAGGAGTAGAGGGAAGTTCCCTATGAAGGGGTCGCGGCATGACTGACGAAACGTCAGTCCATGCTCTCCTAGAGTGTCCACACTGGGCTGTGCTACGCAGGCGAGTCTTCGGAGTCCCTGTGTTGGCCCCTGGAGACACAAGCAGGCATCCATTGAAAAAGGTTGTGGCCTTTATTGAAGGGCTCGGCTTTATGGATGTCTAGGTAGCAGGAATGGCACAATGGGCCCGCCAGTGGCCTCAGTGCCGGAACCTTGGCTTGAGTTTGTCCAGGACAAGGTTCGTCTGCAACTTAGTAGTAGTAGTAGTAGTTTATCGTTGAAAATTTATCTTACTTCGGTTACTAAAGTTACTATGGATTATCACCTGAAAGTCTAAATAATTATAAAAGTTGATGTAAAAATAAGAATGTTGAGAATTTTGCACATTTTTAAGTAGTAACCCTTCAACTATTAGTAACGTCTATGTTTAATATTGTTATGGGTGATTTGTTATTCAAAGCGGAATATAATGTGGAGTACAAAGGATTCTTCTCGTCAATTAAGCCGAAGAGATAGTGGTCTCTACCTGCTGATTCAACATTCAACTTACCGAACTAATGATTGGTGATACCCCGTCGATCTAACTGAGTCGATACATAATAAAATCATCTCCAGATATAAATATTAGTATACATGTGTTTTATCACATTCTTTGAATTTACTTTTTAACCGCTAACATTTTAACATGAATATTTTTAAGAGTAAAGAAGTGAAATTGACTTCTTCAGTCTCTCCTTATTATAAATTACAAGTATAATTAAAATTCTAAAGCTGAGACCATTGGAGGATGAAATATCACTTCTTAATTTGGTCAGAATTAAGAAATAATTATTTTCTACACAAAACTAGAGTACACCGAACTCACTCACACTCATTTAATTGTATAATTGAACGAAAATTAATTATTCATTATTGTAACATAAAAGATATTCCCATTAATGATTTGCATGAGCAAAAACCATAACGGAATATTATTATAATATCCTTTTTCTTACTGTGTTCTTATAATTTTATGAATATTCAAGTCTACATTAAGATAAATCTAACCATTTCGCTAGACGTGAACAAATTACATAATATTTTTTATTCAAACTATATTCTAAATAATTATGTAATAATTTAACCAAGATAAGCAACATTTATTATCATTGTCCACAAAGTAATAACGAATTTAACGCCACAATAAATTAAAATTGAACTTAGATCCAGTGGTTTTGATATAAAAGTGCAAGTTATGAAGATTCTTTATTTTGGACCGGTTTAGCGAAGTTATACTTTTAAAAGAAAAATTAAAATACCTTATTAGAGTGTTGGGAAAGTTCCGACCGCAAGCAAAACGCAATTCTTAGGCTGGAGTTGGCAATTTTCGAGCAATATGTGATAACACAAAGCATCGTTATAGGAATTTTGAAATTTCAATTTGAAAATAAAATGGAATTTACCCTGGATTTTTCGACGAATGCTAGAAAGGGTCTTATCGAATTTTCTAACCAGCCAATCATTTGAAAACTCAACGAGAGAAAGAGAGAGAAAGGAAGATAGCATCTCCCCATGTTAAAAAAAAACTTCAGAGAACGGTTGAATCGATGATTTCGTTTATATAGGGAATGAATATCCATTTTATCCATTTGCGAATAATAGGAACGCTATCACTGCTTTGACCCCACACATTTGTTACAAAATTACGATTGTTAGATTTGATTTCACTTTTTTTTTTGTTGGCTATATAGTGGTATAATATATTTGATTACAATCTGGTGGTTGAATTATACATCACAATATCAGTTTTCATTTTACGTCTCCAAAAAAATATAGTCTTATTTTCATTATTATGTCCATTAAATAACTAGAGTGCAATTTTCGGATAGTAAATACACAAGAACTACCTTTACCCCTTTCAGTTTTTGTTATATCTGTCAACTTTTTCAACCCCCGTGGTTCCAATTTTGAATTTAAATGAGAAATATACAAGTCAGAAGGTGAAAACAAAACTTTGAGCCAAGAAGTTAAAGCTTGATATTATTCTAAAGGTTCCCCTCTACCTACTTATATGTGTTTGAAAATTCAAATTTTTAATAACTCACGTCCGGTCCTCGCTAAAAACAGGTAGTAGAAAAAAAAATTGTATTTCTAGATATATCCATAAGGTGATTGATGTATGAAAAGAAATAAGGACCGTTTTGTGAAAAGAATACAATAGAATATTGTACGAAATATGGAATTATATTAATGGTTTTCGATAACACTTTTCGAAATCTCTTCATTCATCATATTAGAGTGGCAGGTTAATGTTTTTCAATTATCGGCAATGACAAAAGGAATCTGGAAATTAGGATAATAATTAATCGTTCTAATTTTGAAAATTGATCATTCAACAAACAATTTGTCTTATTATAAAGGATTCTATAAGAAATTCTCCACTAAGACTCTACCAGCAATCAATAGCTCTGTGAAAGAAGAAATTTAACCGCAACTCTTCTTCTTTAATCTACCCCTTCCTAATAAAAGTTGTAATTGCCCGAAACCGTATTGAAATAAAATTTATCGAGTTGTAAATATATATCTAAGGGTAAAATTCAATTACCAACTTCTATAAGTAACTGGGGTTGTACAGCAGTTAAATCGGAGGCGTGACAATCTCACTCTTTTTCCAAAGACGTAACTTAAGGATTTACCAAAAGGCATTAGTAGTTTGGGTTAAATTGAAGTTATATACAAGAGGTGAAATATTTAGTGGACATCTTCTATAATCAAGGAAATTACAACAACCACAATAATCTATCAACTTCATTAATATTACTTACTGGACACTCTAGAGTCACCAATAAGTTTATAATAAAATTAATACAGTGCATTTTGATATAAAATTTAACTTCTTCTCCTTAAATCTTTCAACAACTTTTAAATATGAAATATATTATGATGGTACGTCATTGTTTCCTATAATGCGAAGGAAAAGAAGAAGCAGGTTCGCCAACAAGACAATTCAATTACTGGTTCTATTTCTGTGGGTAGTTAGCGTAGCCACCAAAAAGGGTGTGAGAGAGTAGGATAGAGAGAAATGCCCCAATACAGCAGCCAATCTCCAACTTTATAATGGACGTCAGACTTGAATTAAGGTGCAATCGATGTCGCTTCTAGTTTCAACCCGAGAAGGTTAATGTGGACGAGAATTGCTATTTTCATCTTCAGAATAAATCTTATTTTTTTTAGCCCGAACTACAAAGCTTATCATTGGCTATATTTCTATAATTTGAAGAAAATAAGTGCCGTTTACTTTAGAAATAATTTAAAATGTAGCGGTGCGATCACGAACAATTGAGAGATGAACAGATGGTACCCAGCGAACACAATTAAGGGTCTAAATTACGACAAATATTTAAATGACCAGAATATAAAAACTATAATTCAGTTAGATTAGGCGGGTACCCTGAACTGGTTCGAATAGCAAAAGTACGCTAATTATGTGTTGAAATAACAACGATTCACAGACGAATACATCGCCAGAACATGCGATATGATTAATATGCCCTTCTTCCTAGCAGAGCTTTTGTAAACACCGACAGAGTTCTCTTCTTATACTTCGTGAATATACTCAGATAGCATCACTTCGTGCGTTATGAACAGAGATGGATTCAAATTCAAACGATCACAAATAGACAACTATAATTAGAAAAAAAAAATTATTAATAGTTTTGATGGAATATCAAATTTGTGTTGCTTGATTATCTACTGTATTAATGTCTCTGATCAACTCAGCAGCAGCATATGTTGGACCAGAACCAGCTCTTGGGACCACAAAGAAGGTAATCCGAGGGCAAATACAAAAATGGGTACAAAAGCATGTGTAAAGCGGCTCGAAGAACTACTGAATATCAGTAGGAATAAGCTAAGAATTATTACTATCTAACAGGTTAGAAGATGTGGACCTCAGCTGCAGACTTTGTGGCATGGAGACCTAGACCCAAATCTTGTCTGACTGCGAGGGCAATCTTCGGAGAGGCTAACGTGCTACCTGAAGTATATGGCACACATCCAATGAACCCATATCGTCTACGATATGGGGATAACTGGATGGGTAGATTAAATGTGGGAGTAGAGTACAATAAGGCAATAGGCTGCATTGCTCCTGGCATCTGAACGGCTTCCAAAACACCCAAAAAAAAATCTACTGTATGAATACATTTTTCTGTAAATTGCTATTTCTAAACGTTTGTTCTTTGAGGTTCGTCTTTAGTTACATGCAACTCGAAAACTGTCCATTTTTGGTCTCAAGACATACCTTAACCAGTAAAGTTTGACTCCAATACTGTATAAATTTAACAATATTGATTCTTGGATAGATTTCCGCTTCTCCGTATCTACATGTCGGTGATTATGTGCCATAATTAAATAAACGAAATTACAGTAATTATTATAGCAGCAACCATGAGATGCAGTCACATTCGTGTAATTACTTTCTATACCGTTTTTTACTGTTTTTAATATTTTCAACGTATCTTCATTATTGTTTTACATTATATTTATTTTAGTGAAAATATAATAATTATAAAAAAAATCCGCTATATTAACACACTCTCTTGTATGAACATTTAAAATTTTCGTTAGATCTTTTATGTTGTCAACTCGTTTAATATTCTTCGTGATTATTAATTTGTTTCTTTGGAATGATATCGGATTGTATTGGAACATTCAATACCGAACGCAGGTGAAACCGTTTACGATAATTCTGTACGGCTTGGAGCATTCTAAACACCACTACCGGACTTTATTTGTGTACATTGTACCTAAGAATGGAGCATTCAGTGTTATTTTTAAAATACAATCATCCTACTCTAATTTGCAGTATATCAACAGTTAGCGCGCATAAAAATGATTAACGTGTATAAATTCAGAATATCTGTATTCTTGGTAGGTAGTATTTTTTTCGCCACGTATACCTATATCGTGTCTGGGGGCCATAAAATGAGAGCAATATTTATCAAAGTCTGATATCGGTAATTTAGTTACATTAACTTATGAATTAAATGAATTATCACTAGGTATATGAGCACTTATTTATTATAGAAAATCCTAAATGTTAGTATTACCTATAAGAACGTTTAATTTATTATATATTTACTATGGAAGCACCTTTTATATACCTACAGAAAATGTAATATGAATGAACTCTTTGAATTATTTTCTCCTAGAATTTTTGTAGGTGCTGCTTAAATATTTTGACCTGCATTAATAGATTTGATTCCAAGGTCTCTTAGGCCTTCCTCTCTTCTTAATTTTTCCAACAATATCATTGACTTGCTTGCTGTATCAAAAAATCCTCTCCTCTCACCCACAAGAAAGTTTCTACAAAGTTTCTGTGGTGCGGATCCTGATTAATGAGATTATTTGAAGAGCATCTCCTGCGAGTGACAGTCCTAATAGACCTATCTCTCGATTTTGTTGGTTTTTTAAAGAAAATTCATATTTTTTTGTTAAATAGAATGTTATTGAAATCTCTGAGTGCAAGTTAAACGCTTTTGGACACGTGCTGCAATAAAAAACAACATACAAAAGATAAGGTATTTGTTTTTTATTGATCATAGCTCTTAAAGGTACTTGTTAACATCTATCCAGAAATTTAAAGATGTAATCTTTTATGACAAAAATCTTATGCAAAAACCATCGAAACAATTTGTCCAAGGACTAAGCCACACTATCGACAATCACTCCGGTTCCCCCGTGACCGACCATTTACATTAATCGACTGTCTTTTGTCATAAAACTCGAATTTTCGAATTCACCGGAGAACGAAATGCCTGCAGAGACGCGTATAATTACCATTATTCTTCACATCTTCGTCCCGGTTTGGCACTAGTAGCTGAAAACGCATCTTTTAACGATTTCTTCAAGTATTCAACCAACGATTTTCTTATTCTTTTTTGTAAACAACACCGTGACAACGCCTGACAATTATGAGACAATACTTGACGTTTATGAGACGGAGAATAACTACCATTTTCGGGATGTGGGTATGTCATTATAACATATTTACAATACATATGTGCAACTTTACAGATGTTTCAGTGGGTGGTGTTATACGAATACTTGTGTTTGTGTATTGTTTGTCAATAGCCAATGGCTACGCATCGTTCCTTCAACTGCATCATAATTATTATTGACGAAACTTAAATTATGATGTTGCGAAGCATTTTCTTATTATTATTATTATAAAAAAAACATGTCCTTTTATTGAGATATATGTTATGGGTAATAGGTATAGGATTTTTTCAATTATTCTTGTTGATTCTCACGACCATTACCGTTTAACAATTGAATACTTACCTATATTTTCTTGATAATGTTATAAACATAGCTTTACAACAACAGTCGTCTAATTTCCATAAATTTTCAGTTATCTTATCTAATTATATAAATAAAAATATTCAACCAATCTATTAAATTATTAATAATGTATTGCATTTATTATAGATAAATTGGACGCACTGTATAATAATGTGTATTCTTGTCAGGAAGGAAAGAGACTGAATTTTTAGCGAATACATTTTGACAAATGAGGGAAATAATTACTTGTGAAAAATTGCGGTACTAAAAAAATGCTTATAAAAAATTATACTCTAATCATTTCGTAATGTGGTGGCAGAATATCTTTATAAACAACTTTTTAGAGGGCTAGTGAGTTTTCTGTTACCCGTGAAACTCTACATATTTTAAAATACATTAAGTCCTATATCAAACAGATGACTAAGTGTATATACATCATCATTATTATACATGCAACAACTGGAGGCTAAAAAAGACGCTAAATACAAGAAAAAAACTATAATAAAGGATAAATTAGTGATTTTTTTTCATTTTTAACAATTTCCAATAGGATATTATTATTTATTCGTAAAATTAAATGTTTTTCCGCAAATCGCTAGGAAATTTTGACATTCCTGTCAAAATTTCTTGAAGAAAAAGTCAGGACTTCCTTACTGTAAGGAAATGATATTTCCGTACAGTTGTTAGTGTTCTACATAATCCATAAAACGTCTGTATGCATTTTCGTACTTTTCTCTTGATTTCTTTGGCAATAATTCTAATGAAGCAGTATTCACTGCCTCAACCAGCTCTGGAGGAGTCCCAGGAATGGAAATTTCATCATCACTTACCATTTTACTTTCGAAAACACCAGCAATTGAATTTATAAGCGTCAAATTTGACAATTCAACCTCAATACGCTTCCATAGTAACCCAAGTAATTTTATTAGGAATTTCAAAGCACCATTTATTTGGAAATAAAATTATCGCGTTTTTTTTTTAAATCAATCAATATCTGTCGAATTTTAAACGATTTGCGGAAAAATAGTATGTTTACCTCGTAGGAAAAGCCACATTCCTGGACTCTGTGTTGCTTCACAGTCGTCCAGGAATGTTAAGCTTTTCCTACCCGGTAAACAATGTACTATTATTTGAAGAAAGGACATAAACTTCAATTTTCAACCACAGCTTCCACTGAAGGTAGCTTTACAGACAAGAGTACCAATATACAGAGTGTTTTATAAGTACCTATCATCAAACCTGTCGAAATATTTTTAAAGATAAAGCTTCCAGTACAATCCATGCCCAAAAACGACTTGTTGTTGATTGTATATAATTTTTTTTTATGTGAAAAATAAGTTTGATCCTTTTGTCAAATTTGCGGTTTAGCTTAAGGGCACTCTCAGGAGTAAAACTCAATGAGGAAGTGTTTTGAGAATAAAATACACAGAAGGATAATTGTACGTTTTGTATAATATATGTAGGACCCGAAATGACACGGTAGGTACGACTAGAGAGTATGATTTTAGAAAGGAGAAGACAAAAATCAGTTGGCGCCGAGAAAAAAATGAATATAATTGTAGCCATGGGACTCTATTTAAAACAGTTGTTTCTTTGAATTTATTTATTATGGTCGGGCTACTATAAAGCGTCAAATTATACATCTGTGGACCTATTTACTTTTAGAAGAAATTAAACTAATGGAAATGGCTCACCAGTTACTTAGAGTCGTTCTTTTTTTTTCAAGGTAGAAAAATAGAAGTATTTTTTAGTTATAGAAAAAGTAACAGTAACGTAAAATTTGCGGTTTACGGACGACTAATTTTGTCGCGAGACGAGTGAAGACCGTTTCTCGTGTCCTCACTCGTCGAGAGAGCGAGACGAGACGCCGAGAAGGCGAGACGAGACGAGAGACGACCTATTCTTGTCTCGTCTAGTTTTTCTTGTGATTTAAACAAAACATTTTTCCGACCTGTCAGTTTCTAATTTTCAAGAAACAACATTAAAAATCATCCTCAAGATGTGAATAAAATTAGTCGTATTTTTTTATACGATATAAAAAATGGTTTGTGGTTTCGACTCGGTAGAGACAGTCGAAAATGTGAATCCATCGTAACAATAACTTGGCTGATGATAACTCAAATAAAATTATTAAATTATAATGTTATGGTAGTAGGTGTTACGGCATGATTGTCACATCTTGTGGCATTAAATTCGAATTAAGTTAATTCTCAGGTAAATTTTTCTTTTCGTTATTTTTATTACATCAGATACGCAAATTAACTACGCAAACCCGAACGTGACAATAAACAACAACGAACTTTCATGGAAAAATGAAACAAGCATGACTTTCACTCCAATTCAAATTGACAATTACTTTACTAGATTTTACATAATTAGTAATAATAACTATTCTTTTTCTGTTCATTCACACTTGAAAATTGCAATTAAAAATTTCAATTTCTTTGAATATTTTTTCCGATATATTATATACTTAATGATGACATCAAGGACCCTTCGCCGTTTTTCCATTTAAAACCTCCATTACGATGAGTCGTCGGGATTTACTGGCTAATTTTTAAATCTCCTTTCCCTTTCACTGAATAATGAACTAAGGGTCGTAGAGTGTATCGACAAGTGTTTATATTCTTCAGAAGTTGAAAAAATGTCATAACCTCGGGGGGTTGAAGTTTAGTGTTTTATTGAAAGGGATAGCGAATGGTGTCTTGTAGGGATTGCAACAGGTTTAAATGTGCTTTTCATATCCCGTTTACGTACACTCCCCAAGGGGAAGAGAACACCCCTTATATATAAAAAAAAGTGTGTTAAACGTTTGTCAAGACACCAGATTTTTATGTTTCACAAATTACATGACATATTTTTCATCTTGAAATATATTAGGTACCAAATTATGTTGTTTGTTATTGGAATATAATAATAAGAAAAAGGTAACTGGTAATTTATTACCTGTTAAAAGTAATAACATCGCCTTCCTGTTCAAACTTTAAACTAATCATCATTAAATCTCAACGAGTGTAGAGAATTTTGCTATCTTTATAAAAACTGTGAGAAAGAATATTCATCCTTTGCATACATTTCAACTTTATATCATTATACATAATACAGATTGTCCCAAAAATAATTAATATTGAGTATAAGGATAGTTATCCGGAGTTTTATGTTGATTGATAAAAAAATTACTTTGGACGCCTATGGCTATATTTGTTACGATTCCCGAATTATTCGAGTGCTTTCAAGTTAAAAACATACTTCAACGATTTGAAGATATTGAAATACACCAAAAGCGGCTGACTCACGATACCTACCGACAAAAAATGTTCTGTTATTTCATTAGGTTTTTATAAATATTCATGGATGTTTTATATTTAAATTTTTAATAAGCACACGTATAAAATTCGCTCGAAAATAGAGTGAAACAAATTACCAAAAAAAAAAATCCAACCGAAATTTAGGATAAAACTAACAGACAATTTCGAACTATTAACCATATAATTAGAATTAAACGAGAATAAATTTCAAAGTGTTTTAACCACATTGAGTATTTCATTAAATTTAGAAATTGTTTTATATACAAACTATTATGCAATAAACACTACAGATATACAGGGTGTTTCAAAAAAAGGTAACACCGTCTCTAGGATAGGTAAAAAACTGAAAAATAATTGGGGTTTGCTTAGTAAAATTTTTTTCTAACGCCATCCGTTTTCAAGATAAAGGGCGTTGAAGAAAATAAAAAATTACACATTTCTTACGATTTTGCCGAAACTACTGGCACTATTGCAATGAAATTTTATACGAATATGTAATAATCAATCAATAAATGTCAATTTTACATGGCAAACTTAGAGAAAAGCGAACTTTATCATTAGTTTATACCAGGAGCGGTTATTACTTCATAATTTTCAAATCAAAATATTCCGAAAACGGTACATAATATCGAGTTTTACCAAGAGTTCTTTTTTGATGTAAAATTAAACGATGTTCGAGTTTTACCAAGAGTTCTTTTTTGATGTAAAATTAAACGATGTTTATGTTCACTTGGAGTTTTGACTAATAATAAAATTCTACCCTAAATAAAGTTATGTTGAATAATACGTTGTATGAATCGTGTAACTAGCGCCCTCTATGAGAGTTAGATATAAAAACAAATTCATGGGATATATCAGCTTCCAAAACATATTCGTATAAAATTTCATTGCAATGGTGCCAGTAGTTTCGGCAAAATCGTAAGAAATGTGTAATTTTTTATTTTCTTCAACGCCCTTTATCTTGAAAACGGATAGCGTTAGAAAAAAATGTTACTAAGCAAACCCCAATTATTTTTCAGTTTTTTACCTATCCTAGAGACGGTGTTACCTTTTTTTGAAACACCCTGTAGAACTTCTCTTCAATTTTCTTAGATTTGTTGGAAAAGCTATAAGGGATGTAAAAACTTGGTTAGACATGTCGAAATAAGTTGTTTACAATAAAGGGATGAGAACAACACTTGATTCTCATATTTCTTAGTTTCGTCACAGTCCTTTTTGTCTTTGGTGTGTCCCAGAACGAATAATAAAATTCTATGTGTAGCCCTTTCTTTCAGTTTGAAGGGAATTCATTAAACCAAAGAATAATCGTAAACAGTTGTCAATCGACATATGGCTTGTTAGTTTCATTAAAAAAAAATGACTTGACTGGCCATACGCAAGGCTGCTTACGTGCTTATGCTGTCGATTTTTAAATTAATATCATCAAAAGGAGAAAACGTAGCGTAAAAGAAAGACGTCACGTTATCATATAATACACGATATAATTTTAGAGTGTATATAGTGGTAATTTTTAAATCTAAAATGCACATGCTACGTAATAATCCTTAGATCTTCAGCGATTAATGTTTATTATAACAACGTTGTCAAGTCTCGTTTTTAATCGAAAAATCTTCTTAAATATTCAAAAATATTTTTTTTAATAAAATACTAGTAACACAAAATTTATAGCAAAAGTAAAGTTTAGATTGATAGCATTAAATTAATGTACATTTTGTATAAAAATGAATTAAATGAAATTTTTGTTCTCAAGTGGCAACAAGGTTTTCTAAGTTCAGTTACGTTGCATGTCTGTACCGAACGGAAGTACACCTGTAATTCGTGAATTTTATTATTATTTCAATGCACTAATTAAAACAGACACTTAGTAGACGGTGCGATCCCTATAGTTACAAACACTCAAGTAATTTCAATTTGGAAACAAAACATAAAAGTTTGAACTAATTGCTAAAGTTGTATACCTCTTCGCAAATTAACATGTTTTATGTTAGAATTTGTCTACAATGTTTCAACTTAGTAGGTAGCTGGGGGTCCAATACGTACTAAAATTCTGAATATTTGTTATTTGGCGCCATATAGAGTAAGGTGCCGACAGAGCCGGATCCACAAAATCTTGGACCTCAATCAATATTAGTCTGACAATAGGCATATTGAAATCTAGCGAGAAACGCTTTAGCTGTCCGAGCTTTTTGTGACCAAAGTCAAAACCTCGTATGGGTGTACTAAGGGCATGAATATCATGAGTGTTGTTTTGGCTACCGCCGTATCTGGTCGTGATGCTGCAGGTAGAGACCCATAAGGATATTTTTCTCATTAGTACAGGTAAAAGAAGTAAAAAAAAGGAACAGGTAGGGGTGTTGCGAAATCAAGTAAATTTTTTTATGATCTTGAATTAAATTCATTTCCGAGAAAGATTTGCTACTATATATGAGATATTTAACTACTTCATAATGACGGTATTATATTGTCTCTAATGAATCAAAAGCGATCGAAAATCAAAAAGATGCCGCTGTAGAAACGTCTGAAGGTATGAAGATGTCTTAGTGTGTTGTTATTATAAATTGGAACACATAATATACGAGGAGACTTTAGAAATTTTTGAATCCTCCCCGTATATTACGCATATACTTGTAAACAAAACGAAAATTTCGGTGAAATTTCTGCCATGGATTAAAACAATAACCGAAAAACAAATAATATATTGTGTCTTACTTTCCGCATAATTTTAGCAGAGTTCAAAGACCATAATGGTCGTATATTTTCGACGAGCATTATGTTATTTAATGGAAAGTACACAACGGTGGTTCGTTATTTATTTGATCACGCGGTCGGTGGCCATCGGAACTTAAATTGTGGATGTTAAGGTCGGAATTAACGAACCAGAGCCTCGATCGTCTCCAGATTTTTTAATAAACGTATAGAAAATGACTAAATAAATAGATGCTTTTCTATTTCTACAAGGTACCACTATTTGAACTGTATTTAACAACCACCTGTATAAATATCAATACTATTGATAAACCCTATAATAATATTTAAAAAATTTGTCAACAAAAGTATAAGTGAAAACTTTTATGCAGTTTACCCCTTGCTACCTAACTTTTACTACTTAATAGAGGGTGGTAATAAAATAAAATAAAGTGTGCAAATTTTTTTCAAATATTTTTTTAGGGTTGACCATAACGAAGTAAATTTGAATAGTGAGATTGTTAAAAAGAAATTTCGACCTTGTAAAAGGCTTTTATATACAAAAAGGGTAGTTCCTTTTTTACTATTTAATGGTTCACTTACCATATTTGGTTTCGGCTGAGGGTGTAGTTGGAGTTTCGGGAATTTCTGAAAAAAAAAATAAAAAATTTCAATGCTACTACAATAAAAATTAGAGATGCAGTAGAATGTTGTGCCCATCTAATTTTCTGGTTTAACTTAAATACAAACTTTGTATACGTAATTCATGACAAAATATCAAATTGACAGCAATTTAAGGACAATTTTTAAACCGACAATTGCTTACAATACTTATATAATTTTCCATGATGGTATCACCAATTATAATGCAATTAAGCATCTGTAACCATATAGAACAGTTAAAAAAAGAGTGTTCTTTGTGTGCCGGAACGTTACCAATATTTCTTTCAGGCGAGTTCTAATATTCCTTCGAAACGCCCTCCACAGATTAAAATATTTCTCTTTTGCATACAAAAAATCACAAGCGGACCTTTAACAAATTCATTGGGGCGTACATTTTTTTAAAATAAAAGGTTTCACATGTTTTCGTCAAATTGGGTATCTCTTCACAAACAATCTGCTCGAACCAGACCTTCTATGAGTGAAAATGTTGTTTGTGCCTATAAAAATAGGAAGCACCTACAAAATTAGTAAAATTTAATGATATCTGAAGATTTTCAACCTCATTGTAGAATGTTTTGGTGAATTTTAAAATTTGAAGCAACTAAAAGTATTAACTTTTGTGTAGTATACGCCACTGCGAAGGTTACTTTATAATTTAGGAGGTTGGAACCGATCTGAATCATCGATTTTTTTCTTCGGACACGTTCTTGAGGTTAATCAAGGCTAATATCGTGCGATTTGATGCTATCTGCCTCATATGCATATGATTTATAAAATGTTAAAGAATATCCGAGCTGATTTTTTTCAACTTTCGCATACGAACGTAGTATTTAACACATAATAAATCCATATCTTATTAAAAAATGGTAAAATTTGTAATTAAATATACAAAGCTAGAATAAAAAAATGTTGAATCCCGAAAAATATGTTATTTAGATTCATTTTCGTTTGACAATTTTGTATCGTAATGACCTTAGACCCGAAGCATTTGAATTTGTAAATTTTTAAAGTGCTCCATGTGATTTTTAGTCTACCCAAATCAAACAACAACAGAAAAATCTAGTAATTACTGTAATTTGTCCATTGTACACGAAGATCAGAAAGAATTTGATGAAAATGACGATTTCATCTGTTATTTTTATTATATTTTTTATATACATTATTATTAATAATTAATTTCCTTGCGTTTCAGGAAGAAAGTACCTACTGAGAGGATGGAAGTCACCAGCTATCAACAGGGTGGAGTTTCCAATACAGAAATTAAATGGAAAAAGTACTATAGACCCCAAAATATGTGCTCAAACATCAACAAAGCAAGGATAAGTTAGGATAAAATGTTGGTTAGGAACTTATGGGATTTATGTGTTGGAGTTTTTTAGTATAATAAATAAAAAAAGCTTAAATATGCATTTTTTTTTCTAAGACCCGTTCCTGTAGATATTTCTAACGAAATAGCTGAGAAAACCGCAACATATTTAGTCGAAAATGCACCTGCGGATATCGTTAATAATTAGTAACGGCCAGTTTTTTTTATTTACCTCAACATGTAAAACAAAGTAAAGGAGAGAAGAAGAAAAATACCGACCGTAAAGTCCAGAAACGAAATGTTCATGCTAAATTATCAACTAAATTGTATACTTCTTATTTGTGAGGTAAAAACACGATTGGATTTAGAAGGCCCGAGATGTGAAAATTCCTATTAAAGTATGAGATTAAAATATTAAAATAAAGGCATAATTTGTCGACCAATACGTGGTGTTTCCAATAAACATAGTCTGCTTTTATTTAGTACCTATTTTATTTTATTTATTAATCTTTATTTTTTGTTAATTTTGACGATACAAAATTTCTTTATATACAAAGAAAGCTAATTTTGTATTAATTTTCTAGCAATTTTATATTTTTCTACACATTCTACGATATGCAATTGTTATTTATAAGCATGAATTTTGATTGTGTCGTAAAAATTGAAATTTAATAGGTTATCAATATAAAATGATTATATCGGTTGAAAAACGAGTCAATAATATCTCGATTAAATTCTATTATTTAAAAAATAACCACAGACATAATTTGAATTGAGGTTCTTCAACAAGAATAGTCCGGTTTAAGGAAAAAAATAGTGTAAAATCGTTGGTAACGACAATATAACAAAATGGATATTATTATTATTATTACAATTAATTTCACAGCATATTTATACACCAGAGTCACGAGCTTCTTGAATAGAAATTGTTAAACTAACTGGTTAACTGATAAATCCACACAAAATGGAAAAATAATGTAATAAGTAAGGTTGGAAATAATTATTGTTCCACACAGAAATAAAGTCAATAAAAATATTTCTCCACTAGATAGAATGATAGAGAATCATAATTTCACGTATTATTTGGAGAAAAAATGGACAACAGTAGTTATATTTAGTTATAACTCGATTAAAACTGTATGTTACGTATCCATTTTTGAAAATAAACATGCTCTATAGCCTAGTGGTAGAAATAGTTGACTCTGGCGCGGACGATTGGGGTTCGATCCTCACTGGAAACTTTCTTTTTTTAGTCGTGGAGAAAGTATAGTTTTTTACTTGTGTAGAATGGCTAATATTCACTTGGATGATTCCAAAACTTCATCCGCGTGAATAATAGCCATCATTCTGCACTCATTGAACAATATACTATAATCTGTAACGAGTCATTCTGTTTAGCAAACTGGATAAACCTTTCAACAAAAATGTTACATTGACAATGACTTGAGAATACAAATTGTTTATGTAGCCGCGATCCTATAATACAGTTACATATTTAAAAAAATAAAACTCAATCTAATTAACCGAAAAAAAAATATTAAGGTCATTATTATCGTCGAAAATCGATACATGCAAATAATCAGAAGACACAATAATGGATGGTTAATAATAACCATTATCATCACTCACTGAAAACTAATAATAAACCATTAATATATAAGCAATTTATTTCATTATAATAATTCTCTCTTCGGCTTCGAACAGATGAGTCAGCGTGTATCAACATTTGAATACAGTCGTATTTGAGTACCTACACTGAGCACTCTCTCAGATTCGACACGAATAATCACACGCTGGTATTTACGGGTGGTAGATGAATGGTACCGACCAATATAAGTACCAAGCTAGTACGAGTATATCATTTAGTATGGGAAAATATCTTCTTACAATATTGTGTTAATCAAAAGAGAAAGAAGGAGATGATAATATTAATTGTTTTTAGGTATATTTTTAAATTAAAGTGTTCTCCGCAAACCTACACATAAGAGTAAAATTA
The DNA here is from genome assembly GCA_963978555.1 of Galerucella nymphaeae. Taxonomy (NCBI): domain Eukaryota; kingdom Metazoa; phylum Arthropoda; class Insecta; order Coleoptera; family Chrysomelidae; genus Galerucella; species Galerucella nymphaeae. Next base: position 538,936 of record OZ021718.1, on the reverse strand, counting down.
TAGAAAAAGTATACCGAAACAGGTTGATTTTTATTTTTAATTTACTATTTTTTTAAATAATAATCTATGGCACCAGTACTAGTAGCAAAAAAAACATTCAAAACAATTGGTGCTAACCTCCACATCCTGTATAATAGATTAATTAAAAAATTACCCCCATAGATAAAATTTCAACGTTTTTGTAATTTTTGAAGTTAGAATTGATCAAATCATATACATAGTTTGTCAAAATAAAAGTTAAAAGATCGATTTAAATTTTTGAATGTTCATTATTTTAAAGTGTATTCGATCCTACAATGTAATATAGGGTGATTATCTTTTCAAACAATTTACGGCGGTTAAACAATACAAAATCTTGGCCGAAGATGATGTAGGCGGGGACGGTCGTTTCACCAATTTTATTTTACAAATAAGCCACCCGGTCTATAGATGGATATTCATTTAAAACTGTGTACCGGATGTTTCCATATAACGATATATTATAGGTAGGTACCAATAAAGGTCATCCAATTTACATTTTTAATATTATATTATTCAATAAATTGCTGATGTGATACTTATGTTAAATGCAAAAAGAGAATTGTCAAGATATTCAAGAAAGAAGCTTTGAGCACAGATCCACTTTTCAAATAATATGCACAAAAGCTAACGAAAAACTTATTCAAAAGATTTGATTTTGTAGGTTTGTAGATTTATTAACGCTGCTCTAATGTGCATAGTGGGTAGTAAATACGTTCTTAGTTACCTTTATTCTTCAATCCTTTACTACTTTTACACAGGCAATGGCTGGCAAAATGCCACAGGCCCCCTACCCAAGAGAGCCACTGCCCAAGAGGCCGCGAGCTCAAACATATTTTTTTACATTGTACCTGTACCTGAGTATTTCATTTTATATGAAAAGTCTATAAGTTCAGCTTAAAATCCAAAGTAAGACAATTAAAGGCAACAATACAATTTCAAATTTGCTTTATTTAATATGAAAATGGTGGCAAATATTTAAGTAGGAGTGGAAAACGAAAGAGAAAGCGGGAGAATGAAGAAAAAAATAAAAAGCTACCAAAAATTAGTCAGTACCAATGAAAAATTATAACTCAACACCAGTGACATGTGCAGATCTAGGAACTAGCAAAATCAAAGAGAATTATATTGTAGCATGAACAATATTGTATCTTCATCAAAAGTTACTGATTGGGGTATTTCTAAGATGAGGCTCCATCAAAAAAATTTGCCACGAGCCTCAGATGGTATAGTTACGCCACTGTACATAGGTATCAGCCAATATCTCACATTTTGGTATTATATATTTATCAAAATCATCAAGTGATAATTCCTTGAAAGAGAAAATTTCTTCAAAGTTTTTTTTTATGAAACATCCAGTATAATAGCCCAGCTATAGGTATAATCTAGTCGATATTATAATGAGACGAGCCGTCATATTAACGGCTAATACACACGCTTTTGCATATATTTACATGGGAAAATTGGTTGTTTTTTTAAAAGAATTAAGGCAGTATCTTTTTCTTATCTTTTGTTATAGAACACAAATAAAATGATTATTGTTTTTCATAAACGTTTAATTTAAAATGTTTAAATATTTATATTCCATTTCCCATTATAGCTTAGTTAGTTTTAATGGTTCTTTTTTTTATTAAAAATAGAAAAAAAAATTATATTTGGCTAAAGATATGTATAGACACAATTAAATTTTATTAATGTTGATAAATATTTATAAATGATGGTAAAAAACGAGAGATATTGTTGTAGCTAGGTATACCTAACCTAAATACTATCATCTCCGACAAACTTTGCACACCCTCAATTTTTAACATGACATGTGCATCACTCACACCTGCATATTTTTAAGCTTTTGTAACAACCAACAGAATTCAATTTTGAGCAGGTAGAAATACTTCTTGCAAAAGTAGGATCTACGGACACGTTTTTACATCCATTAAATCTATTCAGAAAAAACCGTTTTTTTTTCTTTCCTTTCCATATATTCAAATTCTACCACAATAAGCACATCGATTTCAAAGAAACTGAACATATATCACCATGAAAAATACCCACCAACGACAGAAATTGTTTTGGTTGTTTGCTCTATCCCAAATTTTTGGAAATCATGACAAATACGTTGCTCAGATAATAGTGAGAATGGGAAATTTCAATTTTTTTTTAATATTTTAAATAGAATTGCTTTCAATATTTGTCGCAAACTTTTTTTTTATTATAATTTATTTAATTTAAATGAATTATTAATGAAAAAAAATTTAGCCCCCCAACTACCTACAATAATTCTGATAATGTATAGTTTGAAATTTGTTATTTATTGAATATTTTTGATAAATAAATGCTGCTCAAATTGTTTTTTATGGAATATCCAATATTTTAGAATTAGTAGGGTATTCCCCCGCGAGCTAGATATGCCTTTTGTGGTTTCGTTTACAAAAAAACAATGAATAATTTCTATTATTTATATATTTTTTCTCTTAAATTCTATAAATGCAATTGTCCCTCATATTTTTATATTATTTACAATATTAAGCAAATTTTAAGGATGTTCTGTCACTTACCGTCAGCTCTAGAACGAACGGGGCTGGGCGGTGGGGATCTAGGGGATCCCCCTGGAGGGCCAACCCCTTCCTCTTCGGAACTACTCGAAGATGGTGTGCTTCCACGTGTAAAACCTTTATTATTATTAGTTCTATTGTTGTAATACAGTCCATTATTTTGCAATAACATCATGTGTTGTTGGGCGGCGTAATTATTAAAATGTTTTAATTGAGACGCAACTGTTGCGGATGTTTTACTTTTAAATTTGGACATTGTAAAGTCCAACGGCTGGTCGGTTTCGTGGGGAGTTAGAATCATATGGCTGGGGGGTTGATGTAGTAACATTGACATATCACCACCTTTCGGCTTATTCCAATAATGATGAGAAAAGTCTATGGTATTGTTGTTATTTTTGAATGATTTCGGTGTTTTATTTTGGAGGGTGGGCGAGGGGTTGGATTCTACCCACCTCCGAACTGTGTCACTTTTTAAATCCGCCAGATTCGCTAATTTTCTCAATAATTTCGAGCACTCAATTCACAGTCATAAAGTCATTATGATGATCGATCACACTGCACTCGATTTGATATGTATGAATATTGTCACTGTCACTAGACACGGGGTGAGATGTGTGGGGGTTGTTCACAAAATGTAGCTCGCGGATGAGTTTCCCCGTCTTGATAGCGCCACTGACTATAGCCGTATAACAACGCGTATTTGCATCGCGAGTAAGATGCTGGAGTGGAAAAGAGGGGATGTGGACCCGGGCGTTAGCAAAGTGGGGCCTACGTCCGGCCAATAGCGCTCTGCCTGTATTCCAATATACAATAGTATATAAATTGTATGGATTATTTATTTATTCTATGTATTTATGTGAATATATGTATAGGAGCAAAAGGATTACAAGTTTCTTTCCTTTTCTTTTCTCCTGATGCTGATTTTAATGGCGCACTAAATCAATATAGATTGCAATTTAGATTATTTCTATACTTATGGCAGCGACTTATTCATATACCTACACAATATTTAATAATCTATGTATATACAACAATAAAAATTTATCAAAATTTTAAAATTTTTTGGAAATTGATTTTAATTGAAAGTGATTTTTATCCCCCTTTTAATTTTTATTATTATGCCTAGATTTATTAAATATACTTATTTTTAGACAATTAGCACTATAAATTTATTGTTTTTTTTTTAAATTTCTTGTTCTAACTGTTAATACAGGTGATGCAGTGTAAATACCAAATATATTCGTCATAAATAGGCCTTCAGTGTGTATTGGAAAAATAATTCCAACCATTCGAAAATTTACTGTTCATGCTTTTTTATTATACGTTTCTTTTTATTGGAATTAACTGTACCATTCATTGAAAACGGTTTCAAAAATAATAGAAATTAAAACAGAAATTGTTTCATTTGTTTGCGGTTAAGAATCATTTAGATTTATAACAAAAAAAGTTAAATTCGATTACGTGTTTTTAGAATAAATAAATTAATAAAATTACTCGTTTTTTTTATAATTGAGAAATTTTGGAATTAAATAATTTAAAATGTTATTAATGGATGGCTCTGTAGATTGAAAAGAACCGGGATGTTACGAAATCCAGTGCAAGATAAAAGGACCAAAAAGGGAAGAAATAAAGATTCACTTGCTCATCAGTATATTCAATTACTTAAACATGTGGATAGAAACTTGGATTTGCATCATTAGATTCTGAAGTTGATGACTCTGATTCAAGGATTCAGATGAAAAGAAGGAGAAGGACTGTGATTCTGGAAAAAATAAATCCAAACTCGAAAAGGAAGACAGCAAAGAATCTGAGGAAGAAGCAAAGATAAAGTAGTGATTTTCCAATTATAAATGAAAAACAAGTTTCAATTTATAACTTCAAATACCCATAATAGTTCTTTATTATATTCCCATAATATTGTGAACACCGTATTGGTATATAAGAATCTAAAACGAATATATTCTGCGCTCTCGCATTGGTTATTTTTTAGTATCAAATCTGAATATGCGTACATCAGAGCCCCATATATATTTCTTGGGTGATATGAACAACGTATAACGACGTGATAAAAGTTGAGCGTCGAGACGCCCACTGGATTTTTACTTTTAAATCGCGAGTGAACGCCTCTCTTTCTATATATATATACCGAGAAAGCAGTGGTGTCGATATACGATAAAGTTAAAAGGAAATAAATTTATTTATTTTTATGTTTAACTCGCTACAAAAATACCCAATCAAAGATGTCTTTAAGCATATCAATATTTTTATGAACACTAAAACTAAAACCAAATGAAAACGGCCAAAACATTCGTTTATTGTAAAAATGTAGGGGTAGCCATAAATATTTACTACCCCTATAAGTTTACTCTTAAACATGCGGCATATATTTTAAGCGTTTGGAATTTTTCGTCGAAAAAACACAATGTTGAGAATATACTTAATAACAATCATTATAAATAAAAATATTTTTAATTGTAATTATTCTTTTTTTTAGTTAACTTTGTGATTTTATTAGTGGATAGGAGGTATTAAATGACATGAAAACAAGCCTTGTTAATATTTATAAAACTAAGAAGATTTTACAGTTCAAAGAGTGCAACTATAATAAAGTGTATATGAAAGTAGATTCTAAATACGTGTTCTACTAAATTTGTATTATTTTCAGTCCCGTCTTCTATGCAAAGTTCATCAACTAAAAGTACGAATACCATTTTAGGAATTAATTAAGAAGATCTTGCAATTGAATGCCTTAATTAAACACGCATAGTCGGAATAAGGTTTAATGATAGGAAACAACAAATATTTGCATACAACGTACAACGTTAATAATTGCTTTTGAGGTGGTCGAACAAAAACTTGATTAAGAGATTCAGTTTTGTGCGAGACATTTTTGTGGCAGGCTACTATTGTACACCACCACTACGTATTCTTTATCTGTGTCTCAAGTCGCGCAATTCTTTTCAGACACTATGTAGACTAGTGCTGTTCATTCAGCTTCGCCACGAAGCAAGTCGCCCTGTGAAGCTCCAAAGACTGAAGGATCACACTGACAAATGCGAGCCCGAATTTATGAAAATTTTGGGCAGTTTTTGATTGAAGCACAGCAGTCCAGTGCCCCCACTAATAAAAAAAAGAAGTATTGGGGCTAACCTTCACGAAATGTAGTAAATTTCTAAGCTAAACAAGGATTTATACGTCGTTTTTTTTAGTTTTTCTTAATTTTTGAAATAAAAGTACCGTTAATCAATTAAAAACCCCCACAAGCAGTTTGCGATGACCTAATTTAATACAAAGTCTGTGAGAAATTTACGAAATGAAGTGGTGTTTGCGAAACTGATCTTTATATAAACATCTTTTTAGGTAAAAAAACTCAAAGTAGGTCGTTCGGGTGTATAGAAACCTTTAAAAAAAATCCATTTCCTGGGAACCGCTATAATACCTTTCATACAAAAGATTTTATGATAAAATGTTTTTTTGCACCTTGAATTTTGCATCTCCCTTTTTTTATATTTATATATATATTTTTTTAGAAAGCCGTACGGTGAATTAGGGTTTTTGTAACCAATATAGGGATACGAATAATTGTTGAATCCGTGAGAACTCATTTTTTATTCTTACATAATTTTGGAAGATTGATCAACAATGGCGTACACCTCTTTTTTCGAGAGTTTTAACAGAAATACTTTTTTTAATCCTTTTAGAAGGGTTCGTCCTTTGTACAATGAAAAATAAAAAAAAAGTGGTTGAAAAAAATTCAATTAAATCTTTACATATAGGCTTAAGAAAATATATTTCAAGAGGATGCTCAAAATACGTAACGTAAATTTACCAACTCAAAACTATACATTTTTTTTTTCAAAATTATCATTGTCGCTAATAAGAATTAAAAATGATATTTGAAAAAGCGAACTGCAGATATTTTATGGCATACATATTGTCTTGTAGGTATTGATTTTAATGTTGCAGCGCAGAATTTCGGTCCTTATGTTTCATGAATATTGGATCTCCTATTCGGAATGCGGATTCGCGCAACGCTCTTCAATAATAAACACGTTATATTAAGGCAGGTGCGCCGCCTCCAGCCGGGACACTTTTAGGGATCTACGGGGACTTTTTGATTCAGAAACTAAATAGAAGTAAGAGGGCACAATAGATCTTTCAGGTCTCAATGAATACATACATACAACATTAACATCAGTTAATTTCAAAAATGAAATAATTGTATCGCTTATAAATTGAACAATCATTTAAATTAAGGAAGTTATGACTTTGCACTGGTTTGACACTGGTCTTTTTTGTACATTTCAAAGTAAATCATGGCCTTTACCTATACAGATTTCTAAATGTCTAAAACGACCTAGGGAAGAAACACATTATAATATTTCTGAAATACAACGGAAGGTACAAAAGAAATGTTCACTTCACTGACAAAAATGCTAATTCATCTCTTCAACCCCATACAATACCTTTTCTTTTGTTGTTTTTGTAATGCTTTTTATTTGCATAAATAAATCAATATTTGAAAATTTTACCTGAGTATACCATTTCTTTTAAAAAAGAGGAAAAAAATTAAATCTAGATATTTGTACATACCACACGGCTCACATTGTAGATTATAGTCCCGAAAATTGGGCAAAAACCGTAAGAAAATCCAAAATTTCAACTGATATCAACAATTTTGGTTGTCGATAACAATTTATCCGAAAATCCTACTCTGATAAAAATCCTTTGAACCCATGTAGATATAAAACCGGATATATCTGTGGTACGTACACGCGCCTCATTCAATAATCCTTCAAAACGAATGTAGTCCTGAAAGGGTTTCAACCATTAAATTTTTCTTCGGGCCAACCACCGACACGTGGCTGGTATTAAATAACATTCAGTGAAATCTTTTGATATGGCGACACTGCCATTATATTATATCTTCGAATAAACTTATAATATGTCATTACAGACGGATTTTTTAACGGTTTTTACCGGTTAACTTTTAGCTTATTTGTTAAAATTGTAAAAAAATATGAAATCTAGCTTTAATTATCAAAATAAGTGAGAATTTGTTATATTCCATCTCATGGAAACTAGAAATTAATAAATCATTCACTTAAGAAAAGTGTTAAACACACCTAAAGAAGTTTTCAACTGAAAAATTCATATTCATTAAATATAGAATAGACCAAGTGTTGCACCAAATTGAAATTTCAAATCTGCAACATTGTCAGCTGGTGGCGGAAGCGTCAGCTGTCCCAAATGGGTAAAATTTAAACATTTGTTTTGCGAGTCTTAATTCAGAAATGTAGCATGTCATTTTTATCCTATAAAGAAACAGAAACGCTGCCAAATGACTTGAAATTTGGATTATTACTTTGGATTAATATATTCAGCTTCTAGCAAAATAGAATCAGTAGAATTTAGTTTCTCCACGACTAAATAATAACGCACAAATTATTTTCTTCAAACCAGTGAATAATGAAAAAGAATTCGCTCTCGTTAGCCAATCACATTCTATTATTATTATCAGAATTCATGCTTAAATGAATTAAAATGAATAAATCAAATCGTCTCTTTTAAAACGTCAAATACCAAATTATGCAAATCGATTCTGACAGCGCGTCGTTTGAAACGTCAAAATAATGATAGAATCATAATTTTAGGTATTATTTAGAGAAAAAATGGACAACAGTAGTTATATTTAGTTATAACTCGATTAAAACTGTATGTTACGTATCCCTTTTTGAAAATAAACATGTTCTATAGCCTAGTGGTAGAAATAGTTGACTCTGGCGCGGACGATTGGGGTTCGATCCTCACTGGAAGCTTTCTTTTTTTAGTCGTGGAGAAAGTAAAGTTTTTTACCTGTGTAGAATGGCTAATATTCACTTGGATGATTCCAAAACTCACTTGGGAAACCCTGTATTTCATCAATTTTTGTTTAATACGTAAAATATTACTGATTATAACGTTGCCTTTCGGATTATCTCCGCAAAATAATAATTGGGAAACCAACTAAATGAAATACAAGATTTCGTATTCGGATATTCTGTTCTAAAATTTAATACGGTGGAGCTGGAGACATTATCAAGATGTAATAAAATTTCTTGGCGCTTAAAATGGACTATAAAAGCATCTCTGCAGAACAATAAAATTTCGTAAATAATTTACCCTGGAAATATAATTGCCGGGTGTTTCAGCTATCTTTAAAAATAATAATTTTTGAGTCTCAAACAAAGTTAACAGAGAAACTGCTCCAAATTATATTAATGTGACAGAATTTGTAGAGAAGCGTTGTATTGAGGTTTAACTAAACTATTTAAAATCGAGATAATGCAAAATAGCTTTCAAGTTATTTTGACAGCTGTGCTTTTTAACAATCCCAGATAGTAATCTTGGCATAAAATCCAAAACATTTTAATCTATAAATAAAAAAATAGTTAAGTTTTAAAGATAAGAAAAAGGGAACTTGGTAAACTAGAGGATGTAATACCATTGGTGTCCTCGAAAGTTTTTAAAGTGTTAAATTTTTGTCGAATGAAGGTAGATATAGGAATTTTATATTACCTTCTCCGTCTATGGTAAGATTTTTACCTTGATTTGAATGAGGGCTGAAACCTACCTGCTGGCGTCCATGACCACCCTCATATTAGCAAAATTATTCCAGCCACCGGTGAAACTTTCGATTTTCTACCTTTTCTACTGTTGGCATAGCGGTTACGAAGGTCGTTATGTGATTCAACCACTGGTCCTTTGTTGCATTTTAACAAACGTGTGCATCAACGTGCTGGCACTTTTAGGGCAAACTTCCTATTGTCTTGGAATTTTTAGAATATCTTTGAATTTATTTAGGGGTAATTTCAATGTTTTAAGAGAGAATTTTAATGAATGATAAACTGATCTACATAAAAAGTTAAAAATTATTGATTTGAGACACTTATGATACAATATAATTAAGAAAAAATCAGGTAGCGGTAGATCTGGTGACTTAGGTGGCCACTCCTTTTGTAAGTTCTCCAATTCTTGAACAATTTCACCAGATAATCCTTTGGGATATGCTATAACAAGTTCTGAAGAGTCCTGGATTTCATCCATACTAGTTCTAGGATGTTGCGTTGGATGCTGGTTGTTTGGATACTTGTCGGACGTATTTGGTAGAAAATGGGTGTTGTGTTCACTTGTTTTACCAATTAATATCATCTGCTTACTTATGGCAACATTTCCAACAATAGAAGTGTATATTGTTTGTAGATTTTTATTGGGTTTGAGTAAAGGTGGTGGATTTTCTGTAATGATTTCGGTTATTACTAGTAAGAATAATAGAGCTTTACTTTGTCTTTTTTTGGGTACATTTCAAGCAACTGGATGTTTATTTGTATATTCTATAGGACCCTGGATTTCAAAAAAGGGAATATTTTGGATTTCATTTTCACAAAAGCAGCATTGAGAAGTTTTCTTATTGGAAATATTTTAATTATCTTCCAACAATTAACTGGAATTAACTGTATCTCAATGTACAGTCAAACTATCTTCGATTTAACAAATTCCAACTGGTCCCCATCCATCTCTTCGATAGTATTTGGGGTAATGCAACTTATAAGCACTTTATCCTCTCCTTATTTGAGTCGTTTAATTGATAGAAAAAGTTCGTTATATTTATCATGTCTTGGTATGATTATTTCTGAAGCTGCTCTAGCTACTTATTGCATCCTAGATGAAACTGAATATGATACAAGATCGATCAAATTTATCCCGATAACTGCCTTGACCATATTCATCTTTAGCTACAATTCAGGTATCGGCCCGCTTTGTTGGCTCATAGCTACCGAGTTGTATCCCGCAAGAATTAGAACTTTAGCTCTTTCTTTTTCGGTTTTTTTATATTTTGTTGTGGAATTTTTTTTAACCAAATACTTTTATACTTTAATCGATATTTTTGGTATTGGAACTGTATTTTATTTGTTCACTGGGTCTTGTTTTGCGGCCGTGGTTTTTGTTAAATGTTTCGTGATCGAAACTAGAAATAAATCTTTACAGGAAATACAGGATATTTTGAAAAGTTGATTCGTTTTTTATTTTCTAATACCTAGGTAGTGAAATAAGAAGAAATACTTGTCAACTTCACAGCTAAGAGTGAACAAAAGCTATTACGTGGGTAGGTATACAGGATGAGAGAAAAAAGTGATGAACTGAACAAAATCCTTTGAGTAGCGGCGAATACAGAATGGGTATTCGATAGTACCTGAGTCTAATTTACTTCAATATAAAGTTTTTTTCAATTAATAATAATCCTTATAAGATAAAAATATTTCTCTTTGACAAAAGACATATAGGTATCTTCAGTGCCAATTCGATTTCGCAGAATAGATTTTTCTCAGAATGAATTTTAATGTTCTTATTAATGTCTTTTAATTTAATAAAATTTCTTTGAAATAATAAAAACCGAATTACCTTCGAGTTACACACAATACGCATGATTTCCCTTCCATTGTGATTCAAAACATAAAAACAGTGTTTAATTAAGCTAGTATGTCTTCGAAGACGTCATGGTTATTATTTTAACATAAAATCTCTTCGACGGAGACACAAAAAGACAATCGGACAAATTTCACCCTTCTTGAACCGGTCATTGTTAAAAACGAAAGTACCAGAAAAGGTAGTAAAGAATAAAGTTGCCATATACTTTTTATATCTGAATAATAATGTTCGAATTAAATTGTAAACGGTCCTGTTGAAATAGTTAAATATTTAGCAAAGGCAGATACAAATTTGTTAAGAATATTAATAGACACCTGTCCAACAAACACCTGTGCGACCATCAAATGTCCTGCCAAAGGGTCATTTGTTATTCCAAATTGAATTTAATTACGAATAAACCACGTTCAATATTCATGTAATGACATATTAATATTTATTTTATTATGCATCGTGTATAGTTGGATATATAAATATTGATTTCTCATATATAGGTGCATGGGTATTCAATATTTTAATAACTAAACACGAATTATAAGGATAGCGAAGGATATATCAGTTTTTCTCGTTATTACAAATACGACAAATTCCCCTTTTTTACAAATCTATGTGAAGAATTTACCCCTAAAATCGTGAGAATCACAGCGAGGGTTTTTTTTTGGATTTATTTGTTTTGTAAGTAAACGACATTCAACACCTACAGGGAAAATTATATGGGGAGATTTCAATCAAGTTTAAACCCGTCTAAAAATTACGAGAAATTGAAAAAGTGAATAATAGAATCATGTAGAGGATTAGTGGATATGCGGTTCTAGAAAACGATAGTTATTTTTTAGCTGAACAAAAGTAGAAATTGCTTTGTTAAGGTCTTAGTAAAAATAACGGTTTTTAGCAAATTTTTACCGATCCAAAAAGGATTGTTTATAATATATAAAAATTATACTTTCGTCCATATTTTTTAAGCGATAATTAAACTATATTTTTTTCTTTTAAATCCCTAAAAGAATATAAACTCACCATATCCCTTATACTTAACGCTTCATTTAATTTTGATAAAATTTTCAGGTTTTCGAAACTATAATCCTCAGTACCTACCTACTACCTATTGATACATTTTTCTACTATAAGCAGGTAGGTTAATATTTTTATTATTTTTTTTTATGGATTCTTATACTGATTGAATGCAATTTTTGGTAGACGCAGGTTGGCGAAAAATATCATTAAAGCTCCGTGTGAAACATGTAATGTAAAGAATGTTGAGTTTTCAATAAGAAATATCGTTCAAGGCAGGTGAATAATGCCCAAAATAAAAGTAAATGTTTGGGAAAACTACCAAAGCTTCTTTTTATTTATAAAAACTGTCATGGAAGAACCTAAAGTTCGATAGCTGCTTTCAACATAATTTTTATAAGTCCTGACCACACTTCCTTACTAGAAGAGTTCAAGATAATTCAAGAACCGTTAGATGTTGAAGACGTTATTCATCCTATTAAGTTGTTATGATCTTTATTAGAAGATGGATGTCCTTTGGAGATGTCTCAATGTTTATATTTAATTTGACTGATCAATGTCGCGCATTAAAAAGACTACCGATATCCTAATAAATCAATTGATAAACATCTATAAATAATATTTTTCTCTCTGTCTAATAGTCAATCACCAAATAATATCCAGATTCAAACAATGCAATGCAACCAATATTTAGATGTTGAGTTTTTTGAGCTTGAAGTTCTTATGCATTCTTTTGCATTGTTCTCTCTACATTTGAGTTCTTTTGGAAGAAAGTAGAGATGAAGATATTTGTGAATGTATTATAATCAGTGGAAGCTCGTGAATTAGAAAATTTCTTGGAGTTCTACAGCCCTTTTGTACTCACCGCCAATCATTGTAGTCTTGAAATTGTTGAGGATGAATTTTAATTTAAAATATAAAGTTTGTAATCGAAAAATACTCTGACAAAACGCGTTCTGTCAGTATTGTTTCTTGGAAATAATATTTTATTACTCTTTATGAGAAGCGAAATAAATCACAGACAATAATAAAAATTAATGTTTACTAATTTGCATTGAACATTAAGAAAAGTTAATTGACAAAAATGATGAAATTGAAGATTTTGGCGACAACGAAAGCCATCTTTTTTAAAACTATAAAAATTCTTAGAAATACGACAGGGTGTAAATATTTTAAAGTGATAAATACGTTAGTTAAAACTGAACAACCACAAAAATAATGGGATCTCATCTTACAACTGAAATGGAGATAATATAACATCTCTTTACTTACTCATAGAGGGAGCAGCTCAAAGATCTCAGATCAGAGTGACCAGAAAAAGAATAGAAAGAATATAGTGTGTCCAACTCATATCCCATTTAGAAGCCCTATTACACCCACACGTTTGGACTTGATAATAATTTTAGAGGCAGTACGACCCTTATCCGACACTATATGCCTTATTGAATCGCTTTTTCTGGATGTCAGAGGCATAGTAAAAATTTGTAAGCACTCATCGAATATCAAACAAACGGCCTCTCAATGGTAATAATTCATTCTAACGGTCACACCTTGTATAATGAATGGTACTTTATTTAAAAACTGAAATGTAGTATAAAATGACCGTTGGGGTATTACAGGTAACCTAAAAGAATATATGAGTTAACGATATATTGGGGAATTGGTTCAAAATTACAAAGAAAGGTCGAATGACCCACAGTAGCGTCGCGTGGCTATTGTAAAACTGGCACGTGGCTTGTTATACTTTGAGAATAATTGCAATTTTTATTCTGAGATGTAAATTAATTTCTTAAGATACAATTTTATGAAAAACAAGATCAATCTTCAATAATTTGGTACCTAAGTGACTTATTCTTAAAAAACCAAAAGGATTCAAGTATAGAAAACCGTTCAGAGTAAATATAAATTAAAATTTTCTCCGCCCATGTATGAACATATATATTTTTCTTGACAAGGTGATTCTATAAACGTATTCTAATGCTTTTCTTCACCAAAAATCGGTTCTTATTCATTTGTATTGTGATTGTGTAACCACCCCCGTAGAGTGTCATTGCTTGATTCGGCGACAGCTGTCGTTAAAAAATAGAGACTTCAACCTCCATCTTAGCTACACTTAATTTAACATTGGTTCTTTCTTTAAGACCCCACCAACCATTCATACAGATGGCTTTGGTGGAGAAAAAGAGGTTATCGATATGTGAGATTTAATCTGTAGCTACGCATTAGAATGTGATAGCATTTTAATTGAATATTCATAGAGACATTTACAGAATATCAGTTGAATGGTAAGCAAATGCACTATTAGGTAGAACTAAACACTTTCATCCGGCAACAGTGTCCTTTATAGAGAAAATTCACTAGTAAAATATGTAAAGGACACTTTTGCCGGATGAATATCATTTGTACAAATGAATCTGCGCTTCTGGCAACAGCGCTGCCTCGGAAAATAAGTATAGCTCTCTCTTTCAAGCTGCTATTCTCATATTTTGCTTGTCGTACTTGTGTAAATTGCATGGTTCGATAAGCTTTTTCGCAATAATCAAAGTAAATAACTTTAAATACGTATAACTCGAAATGAATTGAATATTTCTTCATCAGACTCGTGTATTTTTAGATAAAAATAATTATTTAATTTAATTAATGAGAAGATTAAAAAAAATTTTATCTATTAAAAGGAAACATGGTTGAATTTCGCAATTTGACTTTTACCTTCTTCGATCACATCCACTGAAAAGGAGTGAAAAGAGCGGTCGAATCAAAGGCAACAGCGCCATGTAATTACTAACGAGTTGCTTTTATGTACTTAGAGTCATGATGAAGTCGTGTAGACCGTTTGGTTCAATAAAGCCGACAATTAATTTTAATGAAAAATGAATTAGTTGCATCTGCTAATTTTGTTAGAAGTTTAAATTTTTTCACTCGCACTTCAAGGACTTTTCAAAATGACATGCTTTTAATATGGAAATTCGCAAAAATAAAAAGGCTGCTCTTAAAAAATGTGAAGCATTGGAGACATATACTTCTAAGACTGAAAATACTTCACCAAGAAGTAGTGAAGAGATTGTTAAGCCTGATAAAGGTCTCTTCACGTAATCGGTACAAACAAGAGCACAAAAAGCGTAAAGGATGAGATGCCAGGGGCTCAAAACTTTTGACTGGAGATGGTGAACCAATTAGTTAATCCCAGAGATAAGGAAATTTGTTTTTAAAAATGATATGAAGTAATAATTTCATTGTGAATAGATTTTTTGGCGTTGTGACTTGGTGGACTAGTTTTTCAAGAGTATTTAGCTGAAATTTTGATGTCAATAACCCTAAACGTCTACCAGTTCAATAAACATACGTTCAATTAGAAATTTCATGTTAATGTTTCGTTTCATTAATAGTATAAATATGCTTGATATGTATTTAACTATGAAATCGGTTAATTACCTTGACTAAAGCCCTTTATCATTGTTATAGTTCTGTTTTTTTTTAATGTAACATGTTAATTACTTCCGGTTTTAAACATTACAACACGAAGATTATTTATTACTGAATTTACATAATAAAACCTATTTTTAATGAAATTAAAACGCAAAGCAGTAAATCCCGTTAATTATAATGTTTCCAATGCGAGTATTAATGACTGAATATGCATAAAACTGACACACTTTATAAGCAAAAAAAACGTTTGCACTTTTTCGTTTAATTGTATATTCGCGGATGAAGTTTTGGAATCATCCAAGTGAATATTAGCCATTCTACACAAGTAAAAGACTATACTTTCTACACGACTAAAAAAAGAAAGCTTCCAGTGAGGATCGAACCCCAATCGTCCGCGCCAGAGTCAACTAGGCAAAGGAGCATGTTTCTTTTCAAAAAGGGATCGAAACCCTTACATTTATAAATGATTATTGGGATCTATAACTAAATATAACCACTGTTGTCCATTTTTTTTCTAAATAATACGTAAAATTACGATTCTAGACAATTTGATTTATTTATTAACTTAGTTCCATACTTTATCCCAACCCTGTATGTACTTAGAACCATAAACGGAAATGTATATGAAAAAAAATGCAAGTTATGAGCATTAACTGTAAATAATGACATGGATTCAACATTATCTACATAAAGCTATGTAATTTTTTCCTTAATGATTTCCGACAAAACGCGTTTAAAAAAGAACCAACGGAGTCGGAACAAGCAGCGTTCCAGTGGACCATTACTACAACATTCTGTTCAATATTTCTGTTGTTTTTCGTTATTTATATAAAGCAACGTTCGCAGTAATTAACCGTAATAACAATTTTATGGTCGGTCATTTGCAGTGAACAAATCTTTACTTAATTTGACTTTGAACAAGTTTAATGTGTCGCTTTTAAATTTCTGTAATAAAATCCTATTCATTCAAAGAAATGATGAGGTCGATATACCTATTCAGTTCATACAATAGTCACATTTCCTCATTTAGTAATAACCATTAAAGGACGGTAAATAGTCACGTCTAATTGCATTATTGAAAACATAAAAAATAATAAACTATTCAACTGGTATTACGAAGTTTTATTAATTTTTTTATTAATTCAACTTTGTCGATTTTTAATCGCGAAACCATCAAGTAACCAAAAAAATATAAAACGGAAATAAACCATTTACAGTATTATAGTAAATAGATTGAACCGTTTACTGCATTATCTATAAAATGACTGCTAGTATTGTTAAGGCACTGTTGAATTTTTTTATTTTATCATTTGTTAGAGAAAAATTGTAGATAATTTTACCGTGGTGAGAAAACATTATTCGTATTGGCTCAAATTTGAAAAAAATTATGGACAATAAGCTATTTTTTGGTATTTTTGTTTTTAGGCTAAAAAGGGACGAAACTAGAATAAACGTCATAGATATTTAACATCTAAAAAGAATTGAAGGACCTGGAAAAGATTTAGAAAAAATGGGTACCATTTAGCGTATAAAAAAGAAAAATCCTAATATAAAAAGTGCTACATATACAGGGTGTTTTCAAATGACACTTACAACGTTTGAATGCCTTTTTACTTTTAAAAACAACCTGCCAAATTTCAAGTAAATGAGCTGGACCCCTCAATCCTTATATCATTTTGTCCAATTTTATGAGAGGTATCTTCATGCAAACGTTGTATTATTTGAAAACATCCTGTATAGTTCCACTGATCCTCAATAATCCTATTGGACACTTGAAGTTTTGAAAATTGGCAAAATTAATTGTTTCAAAAAAACCTTCCACTTTTTGACCCGTTGACAACCAACAACTTGCAAAGAGTTTTTAATGTCATCCCAACATTTTCGAATTATTTTATTATATGGAAATATTCACTTCATTGATTAAACTATAAGAAATTATCAACAAATAATATCTTTTCCTATACTTATACCTATATTTTTCAATAAAAAAAAAAAACAAAGTCGGGCCATAAATTTACAAACAGTATTAAATTTATATTATCTCAAATCTCTTTTTATCTCATTAAAGAAGACATGTCATTAAAGAAATGGAGGATAGTGTACACGTATACAGTGGCGTATCCCGAAGGCTTTTAAGTCTTGAGCAATATTATAAAAGAAAAATGTATTATTGCCTCCAAGATCTTTGAGATTCTTTACAACAAGAACTTTATACAATATCATTTTTGTACGCCACTGTGGATAATTTTCTTGGATGCAGATATTCCTCTTTCCCATAGAGACACAGAGTGTGCGGAAGCCACCAGACCCATATTCACTTCATCGACAACAACCGGCTTATAGCTCGCGGCCAATGAGCGACTGAACAACCGCTCTGCCGGTAACATATGATCGTATTCAAATGAGAAAGGTCGTGTGTTGTGCAAAGAATCGACCACCCGCACGATTCACCTTATCGCCGACATCTGCACAGGCTTACTCCAACTTCAACAGCACTATCTGGTGACAACATCTCCAATCTAGATCATGCACACACCTAGGATTATAATAAATGTTGGCGATCGACGGTTTTACATACACTAACTAAGAGAGAGAACGCAAGATTATAACCATTCAAATTGTTCAAATTTTTCGGAATATTTTTATATTATTTGCTACCTCTAAGACTCACTGCTGCTATCGGGTATATTATTATAAGAAATTAATAATTATAAATGTTTTATCCAAATATTCATTTATCAAAAATATGTCAGGGTGCTCTGTAATTTGTAGGCAGAGTTGAAAAATTTAAAAATATAAAAATGAAAGCAAGTAGCGGTCAGCAATTATTACCGAATTTGGAAAATTTAAAAATCTAATCCATTATGATTTGGCGCCGAGTTACAATTTTATTTTACCTGTGTGTGAAGTATTATAGCTGCACCACTAGCAGTAGATTTCTTTGAAAACCAATTAGACCTTACGGAGGGTTTTTACGAAACATCAATCAAACTATAAGGTATATTTACAAAGACAGCTCGAATTAGAATAAAGATTTTATTTTTTTCTTCCTTAATATCACGCAAAATTAAAGCGAATTATAATTATATAGGGATTTTATTGTAAATTTATTACCTCTTGAGCGAGGCTTGTACACAAATACGTGTGTATAGGGCTGTTTTAGTATTCTACAGCCAGTTCGGTATGTCATTCGCAGGAATTTTACTATCAAATGGTTGTGAACGTCTCTAACAGACCATGAGATTGCCTAAAATCGTTTGTGGTTCTCCGTTGCTAGGGCTAATACAAAATTTCCCCTTTTTATTATTATTGCATCTTGCTGGAAAATTAAGTTCTGTTTGTGTTCAGAGGAAAAATAACCTCACGGTCTTTGAATATATGGAAATTCTCTATGTGACTAGTCGATTTTGTGGCAAGGAAATGTATAATTACAACTATATATTTATAGAAGAAAATAATATCTTTTAAATACAAAAATTATAGTTTTTAAAATGTGGGTGTTTTGAAGATGGATTCGTTGATAAACGAAACAGTGCATTGTAACTACTTTACATTCCGTTGTCGGTGATGTCTCTGCTACTTATTTTTCTCTATAATTTCGCCGACGTCACTTCCTCGCTTCAAGACGATTTTATTATTAACATTTTCGAGAAATTGCAAATCAGAACGTGAAGTCTACCACATGCACTCTTAATAGGAGTTCAGTCTAAGGTCAGTATGGCCAACAAAAAGTGGTTTTTTTCTGACAAGAATGTCAGTTAAGGTCTACTGTTCAAAAAAATGAGATTTTGCATGTTTTTTATCATTGCGAACATCTACATGGTTTGAACTTTGAATTAAATTTTTTTTTCAATAAATTTAATCAGAATTTTAAGTAGTAGAAGATTTTTTTTGTTTTGTGTTATTAAAAGCGTAGATGTAAATTCTGATAGTCGGATCAAAATAATTGTCGGCTTGGTGGATATTTTAGTCGAATTAAAAATAAACAACGACATTATGGTAATGAACTGAAATAGTCCAAATTCTTGATGCTTCTCTAACGAATATAATCATGCAAAGAGTTAAATTTTCATATTAATTTAAATGGTTTAATATCGAGGAGTGAATCATTAAAAATCTTCAGACTGTGTTTGTACCAAAATGCAATTAAAATGATTTACATAAAGTGGTTCAATCGCAATTATTTCGGATAAATGCGTAGTTGGGTCGTTATGATGCTGTCATTAGATTTAATAATGCTTAATTGTGTACAAACACAGGACTGGGTCTTGAAATATTTATTTTTTGTTATTTACAGCAGAAAATTTTTCTCGACTCATTTTATAAACGAAAAACTATGCCTACGGTACATAATTTAACTAATAAATCAAATTTTTTTAAATTATTTTGTACATCTGAATTAAAAAGAATAATAGACTGAAAAGTTTCAAAATACCGTTCTGTATAGTTATGTCTAATTTAAGACAATCTTAAAAACAGATGAATAACTTAACAATAATGTCCGTTTTAAGTGTGAAACCGACTTAAAGGCGGCATTTCAAACGATGTCGACACTCGAGGTTAATACAACATGCTAATTTTAACTAATCCCAATTTACATCATTTAAATTTGCTGCTTTTATCTAACCGCATTTTTAATCGACAATTTTTTTTATAAAATTAACACGCACAAGTCTCCAAACTCTGGACACTTATTCAATTTTCATGTTATGTAAAAAAAACCACCTCCTCACTTCTTAGAAATCAGAGGACAAAGGATTATCTTAATGACAGATAGTCAAGCAGCCATTAAAGCACTGAGCTCTTGTGTAATCAGTTCCATAATGTTGTGGGTTACCTAGACAAACTCACTATAGTTACCTTACTATGGATTCCAGGACACACTGGAATAGAAGGAAATGAAATAGGAGATAAACTAGCGGGCGGGCTGAAATACTTTTCTGGGAACCCTTTTGCAGAATCAGCCCCAGTGTAATATTGGAAGAAATAGGGGAAGCTGAAAGAAAGGGAAGATCTGACCATTGGAAAGATCTAGTAGGGCTTAGACAATCAAAAATTCTCCTGGGTAAGACTACAGCCTGTTGAAATCAAATGAATGCATAAGTCAAAGTAAAACTGCGCCAAGAGTTTTAACAGGGATCCTAACGGGACATTGTCACCTGAATGCACAGCACTCCAGAATCCTAGAGAACAGTACCTTGATAGAAGAGGAGCATTTACCTAAGTTGAAGCCTGCAGATATCCTGAAATTCCTTTGGGAAATAGAACTAAAGGAGCTACTAGTTTTTAAGACTCTTCTCAAAAGCTAAGTAGAAGTAAGTGGGCACAATAGATCTTTTAGATCTATCTAATGATAATAATACCTCAAAATTTCAAAGGAATCTGTAACTTTCCTATAATTTCTCTCCAAATCTTTTTAATTGTTCAAAAAATTAATAATTTTATTTTATCTAATCGATGATCGCCGATAAAAATTATGGCGATTCTGTATTCCCTCAAGTTTTTATCGTGAGTTTCTGTAACGAGTATTATATATATAGAAAAACAGGAGGACATCTTGACATTTGTTTTTTTTATTTAAACACTTATAACCGGTAATTGGCACGATCCTTCGTTGCTTCGTAACATCGTAGATGGTGCAATACACGCAAGGTAACTTATTATGCTCACCCACATACTGAAAAGTTACTTTCGTTGCTTCGAATAATGGGGAATAAATTTTCAAGTGTCCACTATATGCTAAACGGCGGCCAACGTACGAAAAGAAATATTTTTAGAAAAAAAAGCGGTAATTAGAATATTTCTCTAGCAATACTTTTATAAATTATGATAGGGCGATGATTTTGTTTGACGAAATGAGTTCTATGGTAAGTAAGCGAAGTCCCTTTTTCAAGATTAATCAGTATGCTACGCCGCTCTGCCACAGACTTATATCTGCCTTAGAGATGAAATGAAATGAGGAAAACTTAGCAATTCCTCACCCCCGCTACCGGAATAGTTAGGTATATTATTTAATGTGAGCGGCAAAGGAGGTTTTTACATCTGTACGTATTGTCAAATAATGTGAAAATATATAGGGAGTAAATAAGAACTATTATTTATTGTATCCCCTTAAATTTACACGCTACTGAACTTTTGTTAGAATATTAAGAAAATTCAGCTGTAGCCAAACAACATCGGCTGCTTTCTATCAATTATTTTGGTCATGGTTACGTTCTGGTTCTTGATAAGTATACAAAGTTTCAATATATTTTGAAGTTTTCAAGTTACAGTTCAAGTTCATAGACTTTTACACAATTCAGCATATATTTTGTTATATTATATCAATATCAATGAAGAGTAAACAATTTTAAAAACTTACCAATCCATCGTCGCCGAAATACCTTTTCGGTGAAGAAGTTTTACCATAAGTTCCACTGGAAAAGACACAAAAAAAATTAAATATGTTCATGTCAAATAAAATCACTTTTGTTTCAAAATAACACACGACCGATATACAATAAATTTCTCGTTAGAATGTAATTCCGACTACAACAACAACGAAAAGAATGAGAATAATACCGGGCTTTGTTTGTTACTCAGTAGTTGTAACTTTTTTGTTCAACTAAAAAAAGCTGATAAAAAAACCGACGCAAAGCAGGTAAATATGAATATTTCAATTTGGAACGTATAAATTTAATTTTAAATACTGAACATCACCATAGACGTACGTATTAAAATTTTAAAAGTAATTTTTAATAAAATCTCCACAAAGTGTATCAAGATTTAAGAGATGTACTGGGTGTAGATCTTGGTAAGGAACGTCGTATGGCTGGTTCAAAAAAGCAAAATATGAGCAGTTTGACAAGTCTCTCTCTTGTCATGCAATTCTGGGGAGAAGTTGATAATTTTTTTTGTCACCAATAACAATAGTTATTTATGCAACAAGTGCAAAAAGTGAGTGTTTTTTGCACGCGACGTGAAATTGTCCAACGAGGTCTTTAGGCCGAGCTGGACAACACGTCGAGTGCAAAAAACACGTTTTGCAAGAGTTGCATACAATATTTTTTCTAAATTCATGCAAAAACTGGAAAATTAGAATATAATATGTCAAGAACCTAACCTAACCTAATTAAACTCTACCCATTCTTCTTTTTTTGTATCTTCATGGCCTCCACCTTGTCAGTACTCAATCATAGCTGGTTCTCGCCTTTGACCATTTAAATTTTAAATAATTAAAGATTTTTGCAAAAATTGTAACTCGTTGAGACTAAGTAGTAAGATATACATATATTGTTGTTGTATTAAAGTAGGATCAGATACTGGGAATTATCATTTGATTTTAGCATTGTTTTGGTAGGACAAAAGGACCGCTCTACAGATTCGATGAGTCGCACTAACGTCTTATATATGATATATCAGGGTAGCGCGAACTTAATGAAAAGATATGTAGTGTATACGTTATAGGGCGCTCTCTAGCCTAGCCTTAGATCCTACTTGCTTTGGCATGCTTGGAAAATAAAATGTATTAATATAAAAAGAAAGGAATAAATATCAGGTGTAATGTGTTGTTCGTAGGCGGTTCCATCTGATTAGAGAACATACCGAGAAAGAGAATAATTATCACACCATTGTAATTTCTTATTCTTAGGTTATTGATTGGATGCTTCGACAGGGCCGTCTAGACAAATTTTAACAGTTTTCCTGACGTTCCTTTGTTTCGTATCTTCTTTAGCTCAAAAAAGAAAAAGTATGGAGAAAGTATCAGCCTATCAGTTATGGAAAAATTGCAGTACAGTTAAATTTTGGAAAACAATTTTAATTTGTTAAAATCTACATTGTATTTTAACTTAAAGTGACAAGTTTCGCTAACACAGTAGCTTTATCAAACGAATATGATTTGAATAGTTGGAATTTGTTGCTTTTAATGAATATGTATAAATATTCAAGTCTAAAATTTCTAAAAATAATTTGATTTTTAAGGTATAGAAATTTTTGTTTTCAACAAGCGATTCTTGATACGGTCCTGATATTATTGGCTGCTTTAATAGCGACATGGTCAGCAATAAGCTAAACACTGATAAATCACAGAAATACTGTGCAATGTTATTCATAAATACGTTGGGAATTAGTAATTAAGGAGGTAATGCAATTACCTTTTACATGATGCTGTTGATATCTGCATACGATTAAGCCTTTTTCGCTTCGCTATTCTGGTTCGCAATGCCGTTTAATATACTTTATTAAAACAAATTCCAGCGGTGTAATTGAAGCAGATAATTTACAATAGGTCTAGATAGAGGTAATCAAAATTTTATAAAAAATTAACTAATGAGACAATTCCAGATTATGAGATTCGGAAATTTCGCGATTCTGGAGATCGAGGAAATTTAGAAATAAACATTTAGGTAAAAAAAAAACAAAAAAAAGAACATATTTTTTAATTGCCAATAGTAACTACTACTAGGTTTATCTATTTTCAAATAAAATGAAATTAGATTGATTAATATTACCTTATACATCTTGTGTGTTTGTGAAACTATTTACGTTTTCACTATACTAATTAAACATACTTTTTTCGCATCTAGTGTATTATTTAACACGTCTACAGTTTTTTTAGTTGGTTTGAATAGTTACAATTTATCGAAAAAAACGAATAAATCTATACAAATATATAGGTAAGAGCTTATAGTTTATGTCATCAGCTATAATAGTGAGTGTTATATCATTAAAAGAAGAATGCTAGGGTCAAGTGGTGTAAAAATGAGACACTGCCACTCTAAATCATTCTAAAAAGACCAAAACAAGACTTTATTAAATCCATATACTCATAAGTAATGTTTGTTTTGAAAACATTGCATGAATTTGTGTATATTATAAAAGTAGTATTGTTGGAATCCGTCACACCCACCTATTTTACAGTGATTGAACTTTCAGTATCTCACATCTTATTCGATTTAAATTTTTAAACGGTTTCAGGAAGACCAGAAGTATTTTATAACAATCCAATTACTAGTTTTCTCAGCGGTCAGTTACGCGAACAAGACATTGCCGTATACGCGAACTGATACAAAAAGGCCACAATAATGTCACATGTACGAAACAATTTTGGAAATTTGTTATAGTTGAAAATGCCCATAATAATGGGATGAGATTTCGGGTACACATTTTTGAATAATGGAAAAAAATTAATAACTTTGTTTTTACGATATTTTGTATACGAGGGTATGCAAAAGTGACAGGTGCGGAAATTCTAAGAAAGTAAAACACACAGTGTGGAAAAAAATTAGTTAATTTTTATTATACAAAAGATGTGTTTGTGGGGAATTAAAAATGGGAAAAGCGGCAACGCCAATGTAGTTCGGTCTATAGAGATATCGCACCTACTTCGGACACAGGACCAGCATAAAAATTAAGATTGCAGACTTATATATTTTCCAGAAAGACCAATCTTCTGAATTGCACGCTTTGCGATTTAATAAGTTTCATGTCCGATTCATTGGCGTAGATTAAACTTCATAATGAAAAATGAACGCTTCGCACATATTTAATTCGAGTATCAAAAACTCGGAATTAGTTTTGCTGGTCTACTGGGTATTACCGGAAAGTAAATGAGCACGTTTCATTCATTAATAGAGGCAGTGAAAGGTTCAAAGATAAGGGAATAATTTTCCAGCTTGGGACCAAGCTAGATAACATACCAGTACAGTACAGAAACCTTCAAAAATGGTAAAAAATAATAGTAGGACGAAACCTATTAGATAAATAGGGGAATGTAATAAATTAGGGGCGATCCGAGTTCGGGAAGTGAGAGGGGGTGAGTTTTTAAGGGTGAAAATTGTTTTTCTCGATTTCTGGTGAAACTGCAAGTCCTATGGAAAAAAGTTGAATGACAAAATTGTGAGTAATAAAAAGCTCTACAACTTTTGTATTCACAATTTTACACGTAAACTTAAAATTAATGTAAAAAATTGAAATAACCAAGTTTTTGGTTTTCAAAAGCCTCCAAAGTGCAAAATTGTTTTTGTTATTGAAAAATAACGAAATAATTTGAACTGAAGTTAATTGAACTTAAAGGAATCGAAAGATGAAAATCTATATGGGATTATCACGATCTTGAATCGCTTTAGAATATTATAATAATGTAATATCGTTTATGCATGGATCCCATTTAATCGGTCTTCGAACGTCTATACGAAAGAGAGAATACCTCATTATGTTGAAAATGGATAATGCACAGCCTACCACGTATTATTTTAAAATAAAAAATAAAATAGGATTTTGCATTCAATCAACCAAATCGCCAGTTAATTAACAAATCGCCGTTCTTCATCCGAGTAACCGGAAAGTTTTCTCTAAACCATACAGAGTGTAGGTATGTACATGAAACTTTTCAATATATTGAAAGTCATTGTTATATACCTTTAAGAATCTTGAGCAACCACTTAGAAGGTCGTGTTAAGTCTAATAAAGATATGAATAAATCTTATAGAAAGAAGCCTGTCTTCATATAAGTATAAAATGAACAGAGCTGCGTAATTTCTCTTCTGACAGACCCTGTAAGAGTTTTAACTTTAAGTAGTTAGCAGTAAATATGGGTAACGAGCTTTTTATCACAAAATTGACTCGTGATGAAGTTTATTTTGCTCAGCAGTTAAAATTGTCGTGGATATTATACTATATATTCCCTCCTATGTTGATTACTTTGGGTTTTTTCTTTGCCTAATATTTTAATTATTATTCAAATCAATCCAGTTTACTGACTGCGCCATGTGTTTTCATTATTCAAATAAAATATTGAGCTTTTTCAAATGCCCATTAGGATTCCTCTTTTACTGGGGTTATATTTCCTTTTTTCGGCTTTAACAATTTCTTCCGATAATACAATGGGTTCCGAAAAGTGTATATCAGCTCCTCTATTCGCTGGTTAATCTTTTATTTTATTCTCTTCTATTCCTGTTTGTTTTGGAATCTACCATTTCATAACTGATTATGCAAAACCTGATAATTCTTTTCTTTCAATTTCTTTGATATTTGTAATTGAAATAATTTAATCGCTATACTGGAATTTTCAATATATACAAAGTATGTTTTAATGTTAGATATTTATTTTTTATTACTCTTAATAATGGACAACAAAAGAATGTATTAACCATAAAACATGGATAAATGCTAAACATTATAATTGTCGAGAATATTTTATCCATTTAAATGAATGATATAAAAGAATAATTAAAAAAAAAGCAAAAATCTAATATACATTTTAATGGAGTACACAGAATGTTCAGTACGTATTATAAATGAATAAACAAAGAGCCATTTGCAAACAAATTGAACCACAATGAATTTATGAAATAGTTAGTAATTGGTGAGAAAAACCACTGGTATCTTAAAATTTACATTCGTGGTAATTACCAAACGTAAATAGTGGTAGACAGAATCAGAAATTGGAGTGGAGAATACTTTGAAAAACCTTGAATTTTATTAATAAAGTCAACCAAAATTGAAAACGTTTATGTAATAATAACGGTAACAAAATTATTATTCGGCAAGCTAAAGCCTCTGAGGTGTTCTCAACATACCCTTCAGAAACTTGAAGTGTAGCCTTCGTGACAGATTATTGAAAAATATGTAATTTTTTTAACATATGGTTTAGGGAGTAATAAGGATGTTTATGAAACTTGAACCGAAAGAAATGTATTCAGCATGATAAAGTGTGAGAATGTTCAGCAAATTTTGTGTGATTGTTGAGTTCCTATATGTAGTTTTGTCATTTTATAACCTTAAATTACTGATTTCGGTGAAAAGTGATTGTTGTTAGCCAAAGGCGCAGTCTTTGTTGTCACTAGTTGTCCTTTATTTGAATTATTTGTTAAAGTAGGTATTGCTGAGTAAGGTTCTTGAATTCAAATGTGTTTACATTGAAAATTGAAAAAACCCAATCACCACAATGGGAATTTGGGTAAATTTTGGTATTTTCCATATAAAATACGTAAGTGTTCTATTGAAAATATCAAAAATTAAAAATCATTTCTATTCATATTTTATATACGCTGTGGTTAAAATATTTGCACACTATAAAGCAAGCTATTGTAAAAATGGATGAATAAATTGATTTGATTTTTGGTAGGTTGTTTTTAAATAAAAAAAATTTGTAAATTCTTGATCCAGTGGTGTACATTTGGAAAAATATGTCACTTTTCTCCTCCCATTTTCCACGCCAATGGCATTTATGGATATTTTCAATTAATTTTGTATTCCTCAATGTTTTTCACGTAAAAAACACAACCTTTACATATCAAAAAATTTGTAGTTTTCAAGATATTTAATGTTTTAATAACTTTAAAAGAGAATCGTAGGTATTTGTTGTTGTCTTTTGCAGTATTATCGGTGTCCTTATTAAAAACAAGTTTTCGCCGCTCCTGTCCAGAATTTATAGCAGTGCGTAATAAACCGCTTGGCAGTCTCTCTCATTGCATCCAACAAGAGTCAGGAGCATTCGTCTCCTTCGGTCTTGTCGTATATTAAATTTGAATTTTTATATGACTTAACCAATGGTCTGAGCAACGTTAAATTCCATTAGTAGAAGGAAATCGACCAATAGCAAACAAGGAGGTGTGGTCATGTTTATTTGTTTGTGCATATATGCCTTACACGTAGGCTTTGCTTAACATTACACACATCTTAAGATATAACAGTTTCGATGTATGATGTTACTTGAAATATTTTTACGAGTGTCTCACCATTAATATCTTTGTCATGGAAAATATCAAAGTTTTATACAAAAATGTCAAAAATGACGGGATATCGAACAAATAATGTTATATTAGATTAATAAAGGAATGGGACAAAATTACCTCCAGCCCCCCAATTATAACTATTATAAAAAGGCTTCAATTTGAAAATTTTCTTATATGAATTATTGTATCCCAAAAAACGTACGCCACTGACACAAACCTAATATTTATCAAGTGTAGCTGATCCTGAAACTTTTTAACAAAAAGACCCCCCCGTACATCATAAACTCATAAGATCTAATATGGTTAACTTCAATGCCATTTTGTTGCGTTACATCAGATTTTCTGCGATATAGGTGAATAAATTATACATAACGCTTGTTCTTAACAAAAAAAAAACATTCGCCTTTTCTTCTTTAATCGGCATATTCTTGGAAACAGTTGCGAAAGCTCGGGAACATTTCCTGAGAACACAATCTATTTGCAGAATGTCATTAATCCGGTGATAACATTTTACTCTTTTACAGTACGCAATCGTTAAGCATACCGGAATTCTCATTAAATGTGTGTCTATAAAAAAAGGGATTAACTGTGAGGGTACTCGACAGATAATATTATTTGACCTTGCATTACGGCTTGATTGATACTATTGATCGATTCAAGACTGTTACGTATGATGAAAATATTGCCGCAATATCGGAACGATTTCTAAAAATTTAACCAGAATAATTTCCACTGAATGGATTGCCGAAGAATAGAACGTTCTATCTATCATATTAGTCGAGCTATGAGCATCTTTAGTTTTGAAAAGTGGATTTTCGGAAATTTCATGACTTCATTTGGAGGAGAAAAAATGATTTTATACGAAAACAGACTGTTCCAGTCGATTTTTCGCATAAAAAAACCCCTCCAGACAAATTTTGAGCAATTTTTATTTCAAAAATGAATTTTTTGTCAAAAATTTTGAAGCAAGGGGTAGGTATGGAAATATTTAATGTAAATTGCATTGTGCTAACTTTTTTCCTGGTCGGAATTATGGACTCAAAATACACTGGTAGACGTAAAATTTTCCGCTGAATCGATTGCCGAAGACTAGAACGTTCTATCTATCATATTAGTCGAGTTATGAGCACTTTTAGTTTTGAAAACGAGATTTTCGAAAATTTCATGACTCCATTTGAAGGAGAAAAAATGATTTTATACAAAAACAGACTGTTCCAGTCGATTTTTCGCATAAAAAAACCCCTCCAGAAAAATTTTGAGCAATTTTTATTTCAAAAATGAATTTTTTGTCGAAAATTTTGAAGCAAGGGGTAGGTATGGAAATATTTAATGTAAACTGCAATGTGCTAACTTCGTTCCTGGTCGAGATTATGGACTCAAAATACACTGGTAGACGTAAAATTTTCCGCTGAATCGATTGCCGAAGACTAGAACGTTCTATCTATCATATTAGTCGAGTTATGAGCACTTTTAGTTTTGAAAACGGGATTTTCGAAAATTTCATGACTCCATTTGAAGGAGAAAAAATGATTTTATACAAAAACAGACTGTTCCAGTCGATTTTTCGCATAGAAAAACCTCTCCAGACAAATTTTGAGCAATTTTTATTTCAAAAATGAATTTTTTGTCGAAAATTTTGAAGCAAGGGGTAGGTATGGAAATATTTAATGTAAACTGCAATGTGCTAACTTCGTTCCTGGTCGAGATTATGGACTCAAAATACACTGGTAAACGTAAAATTTTCCGCTGAATCGATTGCCGAAGACTAGAACGTTCTATCTATCATATTAGTCGAGTTATGAGCACTTTTAGTTTTGAAAACGGGATTTTCGAAAATTTCATGACTCCATTTGAAAGAGAAAAACTGATTTTATACAAAAACAGACTCTTCCAGTCGATTTTTCGCATAGAAAAACCCCTCCAGACAAATTTTGAGCAATTTTTATTTCAAAAACGTATTTTTTGTCGAAAATTTTGAAGCAAGGGGTAGGTATGGAAATATTTAATGTAAACTGCAATGTGCTAACTTCGTTCCTGGTCGAGATTATGGACTCAAAATACACTGGTAGACGTAAAATTTTCCGCTGAATCGATTGCCGAAGACTAGAACGTTCTATCTATCATATTAGTCGAGTTATGAGCGCTTTTAGTTTTGAAAACGGGATTTTCGAAAATTTCATGACTCCATTTGAAGGAGAAAAAATGATTTTATACAAAAACAGACTGTTCCAGTCGATTTTTCGCATAGAAAAACCCCTCCAGACAAATTTTGAGCAATTTTTATTTCAAAAATGAATTCTTTGTCGAAAATTTTGAAGCAAGGGGTAGGTATGGAAATATTTAATGTAAACTGCATTGTGCTAACTTTTTTCCTGGTCGGAATTATGGACTCAAAATACACTGGTAGACGTAAAATTTTCCGCTGAATCGATTGCCGAAGACTAGAACGTTCTATCTATCATATTAGTCGAGTTATGAGCACTTTTAGTTTTGAAAACGAGATTTTCGAAAATTTCATGACTCCATTTGAAGGAGAAAAAATGATTTTATACAAAAACAGACTGTTCCAGTCGATTTTTCGCATAAAAAAACCCCTCCAGACAAATTTTGAGCAATTTTTATTTCAAAAATGAATTTTTTGTCGAAAATTTTGAAGCAAGGGGTAGGTATGGAAATATTTAATGTAAACTGCAATGTGCTAACTTCGTTCCTGGTCGAGATTATGGACTCAAAATACACTGGTAGACGTAAAATTTTCCGCTGAATCGATTGCCGAAGACTAGAACGTTCTATCTATCATATTAGTCGAGTTATGAGCACTTTTAGTTTTGAAAACGGGATTTTCGAAAATTTCATGACTCCATTTGAAGGAGAAAAAATGATTTTATACAAAAACAGACTGTTCCAGTCGATTTTTCGCATAGAAAAACCCCTCCAGACAAATTTTGAGCAATTTTTATTTCAAAAACGTATTTTTTGTCGAAAATTTTGAAGCAAGGGGTAGGTATGGAAATATTTAATGTAAACTGCAATGTGCTAACTTCGTTCCTGGTCGAGATTATGGACTCAAAATACACTGGTAGACGTAAAATTTTCCGCTGAATCGATTGCCGAAGACTAGAACGTTCTATCTATCATATTAGTCGAGTTATGAGCACTTTCAGTTTTGAAAACGGGATTTTCGAAAATTTCATGACTCCATTTGAAGGAGAAAAAATGATTTTATACAAAAACAGACTGTTCCAGTCGATTTTTCGCATAGAAAAACCCCTCCAGACAAATTTTGAGCAATTTTTATTTCAAAAATGAATTTTTTGTCGAAAATTTTGAAGCAAGGGGTAGGTATGGAAATATTTAATGTAAACTGCAATGTGCTAACTTCGTTCCTGGTCGAGATTATGGACTCAAAATACACTGGTAGACGTAAAATTTTCCGCTGAATCGATTGCCGAAGACTAGAACGTTCTATCTATCATATTAGTCGAGTTATGAGCACTTTTAGTTTTGAAAACGGGATTTTCGAAAATTTTATGACTCCATTTGAAGGAGAAAAAATGATTTTATACAAAAACAGACTGTTCCAGTCGATTTTTCGCATAGAAAAACCCCTCCAGACAAATTTTGAGCAATTTTTATTTCAAAAACGTATTTTTTGTCGAAAATTTTGAAGCAAGGGGTAGGTATGGAAATATTTAATGTAAACTGCAATGTGCTAACTTCGTTCCTGGTCGAGATTATGGACTCAAAATACACTGGTAGACGTAAAATTTTCCGCTGAATCGATTGCCGAAGACTAGAACGTTCTATCTATCATATTAGTCGAGTTATGAGCACTTTCAGTTTTGAAAACGGGATTTTCGAAAATTTCATGACTCCATTTGAAGGAGAAAAAATGATTTTATACAAAAACAGACTGTTCCAGTCGATTTTTCGCATAGAAAAACCCCTCCAGACAAATTTTGAGCAATTTTTATTTCAAAAATGAATTTTTTGTCGAAAATTTTGAAGCAAGGGGTAGGTATGGAAATATTTAATGTAAACTGCAATGTGCTAACTTCGTTCCTGGTCGAGATTATGGACTCAAAATACACTGGTAGACGTAAAATTTTCCGCTGAATCGATTGCCGAAGACTAGAACGTTCTATCTATCATATTAGTCGAGTTATGAGCACTTTTAGTTTTGAAAACGGGATTTTCGAAAATTTCATGACTCCATTTGAAGGAGAAAAAATGATTTTATACAAAAACAGACTGTTCCAGTCGATTTTTCGCATAGAAAAACCCCTCCAGACAAATTTTGAGCAATTTTTATTTCAAAAATGAATTTTTTGTCGAAAATTTTGAAGCAAGGGGTAGGTATGGAAATATTTAATGTAAACTGCAATGTGCTAACTTCGTTCCTGGTCGAGATTATGGACTCAAAATACACTGGTAGACGTAAAATTTTCCGCTGAATCGATTGCCGAAGACTAGAACGTTCTATCTATCACATTAGTTGAGTTATGAGCACTTTCAGTTTTGAAAACGGGATTTTCGAAAATTTCATGACTCCATTTGAAGGAGAAAAAATGATTTTATACAAAAACAGACTGTTCCAGTCGATTTTTCGCATAGAAAAACCCCTCCAGACAAATTTTGAGCAATTTTTATTTCAAAAATGAATTTTTTGTCGAAAATTTTGAAGCAAGGGGTAGGTATGGAAATATTTAATGTAAACTGCAATGTGCTAACTTCGTTCCTGGTCGAGATTATGGACTCAAAATACACTGGTAGACGTAAAATTTTCCGCTGAATCGATTGCCGAAGACTAGAACGTTCTATCTATCATATTAGTCGAGTTATGAGCACTTTTAGTTTTGAAAACGGGATTTTCGAAAATTTCATGACTCCATTTGAAGGAGAAAAAATGATTTTATACAAAAACAGACTGTTCCAGTCGATTTTTCGCATAGAAAAACCCCTCCAGACAAATTTTGAGCAATTTTTATTTCAAAAATGAATTTTTTGTCGAAAATTTTGAAGCAAGGGGTAGGTATGGAAATATTTAATGTAAACTGCAATGTGCTAACTTCGTTCCTGGTCGAGATTATGGACTCAAAATACACTGGTAGACGTAAAATTTTCCGCTGAATCGATTGCCGAAGACTAGAACGTTCTATCTATCATATTAGTCGAGTTATGAGCACTTTCAGTTTTGAAAACGGGATTTTCGAAAATTTCATGACTCCATTTGAAGGAGAAAAAATGATTTTATACAAAAACAGACTGTTCCAGTCGATTTTTCGCATAGAAAAACCCCTCCAGACAAATTTTGAGCAATTTTTATTTCAAAAATGAATTTTTTGTCGAAAATTTTGAAGCAAGGGGTAGGTATGGAAATATTTAATGTAAACTGCAATGTGCTAACTTCGTTCCTGGTCGAGATTATGGACTCAAAATACACTGGTAGACGTAAAATTTTCCGCTGAATCGATTGCCGAAGACTAGAACGTTCTATCTATCATATTAGTCGAGTTATGAGCACTTTTAGTTTTGAAAACGGGATTTTCGAAAATTTTATGACTCCATTTGAAGGAGAAAAAATGATTTTATACAAAAACAGACTGTTCCAGTCGATTTTTCGCATAGAAAAACCCCTCCAGACAAATTTTGAGCAATTTTTATTTCAAAAACGTATTTTTTGTCGAAAATTTTGAAGCAAGGGGTAGGTATGGAAATATTTAATGTAAACTGCAATGTGCTAACTTCGTTCCTGGTCGAGATTATGGACTCAAAATACACTGGTAGACGTAAAATTTTCCGCTGAATCGATTGCCGAAGACTAGAACGTTCTATCTATCATATTAGTCGAGTTATGAGCACTTTCAGTTTTGAAAACGGGATTTTCGAAAATTTCATGACTCCATTTGAAGGAGAAAAAATGATTTTATACAAAAACAGACTGTTCCAGTCGATTTTTCGCATAGAAAAACCCCTCCAGACAAATTTTGAGCAATTTTTATTTCAAAAATGAATTTTTTGTCGAAAATTTTGAAGCAAGGGGTAGGTATGGAAATATTTAATGTAAACTGCAATGTGCTAACTTCGTTCCTGGTCGAGATTATGGACTCAAAATACACTGGTAGACGTAAAATTTTCCGCTGAATCGATTGCCGAAGACTAGAACGTTCTATCTATCATATTAGTCGAGTTATGAGCACTTTTAGTTTTGAAAACGGGATTTTCGAAAATTTCATGACTCCATTTGAAGGAGAAAAAATGATTTTATACAAAAACAGACTGTTCCAGTCGATTTTTCGCATGAAAAAACCCCTCCAGACAAATTTTGAGCAATTTTTATTTCAAAAATGAATTTTTTGTCGAAAATTTTGAAGCAAGGGGTAGGTATGGAAATATTTAATGTAAACTGCAATGTGCTAACTTCGTTCCTGGTCGAGATTATGGACTCAAAATACACTGGTAGACGTAAAATTTTCCGCTAAATCGATTGCCGAAGACTAGAACGTTCTATCTATCATATTAGTCGAGTTATGAGCACTTTTAGTTTTGGAAACGGGATTTTCGAAAATTTCATGACTCCATTTGAAGGAGAAAAAATGATTTTATACAAAAACAGACTGTTCCAGTCGATTTTTCGCATAGAAAAACCTCTCCAGACAAATTTTGAGCAATTGTTATTTCAAAAATGAATTTTTTGTCGAAAATTTTGAAGCAAGGGGTAGGTATGGAAATATTTAATGTAAACTGCATTGTGCTAACTTTCTTCCTGGTCGGAATTATGGACTCAAAATACACTGGTAGACGTAAAATTTTCCGCTGAATCGATTGCCGAAGACTAGAACGTTCTATCTATCATATTAGTTGAGTTATGAGCACTTTTAGTTTTGAAAACGGGATTTTCGAAAATTTCATGACTCCATTTGAAGGAGAAAAAATGAATTTATACAAAAACAGACTGTTCCAGTCGATTTTTCGCATAGAAAAACCTCTCCAGACAAATTTTGAGCAATTGTTATTTCAAAAATGAATTTTTTGTCGAAAATTTTGAAGCAAGGGGTAGGTATGGAAATATTTAATGTAAACTGCATTGTGCTAACTTTCTTCCTGGTCGGAATTATGGACTCAAAATACACTGGTAGACGTAAAATTTTCCGCTGAATCGATTGCCGAAGACTAGAACGTTCTATCTATCATATTAGTTGAGTTATGAGCACTTTTAGTTTTGAAAACGGGATTTTCGAAAATTTCATGACTCCATTTGAAGGAGAAAAAATGATTTTATACAAAAACAGACTGTTCCAGTCGATTTTTCGCATAGAAAAACCCCTCCAGACAAATTTTGAGCAATTTTTATTTCAAAAACGTATTTTTTGTCGAAAATTTTGAAGCAAGGGGTAGGTATGGAAATATTTAATGTAAACTGCAATGTGCTAACTTCGTTCCTGGTCGAGATTATGGACTCAAAATACACTGGTAGACGTAAAATTTTCCGCTGAATCGATTGCCGAAGACTAGAACGTTCTATCTATCATATTAGTCGAGTTATGAGCACTTTTAGTTTTGGAAACGGGATTTTCGAAAATTTCATGACTCCATTTGAAGGAGAAAAAATGATTTTATACAAAAACAGACTGTTCCAGTCGATTTTTCGCATAGAAAAACCTCTCCAGACAAATTTTGAGCAATTGTTATTTCAAAAATGAATTTTTTGTCGAAAATTTTGAAGCAAGGGGTAGGTATGGAAATATTTAATGTAAACTGCATTGTGCTAACTTTCTTCCTGGTCGGAATTATGGACTCAAAATACACTGGTAGACGTAAAATTTTCCGCTGAATCGATTGCCGAAGACTAGAACGTTCTATCTATCATATTAGTTGAGTTATGAGCACTTTTAGTTTTGAAAACGGGATTTTCGAAAATTTCATGACTCCATTTGAAGGAGAAAAAATGATTTTATACAAAAACAGACTGTTCCAGTCGATTTTTCGCATAGAAAAACCCCTCCAGACAAATTTTGAGCAATTTTTATTTCAAAAACGTATTTTTTGTCGAAAATTTTGAAGCAAGGGGTAGGTATGGAAATATTTAATGTAAACTGCAATGTGCTAACTTCGTTCCTGGTCGAGATTATGGACTCAAAATACACTGGTAGACGTAAAATTTTCCGCTGAATCGATTGCCGAAGACTAGAACGTTCTATCTATCATATTAGTTGAGTTATGAGCACTTTTAGTTTTGAAAACGGGATTTTCGAAAATTTCATGACTCCATTTGAAGGAGAAAAAATGATTTTATACAAAAACAGACTGTTCCAGTCGATTTTTCGCATAGAAAAACCCCTCCAGACAAATTTTGAGCAATTTTTATTTCAAAAACGTATTTTTTGTCGAAAATTTTGAAGCAAGGGGTAGGTATGGAAATATTTAATGTAAACTGCAATGTGCTAACTTCGTTCCTGGTCGAGATTATGGACTCAAAATACACTGGTAGACGTAAAATTTTCCGCTGAATCGATTGCCGAAGACTAGAACGTTCTACCTATCATATTAGTCGAGTTATGAGCACTTTCAGTTTTGAAAACGGGATTTTCGAAAATTTCATGACTCCATTTGAAGGAGAAAAAATGATTTTATACAGAAACAGACTGTTCCAGTCGATTTTTTGCATAGAAAAACCCCTCCAGACAAATTTTGAGGAATTTTTATTTCAAAAACGAATTTTTTGTCGAAAATTTTGAAGCAAGGGGTAGGTATGGAAATATTTAATGTAAACTGCAATGTGCTAACTTCGTTCCTGGTCGAGATTATGGACTCAAAATACACTGGTAGACGTAAAATTTTCCGCTGAATCGATTGCCGAAGACTAGAACGTTCTATCTATCATATTAGTCGAGTTATGAGCACTTTTAGTTTTGAAAACGAGATTTTCGAAAATTTCATGACTCCATTTGAAGGAGAAAAAATGATTTTATACAAAAACAGACTGTTCCAGTCGATTTTTCGCATAAAAAAACCCCTCCAGACAAATTTTGAGCAATTTTTATTTCAAAAATGAATTTTTTGTCGAAAATTTTGAAGCAAGGGGTAGGTATGGAAATATTTAATGTAAACTGCAATGTGCTAACTTCGTTCCTGGTCGAGATTATGGACTCAAAATACACTGGTAGACGTAAAATTTTCCGCTGAATCGATTGCCGAAGACTAGAACGTTCTATCTATCACATTAGTCGAGTTATGAGCACTTTCAGTTTTGAAAACGGGATTTTCGAAAATTTCATGACTCCATTTGAAGGAGAAAAAATGATTTTATACAAAAACAGACTGTTCCAGTCGATTTTTCGCATAGAAAAACCCCTCCAGACAAATTTTGAGCAATTTTTATTTCAAAAATGAATTTTTTGTCGAAAATTTTGAAGCAAGGGGTAGGTATGGAAATATTTAATGTAAACTGCAATGTGCTAACTTCGTTCCTGGTCGAGATTATGGACTCAAAATACACTGGTAGACGTAAAATTTTCCGCTGAATCGATTGCCGAAGACTAGAACGTTCTATCTATCATATTAGTCGAGTTATGAGCACTTTTAGTTTTGAAAACGGGATTTTCGAAAATTTCATGACTCCATTTGAAGGAGAAAAAATGATTTTATACAAAAACAGACTGTTCCAGTCGATTTTTCGCATAGAAAAACCCCTCCAGACAAATTTTGAGCATTTTTTATTTCAAAAACGTATTTTTTGTCGAAAATTTTGAAGCAAGGGGTAGGTATGGAAATATTTAATGTAAACTGCAATGTGCTAACTTCGTTCCTGGTCGAGATTATGGACTCAAAATACACTGGTAGACGTAAAATTTTCCGCTGAATCGATTGCCGAAGACTAGAACGTTCTATCTATCATATTAGTCGAGTTATGAGCACTTTCAGTTTTGAAAACGGGATTTTCGAAAATTTCATGACTCCATTTGAAGGAGAAAAAATGATTTTATACAAAAACAGACTGTTCCAGTCGATTTTTCGCATAGAAAAACCCCTCCAGACAAATTTTGAGCAATTTTTATTTCAAAAATGAATTTTTTGTCGAAAATTTTGAAGCAAGGGGTAGGTATGGAAATATTTAATGTAAACTGCAATGTGCTAACTTCGTTCCTGGTGATTATGGACTCAAAATACACTGGTAGACGTAAAATTTTCCGCTGAATCGATTGCCGAAGACTAGAACGTTCTATCTATCATATTAGTCGAGTTATGAGCACTTTTAGTTTTGAAAACGGGATTTTCGAAAATTTCATGACTCCATTTGAAGGAGAAAAAATGATTTTATACAAAAACAGACTGTTCCAGTCGATTTTTCGCATGAAAAAACCCCTCCAGACAAATTTTGAGCAATTTTTATTTCAAAAACGTATTTTTTGTCGAAAATTTTGAAGCAAGGGGTAGGTATGGAAATATTTAATGTAAACTGCAATGTGCTAACTTCTTTCCTGGTCTGAATTATGGACTCAAAATACACTGGTAGACGTAAAATTTTCCGCTGAATCGATTGCCGAAGACTAGAACGTTCTATCTATCATATTAGTCGAGTTATGAGCACTTTCAGTTTTGAAAACGGGATTTTCGAAAATTTCATGACT
Source organism: Galerucella nymphaeae (assembly GCA_963978555.1). Lineage (NCBI taxonomy): Eukaryota > Metazoa > Arthropoda > Insecta > Coleoptera > Chrysomelidae > Galerucella > Galerucella nymphaeae. The sequence continues at coordinate 500,113 of OZ021718.1, read as the reverse complement.
CCATTTGAAGGAGAAAAAATGATTTTATACAAAAACAGACTGTTCCAGTCGATTTTTCGCATAGAAAAACCCCTCCAGACAAATTTTGAGCAATTTTTATTTCAAAAATGAATTTTTTGTCGAAAATTTTGAAGCAAGGGGTAGGTATGGAAATATTTAATGTAAACTGCAATGTGCTAACTTCGTTCCTGGTCGAGATTATGGACTCAAAATACACTGGTAGACGTAAAATTTTCCGCTGAATCGATTGCCGAAGACTAGAACGTTCTATCTATCATATTAGTCGAGTTATGAGCACTTTTAGTTTTGAAAACGGGATTTTCGAAAATTTCATGACTCCATTTGAAGGAGAAAAAATGATTTTATACAAAAACAGACTGTTCCAGTCGATTTTTCGCATAGAAAAACCCCTCCAGACAAATTTTGAGCATTTTTTATTTCAAAAACGTATTTTTTGTCGAAAATTTTGAAGCAAGGGGTAGGTATGGAAATATTTAATGTAAACTGCAATGTGCTAACTTCGTTCCTGGTCGAGATTATGGACTCAAAATACACTGGTAGACGTAAAATTTTCCGCTGAATCGATTGCCGAAGACTAGAACGTTCTATCTATCATATTAGTCGAGTTATGAGCACTTTCAGTTTTGAAAACGGGATTTTCGAAAATTTCATGACTCCATTTGAAGGAGAAAAAATGATTTTATACAAAAACAGACTGTTCCAGTCGATTTTTCGCATAGAAAAACCCCTCCAGACAAATTTTGAGCATTTTTTATTTCAAAAACGTATTTTTTGTCGAAAATTTTGAAGCAAGGGGTAGGTATGGAAATATTTAATGTAAACTGCAATGTGCTAACTTCGTTCCTGGTCGAGATTATGGACTCAAAATACACTGGTAGACGTAAAATTTTCCGCTGAATCGATTGCCGAAGACTAGAACGTTCTATCTATCATATTAGTCGAGTTATGAGCACTTTCAGTTTTGAAAACGGGATTTTCGAAAATTTCATGACTCCATTTGAAGGAGAAAAAATGATTTTATACAAAAACAGACTGTTCCAGTCGATTTTTCGCATAGAAAAACCCCTCCAGACAAATTTTGAGCAATTTTTATTTCAAAAATGAATTTTTTGTCGAAAATTTTGAAGCAAGGGGTAGGTATGGAAATATTTAATGTAAACTGCAATGTGCTAACTTCGTTCCTGGTGATTATGGACTCAAAATACACTGGTAGACGTAAAATTTTCCGCTGAATCGATTGCCGAAGACTAGAACGTTCTATCTATCATATTAGTCGAGTTATGAGCACTTTTAGTTTTGAAAACGGGATTTTCGAAAATTTCATGACTCCATTTGAAGGAGAAAAAATGATTTTATACAAAAACAGACTGTTCCAGTCGATTTTTCGCATGAAAAAACCCCTCCAGACAAATTTTGAGCAATTTTTATTTCAAAAATGAATTTTTTGTCGAAAATTTTGAAGCAAGGGGTAGGTATGGAAATATTTAATGTAAACTGCAATGTGCTAACTTCGTTCCTGGTCGAGATTATGGACTCAAAATACACTGGTAGACGTAAAATTTTCCGCTAAATCGATTGCCGAAGACTAGAACGTTCTATCTATCATATTAGTCGAGTTATGAGCACTTTTAGTTTTGGAAACGGGATTTTCGAAAATTTCATGACTCCATTTGAAGGAGAAAAAATGATTTTATACAAAAACAGACTGTTCCAGTCGATTTTTCGCATAGAAAAACCTCTCCAGACAAATTTTGAGCAATTGTTATTTCAAAAATGAATTTTTTGTCGAAAATTTTGAAGCAAGGGGTAGGTATGGAAATATTTAATGTAAACTGCATTGTGCTAACTTTCTTCCTGGTCGGAATTATGGACTCAAAATACACTGGTAGACGTAAAATTTTCCGCTGAATCGATTGCCGAAGACTAGAACGTTCTATCTATCATATTAGTTGAGTTATGAGCACTTTTAGTTTTGAAAACGGGATTTTCGAAAATTTCATGACTCCATTTGAAGGAGAAAAAATGAATTTATACAAAAACAGACTGTTCCAGTCGATTTTTCGCATAGAAAAACCTCTCCAGACAAATTTTGAGCAATTGTTATTTCAAAAATGAATTTTTTGTCGAAAATTTTGAAGCAAGGGGTAGGTATGGAAATATTTAATGTAAACTGCATTGTGCTAACTTTCTTCCTGGTCGGAATTATGGACTCAAAATACACTGGTAGACGTAAAATTTTCCGCTGAATCGATTGCCGAAGACTAGAACGTTCTATCTATCATATTAGTTGAGTTATGAGCACTTTTAGTTTTGAAAACGGGATTTTCGAAAATTTCATGACTCCATTTGAAGGAGAAAAAATGATTTTATACAAAAACAGACTGTTCCAGTCGATTTTTCGCATAGAAAAACCCCTCCAGACAAATTTTGAGCAATTTTTATTTCAAAAACGTATTTTTTGTCGAAAATTTTGAAGCAAGGGGTAGGTATGGAAATATTTAATGTAAACTGCAATGTGCTAACTTCGTTCCTGGTCGAGATTATGGACTCAAAATACACTGGTAGACGTAAAATTTTCCGCTGAATCGATTGCCGAAGACTAGAACGTTCTATCTATCATATTAGTCGAGTTATGAGCACTTTCAGTTTTGAAAACGGGATTTTCGAAAATTTCATGACTCCATTTGAAGGAGAAAAAATGATTTTATACAAAAACAGACTGTTCCAGTCGATTTTTCGCATAGAAAAACCCCTCCAGACAAATTTTGAGCAATTTTTATTTCAAAAATGAATTTTTTGTCGAAAATTTTGAAGCAAGGGGTAGGTATGGAAATATTTAATGTAAACTGCAATGTGCTAACTTCGTTCCTGGTCGAGATTATGGACTCAAAATACACTGGTAGACGTAAAATTTTCCGCTGAATCGATTGCCGAAGACTAGAACGTTCTATCTATCATATTAGTCGAGTTATGAGCACTTTTAGTTTTGAAAACGGGATTTTCGAAAATTTCATGACTCCATTTGAAGGAGAAAAAATGATTTTATACAAAACAGACTGTTCCAGTCGATTTTTCGCATAGAAAAACCCCTCCAGACAAATTTTGAGCAATTTTTATTTCAAAAACGTATTTTTTGTCGAAAATTTTGAAGCAAGGGGTAGGTATGGAAATATTTAATGTAAACTGCAATGTGCTAACTTCGTTCCTGGTCGAGATTATGGACTCAAAATACACTGGTAGACGTAAAATTTTCCGCTGAATCGATTGCCGAAGACTAGAACGTTCTATCTATCATATTAGTCGAGTTATGAGCACTTTCAGTTTTGAAAACGGGATTTTCGAAAATTTCATGACTCCATTTGAAGGAGAAAAAATGATTTTATACAAAAACAGACTGTTCCAGTCGATTTTTCGCATAGAAAAACCCCTCCAGACAAATTTTGAGCAATTTTTATTTCAAAAATGAATTTTTTGTCGAAAATTTTGAAGCAAGGGGTAGGTATGGAAATATTTAATGTAAACTGCAATGTGCTAACTTCGTTCCTGGTCGAGATTATGGACTCAAAATACACTGGTAGACGTAAAATTTTCCGCTGAATCGATTGCCGAAGACTAGAACGTTCTATCTATCATATTAGTCGAGTTATGAGCACTTTTAGTTTTGAAAACGGGATTTTCGAAAATTTCATGACTCCATTTGAAGGAGAAAAAATGATTTTATACAAAAACAGACTGTTCCAGTCGATTTTTCGCATAGAAAAACCCCTCCAGACAAATTTTGAGCAATTTTTATTTCAAAAACGTATTTTTTGTCGAAAATTTTGAAGCAAGGGGTAGGTATGGAAATATTTAATGTAAACTGCAATGTGCTAACTTCGTTCCTGGTCGAGATTATGGACTCAAAATACACTGGTAGACGTAAAATTTTCCGCTGAATCGATTGCCGAAGACTAGAACGTTCTATCTATCATATTAGTCGAGTTATGAGCACTTTCAGTTTTGAAAACGGGATTTTCGAAAATTTCATGACTCCATTTGAAGGAGAAAAAATGATTTTATACAAAAACAGACTGTTCCAGTCGATTTTTCGCATAGAAAAACCTCTCCAGACAAATTTTGAGCAATTGTTATTTCAAAAATGAATTTTTTGTCGAAAATTTTGAAGCAAGGGGTAGGTATGGAAATATTTAATGTAAACTGCATTGTGCTAACTTTCTTCCTGGTCGGAATTATGGACTCAAAATACACTGGTAGACGTAAAATTTTCCGCTGAATCGATTGCCGAAGACTAGAACGTTCTTTCTATCATATTAGTTGAGTTATGAGCACTTTTAGTTTTGAAAACGGGATTTTCGAAAATTTCATGACTCCATTTGAAGGAGAAAAAATGATTTTATACAAAAACAGACTGTTCCAGTCGATTTTTCGCATGAAAAAACCCCTCCAGACAAATTTTGAGCAATTTTTATTTCAAAAATGAATTTTTTGTCGAAAATTTTGAAGCAAGGGGTAGGTATGGAAATATTTAATGTAAACTGCAATGTGCTAACTTCGTTCCTGGTCGAGATTATGGACTCAAAATACACTGGTAGACGTAAAATTTTCCGCTGAATCGATTGCCGAAGACTAGAACGTTCTATCTATCATATTAGTCGAGTTATGAGCACTTTTAGTTTTGAAAACGAGATTTTCGAAAATTTCATGACTCCATTTGAAGGAGAAAAAATGATTTTATACAAAAACAGACTGTTCCAGTCGATTTTTCGCATAAAAAAACCCCTCCAGACAAATTTTGAGCAATTTTTATTTCAAAAATGAATTTTTTGTCGAAAATTTTGAAGCAAGGGGTAGGTATGGAAATATTTAATGTAAACTGCAATGTGCTAACTTCGTTCCTGGTCGAGATTATGGACTCAAAATACACTGGTAGACGTAAAATTTTCCGCTGAATCGATTGCCGAAGACTAGAACGTTCTATCTATCATATTAGTCGAGTTATGAGCACTTTCAGTTTTGAAAACGGGATTTTCGAAAATTTCATGACTCCATTTGAAGGAGAAAAAATGATTTTATACAAAAACAGACTGTTCCAGTCGATTTTTCGCATAGAAAAACCCCTCCAGACAAATTTTGAGCAATTTTTATTTCAAAAATGAATTTTTTGTCGAAAATTTTGAAGCAAGGGGTAGGTATGGAAATATTTAATGTAAACTGCAATATGCTAACTTCGTTCCTGGTCGAGATTATGGACTCAAAATACACTGGTAGACGTAAAATTTTCCGCTGAATCGATTGCCGAAGACTAGAACGTTCTATCTATCATATTAGTCGAGTTATGAGCACTTTTAGTTTTGAAAACGGGATTTTCGAAAATTTCATGACTCCATTTGAAGGAGAAAAAATGATTTTATACAAAAACAGACTGTTCCAGTCGATTTTTCGCATAGAAAAACCCCTCCAGACAAATTTTGAGCAATTTTTATTTCAAAAACGTATTTTTTGTCGAAAATTTTGAAGCAAGGGGTAGGTATGGAAATATTTAATGTAAACTGCAATGTGCTAACTTCGTTCCTGGTCGAGATTATGGACTCAAAATACACTGGTAGACGTAAAATTTTCCGCTGAATCGATTGCCGAAGACTAGAACGTTCTATCTATCATATTAGTCGAGTTATGAGCACTTTCAGTTTTGAAAACGGGATTTTCGAAAATTTCATGACTCCATTTGAAGGAGAAAAAATGATTTTATACAAAAACAGACTGTTCCAGTCGATTTTTCGCATAGAAAAACCCCTCCAGACAAATTTTGAGCAATTTTTATTTCAAAAATGAATTTTTTGTCGAAAATTTTGAAGCAAGGGGTAGGTATGGAAATATTTAATGTAAACTGCAATGTGCTAACTTCGTTCCTGGTCGAGATTATGGACTCAAAATACACTGGTAGACGTAAAATTTTCCGCTGAATCGATTGCCGAAGACTAGAACGTTCTATCTATCATATTAGTCGAGTTATGAGCACTTTTAGTTTTGAAAACGGGATTTTCGAAAATTTCATGACTCCATTTGAAGGAGAAAAAATGATTTTATACAAAAACAGACTGTTCCAGTCGATTTTTCGCATAGAAAAACCCCTCCAGACAAATTTTGAGCAATTTTTATTTCAAAAATGAATTTTTTGTCGAAAATTTTGAAGCAAGGGGTAGGTATGGAAATATTTAATGTAAACTGCAATGTGCTAACTTCGTTCCTGGTCGAGATTATGGACTCAAAATACACTGGTAGACGTAAAATTTTCCGCTGAATCGATTGCCGAAGACTAGAACGTTCTATCTATCATATTAGTCGAGTTATGAGCACTTTTAGTTTTGAAAACGGGATTTTCGAAAATTTCATGACTCCATTTGAAGGAGAAAAAATGATTTTATACAAAAACAGACTGTTCCAGTCGATTTTTCGCATAGAAAAACCCCTCCAGACAAATTTTGAGCAATTTTTATTTCAAAAACGTATTTTTTGTCGAAAATTTTGAAGCAAGGGGTAGGTATGGAAATATTTAATGTAAACTGCAATGTGCTAACTTCGTTCCTGGTCGAGATTATGGACTCAAAATACACTGGTAGACGTAAAATTTTCCGCTGAATCGATTGCCGAAGACTAGAACGTTCTATCTATCATATTAGTCGAGTTATGAGCACTTTCAGTTTTGAAAACGGGATTTTCGAAAATTTCATGACTCCATTTGAAGGAGAAAAAATGATTTTATACAAAAACAGACTGTTCCAGTCGATTTTTCGCATAGAAAAACCTCTCCAGACAAATTTTGAGCAATTGTTATTTCAAAAATGAATTTTTTGTCGAAAATTTTGAAGCAAGGGGTAGGTATGGAAATATTTAATGTAAACTGCATTGTGCTAACTTTCTTCCTGGTCGGAATTATGGACTCAAAATACACTGGTAGACGTAAAATTTTCCGCTGAATCGATTGCCGAAGACTAGAACGTTCTTTCTATCATATTAGTTGAGTTATGAGCACTTTTAGTTTTGAAAACGGGATTTTCGAAAATTTCATGACTCCATTTGAAGGAGAAAAAATGATTTTATACAAAAACAGACTGTTCCAGTCGATTTTTCGCATGAAAAAACCCCTCCAGACAAATTTTGAGCAATTTTTATTTCAAAAATGAATTTTTTGTCGAAAATTTTGAAGCAAGGGGTAGGTATGGAAATATTTAATGTAAACTGCAATGTGCTAACTTCGTTCCTGGTCGAGATTATGGACTCAAAATACACTGGTAGACGTAAAATTTTCCGCTGAATCGATTGCCGAAGACTAGAACGTTCTATCTATCATATTAGTCGAGTTATGAGCACTTTTAGTTTTGAAAACGAGATTTTCGAAAATTTCATGACTCCATTTGAAGGAGAAAAAATGATTTTATACAAAAACAGACTGTTCCAGTCGATTTTTCGCATAAAAAAACCCCTCCAGACAAATTTTGAGCAATTTTTATTTCAAAAATGAATTTTTTGTCGAAAATTTTGAAGCAAGGGGTAGGTATGGAAATATTTAATGTAAACTGCAATGTGCTAACTTCGTTCCTGGTCGAGATTATGGACTCAAAATACACTGGTAGACGTAAAATTTTCCGCTGAATCGATTGCCGAAGACTAGAACGTTCTATCTATCATATTAGTCGAGTTATGAGCACTTTCAGTTTTGAAAACGGGATTTTCGAAAATTTCATGACTCCATTTGAAGGAGAAAAAATGATTTTATACAAAAACAGACTGTTCCAGTCGATTTTTCGCATAGAAAAACCCCTCCAGACAAATTTTGAGCAATTTTTATTTCAAAAATGAATTTTTTGTCGAAAATTTTGAAGCAAGGGGTAGGTATGGAAATATTTAATGTAAACTGCAATATGCTAACTTCGTTCCTGGTCGAGATTATGGACTCAAAATACACTGGTAGACGTAAAATTTTCCGCTGAATCGATTGCCGAAGACTAGAACGTTCTATCTATCATATTAGTCGAGTTATGAGCACTTTTAGTTTTGAAAACGGGATTTTCGAAAATTTCATGACTCCATTTGAAGGAGAAAAAATGATTTTATACAAAAACAGACTGTTCCAGTCGATTTTTCGCATAGAAAAACCCCTCCAGACAAATTTTGAGCAATTTTTATTTCAAAAACGTATTTTTTGTCGAAAATTTTGAAGCAAGGGGTAGGTATGGAAATATTTAATGTAAACTGCAATGTGCTAACTTCGTTCCTGGTCGAGATTATGGACTCAAAATACACTGGTAGACGTAAAATTTTCCGCTGAATCGATTGCCGAAGACTAGAACGTTCTATCTATCATATTAGTCGAGTTATGAGCACTTTCAGTTTTGAAAACGGGATTTTCGAAAATTTCATGACTCCATTTGAAGGAGAAAAAATGATTTTATACAAAAACAGACTGTTCCAGTCGATTTTTCGCATAGAAAAACCCCTCCAGACAAATTTTGAGCAATTTTTATTTCAAAAATGAATTTTTTGTCGAAAATTTTGAAGCAAGGGGTAGGTATGGAAATATTTAATGTAAACTGCAATGTGCTAACTTCGTTCCTGGTCGAGATTATGGACTCAAAATACACTGGTAGACGTAAAATTTTCCGCTGAATCGATTGCCGAAGACTAGAACGTTCTATCTATCATATTAGTCGAGTTATGAGCACTTTTAGTTTTGAAAACGGGATTTTCGAAAATTTCATGACTCCATTTGAAGGAGAAAAAATGATTTTATACAAAAACAGACTGTTCCAGTCGATTTTTCGCATAGAAAAACCCCTCCAGACAAATTTTGAGCAATTTTTATTCCAAAAACGTATTTTTTGTCGAAAATTTTGAAGCAAGGGGTAGGTATGGAAATATTTAATGTAAACTGCAATGTGCTAACTTCGTTCCTGGTCGAGATTATGGACTCAAAATACACTGGTAGACGTAAAATTTTCCGCTAAATCGATTGCCGAAGACTAGAACGTTCTATCTATCATATTAGTCGAGTTATGAGCACTTTTAGTTTTGGAAACGGGATTTTCGAAAATTTCATGACTCCATTTGAAGGAGAAAAAATGATTTTATACAAAAACAGACTGTTCCAGTCGATTTTTCGCATAGAAAAACCTCTCCAGACAAATTTTGAGCAATTGTTATTTCAAAAATGAATTTTTTGTCGAAAATTTTGAAGCAAGGGGTAGGTATGGAAATATTTAATGTAAACTGCATTGTGCTAACTTTCTTCCTGGTCGGAATTATGGACTCAAAATACACTGGTAGACGTAAAATTTTCCGCTGAATCGATTGCCGAAGACTAGAACGTTCTATCTATCATATTAGTTGAGTTATGAGCACTTTTAGTTTTGAAAACGGGATTTTCGAAAATTTCATGACTCCATTTGAAGGAGAAAAAATGATTTTATACAAAAACAGACTGTTCCAGTCGATTTTTCGCATAGAAAAACCCCTCCAGACAAATTTTGAGCAATTTTTATTTCAAAAACGTATTTTTTGTCGAAAATTTTGAAGCAAGGGGTAGGTATGGAAATATTTAATGTAAACTGCAATGTGCTAACTTCGTTCCTGGTCGAGATTATGGACTCAAAATACACTGGTAGACGTAAAATTTTCCGCTGAATCGATTGCCGAATACTAGAACGTTCTATCTATCATATTAGTCGAGTTATGAGCACTTTCAGTTTTGAAAACGGGATTTTCGAAAATTTCATGACTCCATTTGAAGGAGAAAAAATGATTTTATACAAAAACAGACTGTTCCAGTCGATTTTTCGCATAGAAAAACCCCTCCAGACAAATTTTGAGCAATTTTTATTTCAAAAATGAATTTTTTGTCGAAAATTTTGAAGCAAGGGGTAGGTATGGAAATATTTAATGTAAACTGCAATGTGCTAACTTCGTTCCTGGTCGAGATTATGGACTCAAAATACACTGGTAGACGTAAAATTTTCCGCTGAATCGATTGCCGAAGACTAGAACGTTCTATCTATCATATTAGTCGAGTTATGAGCACTTTTAGTTTTGAAAACGGGATTTTCGAAAATTTCATGACTCCATTTGAAGGAGAAAAAATGATTTTATACAAAAACAGACTGTTCCAGTCGATTTTTCGCATGAAAAAACCCCTCCAGACAAATTTTGAGCAATTTTTATTTCAAAAATGAATTTTTTGTCGAAAATTTTGAAGCAAGGGGTAGGTATGGAAATATTTAATGTAAACTGCAATGTGCTAACTTCGTTCCTGGTCGAGATTATGGACTCAAAATACACTGGTAGACGTAAAATTTTCCGCTGAATCGATTGCCGAAGACTAGAACGTTCTATCTATCATATTAGTCGAGTTATGAGCACTTTTAGTTTTGAAAACGGGATTTTCGAAAATTTCATGACTCCATTTGAAGGAGAAAAAATGATTTTATACAAAAACAGACTGTTCCAGTCGATTTTTCGCATAGAAAAACCCCTCCAGACAAATTTTGAGCAATTTTTATTCCAAAAACGTATTTTTTGTCGAAAATTTTGAAGCAAGGGGTAGGTATGGAAATATTTAATGTAAACTGCAATGTGCTAACTTCGTTCCTGGTCGAGATTATGGACTCAAAATACACTGGTAGACGTAAAATTTTCCGCTAAATCGATTGCCGAAGACTAGAACGTTCTATCTATCATATTAGTCGAGTTATGAGCACTTTTAGTTTTGGAAACGGGATTTTCGAAAATTTCATGACTCCATTTGAAGGAGAAAAAATGATTTTATACAAAAACAGACTGTTCCAGTCGATTTTTCGCATAGAAAAACCTCTCCAGACAAATTTTGAGCAATTGTTATTTCAAAAATGAATTTTTTGTCGAAAATTTTGAAGCAAGGGGTAGGTATGGAAATATTTAATGTAAACTGCATTGTGCTAACTTCGTTCCTGGTCGAGATTATGGACTCAAAATACACTGGTAGACGTAAAATTTTCCGCTGAATCGATTGCCGAAGACTAGAACGTTCTATCTATCATATTAGTCGAGTTATGAGCACTTTCAGTTTTGAAAACGGGATTTTCGAAAATTTCATGACTCCATTTGAAGGAGAAAAAATGATTTTATACAAAAACAGACTGTTCCAGTCGATTTTTCGCATAGAAAAACCCCTCCAGACAAATTTTGAGCAATTTTTATTTCAAAAATGAATTTTTTGTCGAAAATTTTGAAGCAAGGGGTAGGTATGGAAATATTTAATGTAAACTGCAATGTGCTAACTTCGTTCCTGGTCGAGATTATGGACTCAAAATACACTGGTAGACGTAAAATTTTCCGCTGAATCGATTGCCGAAGACTAGAACGTTCTATCTATCATATTAGTCGAGTTATGAGCACTTTTAGTTTTGAAAACGGGATTTTCGAAAATTTCATGACTCCATTTGAAGGAGAAAAAATGATTTTATACAAAAACAGACTGTTCCAGTCGATTTTTCGCATAGAAAAACCCCTCCAGACAAATTTTGAGCAATTTTTATTTCAAAAACGTATTTTTTGTCGAAAATTTTGAAGCAAGGGGTAGGTATGGAAATATTTAATGTAAACTGCAATGTGCTAACTTCGTTCCTGGTCGAGATTATGGACTCAAAATACACTGGTAGACGTAAAATTTTCCGCTGAATCGATTGCCGAAGACTAGAACGTTCTATCTATCATATTAGTCGAGTTATGAGCACTTTCAGTTTTGAAAACGGGATTTTCGAAAATTTCATGACTCCATTTGAAGGAGAAAAAATGATTTTATACAAAAACAGACTGTTCCAGTCGATTTTTCGCATAGAAAAACCTCTCCAGACAAATTTTGAGCAATTGTTATTTCAAAAATGAATTTTTTGTCGAAAATTTTGAAGCAAGGGGTAGGTATGGAAATATTTAATGTAAACTGCATTGTGCTAACTTTCTTCCTGGTCGGAATTATGGACTCAAAATACACTGGTAGACGTAAAATTTTCCGCTGAATCGATTGCCGAAGACTAGAACGTTCTTTCTATCATATTAGTTGAGTTATGAGCACTTTTAGTTTTGAAAACGGGATTTTCGAAAATTTCATGACTCCATTTGAAGGAGAAAAAATGATTTTATACAAAAACAGACTGTTCCAGTCGATTTTTCGCATGAAAAAACCCCTCCAGACAAATTTTGAGCAATTTTTATTTCAAAAATGAATTTTTTGTCGAAAATTTTGAAGCAAGGGGTAGGTATGGAAATATTTAATGTAAACTGCAATGTGCTAACTTCGTTCCTGGTCGAGATTATGGACTCAAAATACACTGGTAGACGTAAAATTTTCCGCTGAATCGATTGCCGAAGACTAGAACGTTCTATCTATCATATTAGTCGAGTTATGAGCACTTTTAGTTTTGAAAACGAGATTTTCGAAAATTTCATGACTCCATTTGAAGGAGAAAAAATGATTTTATACAAAAACAGACTGTTCCAGTCGATTTTTCGCATAAAAAAACCCCTCCAGACAAATTTTGAGCAATTTTTATTTCAAAAATGAATTTTTTGTCGAAAATTTTGAAGCAAGGGGTAGGTATGGAAATATTTAATGTAAACTGCAATGTGCTAACTTCGTTCCTGGTCGAGATTATGGACTCAAAATACACTGGTAGACGTAAAATTTTCCGCTGAATCGATTGCCGAAGACTAGAACGTTCTATCTATCATATTAGTCGAGTTATGAGCACTTTCAGTTTTGAAAACGGGATTTTCGAAAATTTCATGACTCCATTTGAAGGAGAAAAAATGATTTTATACAAAAACAGACTGTTCCAGTCGATTTTTCGCATAGAAAAACCTCTCCAGACAAATTTTGAGCAATTGTTATTTCAAAAATGAATTTTTTGTCGAAAATTTTGAAGCAAGGGGTAGGTATGGAAATATTTAATGTAAACTGCATTGTGCTAACTTTCTTCCTGGTCGGAATTATGGACTCAAAATACACTGGTAGACGTAAAATTTTCCGCTGAATCGATTGCCGAAGACTAGAACGTTCTTTCTATCATATTAGTTGAGTTATGAGCACTTTTAGTTTTGAAAACGGGATTTTCGAAAATTTCATGACTCCATTTGAAGGAGAAAAAATGATTTTATACAAAAACAGACTGTTCCAGTCGATTTTTCGCATGAAAAAACCCCTCCAGACAAATTTTGAGCAATTTTTATTTCAAAAATGAATTTTTTGTCGAAAATTTTGAAGCAAGGGGTAGGTATGGAAATATTTAATGTAAACTGCAATGTGCTAACTTCGTTCCTGGTCGAGATTATGGACTCAAAATACACTGGTAGACGTAAAATTTTCCGCTGAATCGATTGCCGAAGACTAGAACGTTCTATCTATCATATTAGTCGAGTTATGAGCACTTTTAGTTTTGAAAACGAGATTTTCGAAAATTTCATGACTCCATTTGAAGGAGAAAAAATGATTTTATACAAAAACAGACTGTTCCAGTCGATTTTTCGCATAAAAAAACCCCTCCAGACAAATTTTGAGCAATTTTTATTTCAAAAATGAATTTTTTGTCGAAAATTTTGAAGCAAGGGGTAGGTATGGAAATATTTAATGTAAACTGCAATGTGCTAACTTCGTTCCTGGTCGAGATTATGGACTCAAAATACACTGGTAGACGTAAAATTTTCCGCTGAATCGATTGCCGAAGACTAGAACGTTCTATCTATCATATTAGTCGAGTTATGAGCACTTTCAGTTTTGAAAACGGGATTTTCGAAAATTTCATGACTCCATTTGAAGGAGAAAAAATGATTTTATACAAAAACAGACTGTTCCAGTCGATTTTTCGCATAGAAAAACCCCTCCAGACAAATTTTGAGCAATTTTTATTTCAAAAATGAATTTTTTGTCGAAAATTTTGAAGCAAGGGGTAGGTATGGAAATATTTAATGTAAACTGCAATATGCTAACTTCGTTCCTGGTCGAGATTATGGACTCAAAATACACTGGTAGACGTAAAATTTTCCGCTGAATCGATTGCCGAAGACTAGAACGTTCTATCTATCATATTAGTCGAGTTATGAGCACTTTTAGTTTTGAAAACGGGATTTTCGAAAATTTCATGACTCCATTTGAAGGAGAAAAAATGATTTTATACAAAAACAGACTGTTCCAGTCGATTTTTCGCATAGAAAAACCCCTCCAGACAAATTTTGAGCAATTTTTATTTCAAAAACGTATTTTTTGTCGAAAATTTTGAAGCAAGGGGTAGGTATGGAAATATTTAATGTAAACTGCAATGTGCTAACTTCGTTCCTGGTCGAGATTATGGACTCAAAATACACTGGTAGACGTAAAATTTTCCGCTGAATCGATTGCCGAAGACTAGAACGTTCTATCTATCATATTAGTCGAGTTATGAGCACTTTCAGTTTTGAAAACGGGATTTTCGAAAATTTCATGACTCCATTTGAAGGAGAAAAAATGATTTTATACAAAAACAGACTGTTCCAGTCGATTTTTCGCATAGAAAAACCCCTCCAGACAAATTTTGAGCAATTTTTATTCCAAAAACGTATTTTTTGTCGAAAATTTTGAAGCAAGGGGTAGGTATGGAAATATTTAATGTAAACTGCAATGTGCTAACTTCGTTCCTGGTCGAGATTATGGACTCAAAATACACTGGTAGACGTAAAATTTTCCGCTAAATCGATTGCCGAAGACTAGAACGTTCTATCTATCATATTAGTCGAGTTATGAGCACTTTTAGTTTTGGAAACGGGATTTTCGAAAATTTCATGACTCCATTTGAAGGAGAAAAAATGATTTTATACAAAAACAGACTGTTCCAGTCGATTTTTCGCATAGAAAAACCTCTCCAGACAAATTTTGAGCAATTGTTATTTCAAAAATGAATTTTTTGTCGAAAATTTTGAAGCAAGGGGTAGGTATGGAAATATTTAATGTAAACTGCATTGTGCTAACTTTCTTCCTGGTCGGAATTATGGACTCAAAATACACTGGTAGACGTAAAATTTTCCGCTGAATCGATTGCCGAAGACTAGAACGTTCTATCTATCATATTAGTTGAGTTATGAGCACTTTTAGTTTTGAAAACGGGATTTTCGAAAATTTCATGACTCCATTTGAAGGAGAAAAAATGATTTTATACAAAAACAGACTGTTCCAGTCGATTTTTCGCATAGAAAAACCCCTCCAGACAAATTTTGAGCAATTTTTATTTCAAAAACGTATTTTTTGTCGAAAATTTTGAAGCAAGGGGTAGGTATGGAAATATTTAATGTAAACTGCAATGTGCTAACTTCGTTCCTGGTCGAGATTATGGACTCAAAATACACTGGTAGACGTAAAATTTTCCGCTGAATCGATTGCCGAAGACTAGAACGTTCTATCTATCATATTAGTCGAGTTATGAGCACTTTCAGTTTTGAAAACGGGATTTTCGAAAATTTCATGACTCCATTTGAAGGAGAAAAAATGATTTTATACAAAAACAGACTGTTCCAGTCGATTTTTCGCATAGAAAAACCCCTCCAGACAAATTTTGAGCAATTTTTATTTCAAAAATGAATTTTTTGTCGAAAATTTTGAAGCAAGGGGTAGGTATGGAAATATTTAATGTAAACTGCAATGTGCTAACTTCGTTCCTGGTCGAGATTATGGACTCAAAATACACTGGTAGACGTAAAATTTTCCGCTGAATCGATTGCCGAAGACTAGAACGTTCTATCTATCATATTAGTCGAGTTATGAGCACTTTTAGTTTTGAAAACGGGATTTTCGAAAATTTCATGACTCCATTTGAAGGAGAAAAAATGATTTTATACAAAAACAGACTGTTCCAGTCGATTTTTCGCATGAAAAAACCCCTCCAGACAAATTTTGAGCAATTTTTATTTCAAAAATGAATTTTTTGTCGAAAATTTTGAAGCAAGGGGTAGGTATGGAAATATTTAATGTAAACTGCAATGTGCTAACTTCGTTCCTGGTCGAGATTATGGACTCAAAATACACTGGTAGACGTAAAATTTTCCGCTGAATCGATTGCCGAAGACTAGAACGTTCTATCTATCATATTAGTCGAGTTATGAGCACTTTTAGTTTTGAAAACGGGATTTTCGAAAATTTCATGACTCCATTTGAAGGAGAAAAAATGATTTTATACAAAAACAGACTGTTCCAGTCGATTTTTCGCATAGAAAAACCCCTCCAGACAAATTTTGAGCAATTTTTATTCCAAAAACGTATTTTTTGTCGAAAATTTTGAAGCAAGGGGTAGGTATGGAAATATTTAATGTAAACTGCAATGTGCTAACTTCGTTCCTGGTCGAGATTATGGACTCAAAATACACTGGTAGACGTAAAATTTTCCGCTAAATCGATTGCCGAAGACTAGAACGTTCTATCTATCATATTAGTCGAGTTATGAGCACTTTTAGTTTTGGAAACGGGATTTTCGAAAATTTCATGACTCCATTTGAAGGAGAAAAAATGATTTTATACAAAAACAGACTGTTCCAGTCGATTTTTCGCATAGAAAAACCTCTCCAGACAAATTTTGAGCAATTGTTATTTCAAAAATGAATTTTTTGTCGAAAATTTTGAAGCAAGGGGTAGGTATGGAAATATTTAATGTAAACTGCATTGTGCTAACTTTCTTCCTGGTCGGAATTATGGACTCAAAATACACTGGTAGACGTAAAATTTTCCGCTGAATCGATTGCCGAAGACTAGAACGTTCTATCTATCATATTAGTTGAGTTATGAGCACTTTTAGTTTTGAAAACGGGATTTTCGAAAATTTCATGACTCCATTTGAAGGAGAAAAAATGATTTTATACAAAAACAGACTGTTCCAGTCGATTTTTCGCATAGAAAAACCCCTCCAGACAAATTTTGAGCAATTTTTATTTCAAAAACGTATTTTTTGTCGAAAATTTTGAAGCAAGGGGTAGGTATGGAAATATTTAATGTAAACTGCAATGTGCTAACTTCGTTCCTGGTCGAGATTATGGACTCAAAATACACTGGTAGACGTAAAATTTTCCGCTGAATCGATTGCCGAAGACTAGAACGTTCTATCTATCATATTAGTCGAGTTATGAGCACTTTCAGTTTTGAAAACGGGATTTTCGAAAATTTCATGACTCCATTTGAAGGAGAAAAAATGATTTTATACAAAAACAGACTGTTCCAGTCGATTTTTCGCATAGAAAAACCCCTCCAGACAAATTTTGAGCAATTTTTATTTCAAAAATGAATTTTTTGTCGAAAATTTTGAAGCAAGGGGTAGGTATGGAAATATTTAATGTAAACTGCAATGTGCTAACTTCGTTCCTGGTCGAGATTATGGACTCAAAATACACTGGTAGACGTAAAATTTTCCGCTGAATCGATTGCCGAAGACTAGAACGTTCTATCTATCATATTAGTCGAGTTATGAGCACTTTTAGTTTTGAAAACGGGATTTTCGAAAATTTCATGACTCCATTTGAAGGAGAAAAAATGATTTTATACAAAAACAGACTGTTCCAGTCGATTTTTCGCATGAAAAAACCCCTCCAGACAAATTTTGAGCAATTTTTATTTCAAAAATGAATTTTTTGTCGAAAATTTTGAAGCAAGGGGTAGGTATGGAAATATTTAATGTAAACTGCAATGTGCTAACTTCGTTCCTGGTCGAGATTATGGACTCAAAATACACTGGTAGACGTAAAATTTTCCGCTGAATCGATTGCCGAAGACTAGAACGTTCTATCTATCATATTAGTCGAGTTATGAGCACTTTTAGTTTTGAAAACGAGATTTTCGAAAATTTCATGACTCCATTTGAAGGAGAAAAAATGATTTTATACAAAAACAGACTGTTCCAGTCGATTTTTCGCATAAAAAAACCCCTCCAGACAAATTTTGAGCAATTTTTATTTCAAAAATGAATTTTTTGTCGAAAATTTTGAAGCAAGGGGTAGGTATGGAAATATTTAATGTAAACTGCAATGTGCTAACTTCGTTCCTGGTCGAGATTTTGGACTCAAAATACACTGGTAGACGTAAAATTTTCCGCTGAATCGATTGCCGAAGACTAGAACGTTCTATCTATCATATTAGTCGAGTTATGAGCACTTTCAGTTTTGAAAACGGGATTTTCGAAAATTTCATGACTCCATTTGAAGGAGAAAAAATGATTTTATACAAAAACAGACTGTTCCAGTCGATTTTTCGCATAGAAAAACCCCTCCAGACAAATTTTGAGCAATTTTTATTTCAAAAATGAATTTTTTGTCGAAAATTTTGAAGCAAGGGGTAGGTATGGAAATATTTAATGTAAACTGCAATTTGCTAACTTCGTTCCTGGTCGAGATTATGGACTCAAAATACACTGGTAGACGTAAAATTTTCCGCTGAATCGATTGCCGAAGACTAGAACGTTCTATCTATCATATTAGTCGAGTTATGAGCACTTTTAGTTTTGAAAACGGGATTTTCGAAAATTTCATGACTCCATTTGAAGGAGAAAAAATGATTTTATACAAAAACAGACTGTTCCAGTCGATTTTTCGCATAGAAAAACCCCTCCAGACAAATTTTGAGCAATTTTTATTTCAAAAACGTATTTTTTGTCGAAAATTTTGAAGCAAGGGGTAGGTATGGAAATATTTAATGTAAACTGCAATGTGCTAACTTCGTTCCTGGTCGAGATTATGGACTCAAAATACACTGGTAGACGTAAAATTTTCCGCTGAATCGATTGCCGAAGACTAGAACGTTCTATCTATCATATTAGTCGAGTTATGAGCACTTTCAGTTTTGAAAACGGGATTTTCGAAAATTTCATGACTCCATTTGAAGGAGAAAAAATGATTTTATACAAAAACAGACTGTTCCAGTCGATTTTTCGCATAGAAAAACCCCTCCAGACAAATTTTGAGCAATTTTTATTTCAAAAATGAATTTTTTGTCGAAAATTTTGAAGCAAGGGGTAGGTATGGAAATATTTAATGTAAACTGCAATGTGCTAACTTCGTTCCTGGTCGAGATTATGGACTCAAAATACACTGGTAGACGTAAAATTTTCCGCTGAATCGATTGCCGAAGACTAGAACGTTCTATCTATCATATTAGTCGAGTTATGAGCACTTTTAGTTTTGAAAACGGGATTTTCGAAAATTTCATGACTCCATTTGAAGGAGAAAAAATGATTTTATACAAAAACAGACTGTTCCAGTCGATTTTTCGCATAGAAAAACCCCTCCAGACAAATTTTGAGCAATTTTTATTCCAAAAA
Source organism: Galerucella nymphaeae (assembly GCA_963978555.1). Taxonomy (NCBI): domain Eukaryota; kingdom Metazoa; phylum Arthropoda; class Insecta; order Coleoptera; family Chrysomelidae; genus Galerucella; species Galerucella nymphaeae. The sequence continues at coordinate 480,743 of OZ021718.1, read as the reverse complement.
CGTATTTTTTGTCGAAAATTTTGAAGCAAGGGGTAGGTATGGAAATATTTAATGTAAACTGCAATGTGCTAACTTCGTTCCTGGTCGAGATTATGGACTCAAAATACACTGGTAGACGTAAAATTTTCCGCTAAATCGATTGCCGAAGACTAGAACGTTCTATCTATCATATTAGTCGAGTTATGAGCACTTTTAGTTTTGGAAACGGGATTTTCGAAAATTTCATGACTCCATTTGAAGGAGAAAAAATGATTTTATACAAAAACAGACTGTTCCAGTCGATTTTTCGCATAGAAAAACCTCTCCAGACAAATTTTGAGCAATTGTTATTTCAAAAATGAATTTTTTGTCGAAAATTTTGAAGCAAGGGGTAGGTATGGAAATATTTAATGTAAACTGCATTGTGCTAACTTTCTTCCTGGTCGGAATTATGGACTCAAAATACACTGGTAGACGTAAAATTTTCCGCTGAATCGATTGCCGAAGACTAGAACGTTCTATCTATCATATTAGTCGAGTTATGAGCACTTTCAGTTTTGAAAACGGGATTTTCGAAAATTTCATGACTCCATTTGAAGGAGAAAAAATGATTTTATACAAAAACAGACTGTTCCAGTCGATTTTTCGCATAGAAAAACCCCTCCAGACAAATTTTGAGCAATTTTTATTTCAAAAATGAATTTTTTGTCGAAAATTTTGAAGCAAGGGGTAGGTATGGAAATATTTAATGTAAACTGCAATGTGCTAACTTCGTTCCTGGTCGAGATTATGGACTCAAAATACACTGGTAGACGTAAAATTTTCCGCTGAATCGATTGCCGAAGACTAGAACGTTCTATCTATCATATTAGTCGAGTTATGAGCACTTTTAGTTTTGAAAACGAGATTTTCGAAAATTTCATGACTCCATTTGAAGGAGAAAAAATGATTTTATACAAAAACAGACTGTTCCAGTCGATTTTTCGCATAAAAAAACCCCTCCAGACAAATTTTGAGCAATTTTTATTTCAAAAATGAATTTTTTGTCGAAAATTTTGAAGCAAGGGGTAGGTATGGAAATATTTAATGTAAACTGCAATGTGCTAACTTCGTTCCTGGTCGAGATTATGGACTCAAAATACACTGGTAGACGTAAAATTTTCCGCTGAATCGATTGCCGAAGACTAGAACGTTCTATCTATCATATTAGTCGAGTTATGAGCACTTTCAGTTTTGAAAACGGGATTTTCGAAAATTTCATGACTCCATTTGAAGGAGAAAAAATGATTTTATACAAAAACAGACTGTTCCAGTCGATTTTTCGCATAGAAAGCAAGGGGTAGGTATGGAAATATTTAATGTAAACTGCAATGTGCTAACTTCGTTCCTGGTCGAGATTATGGACTCAAAATACACTGGTAGACGTAAAATTTTCCGCTGAATCGATTGCCGAAGACTAGAACGTTCTATCTATCATATTAGTCGAGTTATGAGCACTTTTAGTTTTGAAAACGGGATTTTCGAAAATTTCATGACTCCATTTGAAGGAGAAAAAATGATTTTATACAAAAACAGACTGTTCCAGTCGATTTTCCGCATAGAAAAACCCCTCCAGACAAATTTTGAGCAATTTTTATTTCAAAAACGTATTTTTTGTCGAAAATTTTGAAGCAAGGGGTAGGTATGGAAATATTTAATGTAAACTGCAATGTGCTAACTTCGTTCCTGGTCGAGATTATGGACTCAAAATACACTGGTAGACGTAAAATTTTCCGCTGAATCGATTGCCGAAGACTAGAACGTTCTATCTATCATATTAGTCGAGTTATGAGCACTTTCAGTTTTGAAAACGGGATTTTCGAAAATTTCATGACTCCATTTGAAGGAGAAAAAATGATTTTATACAAAAACAGACTGTTCCAGTCGATTTTTCGCATAGAAAAACCCCTCCAGACAAATTTTGAGCAATTTTTATTTCAAAAATGAATTTTTTGTCGAAAATTTTGAAGCAAGGGGTAGGTATGGAAATATTTAATGTAAACTGCAATGTGCTAACTTCGTTCCTGGTCGAGATTATGGACTCAAAATACACTGGTAGACGTAAAATTTTCCGCTGAATCGATTGCCGAAGACTAGAACGTTCTATCTATCATATTAGTCGAGTTATGAGCACTTTTAGTTTTGAAAACGGGATTTTCGAAAATTTCATGACTCCATTTGAAGGAGAAAAAATGATTTTATACAAAAACAGACTGTTCCAGTCGATTTTTCGCATGAAAAAACCCCTCCAGACAAATTTTGAGCAATTTTTATTTCAAAAATGAATTTTTTGTCGATTATTTTTTTCACTTGTCAAAATCTGACATTTTGGTGGTTTTAACCAATAGCAATACATTATTCTAGCCAATCATTCGGTATTATACTGATAATTATGCTTCCTCATCGATAAAACCTTGTTTACATCGAAACGTCAAAATTTTACTTTGAATTTGTCATTGTTGACAACTAAAAGCGCTTTCAAAAATCCTTTTAAATTGTTGAAAAAAATAATCTTCCCAAATACAACTCGCTCTTCAAATTTTATCATATAATTTTTTATTTTCATCACTCAAACTTGTTTATTTGAGGCAAAAACATTCAAACAAACCGAATTTAGATAAAATCACTCCTCCTAACGGAGTCGTGATTTTATCAAATCGGTTTGTTTTCATATTTTTGCCAAATAAACAAGTTTTCGTGGAAAAGAAAAAATTATCGATAAAATTTGAAGCACTCGTGGTATTACCTTTGAAAATTTTGAAGCAAGGGGTAGGTATGGAAATATTTAATGTAAACTGCAATGTGCTAACTTCGTTCCTGGTCGAGATTATGGACTCAAAATACACTGGTAGACGTAAAATTTTCCGCTGAATCGATTGCCGAAGACTAGAACGTTCTATCTATCATATTAGTCGAGTTATGAGCACTTTTAGTTTTGAAAACGGGATTTTCGAAAATTTCATGACTCCATTTGAAGGAGAAAAAATGATTTTATACAAAAACAGACTGTTCCAGTCGATTTTTCGCATAGAAAAACCCCTCCAGACAAATTTTGAGCAATTTTTATTCCAAAAACGTATTTTTTGTCGAAAATTTTGAAGCAAGGGGTAGGTATGGAAATATTTAATGTAAACTGCAATGTGCTAACTTCGTTCCTGGTCGAGATTATGGACTCAAAATACACTGGTAGACGTAAAATTTTCCGCTAAATCGATTGCCGAAGACTAGAACGTTCTATCTATCATATTAGTCGAGTTATGAGCACTTTTAGTTTTGGAAACGGGATTTTCGAAAATTTCATGACTCCATTTGAAGGAGAAAAAATGATTTTATACAAAAACAGACTGTTCCAGTCGATTTTTCGCATAGAAAAACCTCTCCAGACAAATTTTGAGCAATTGTTATTTCAAAAATGAATTTTTTGTCGAAAATTTTGAAGCAGGGGTAGGTATGGAAATATTTAATGTAAACTGCATTGTGCTAACTTTCTTCCTGGTCGGAATTATGGACTCAAAATACACTGGTAGACGTAAAATTTTCCGCTGAATCGATTGCCGAAGACTAGAACGTTCTATCTATCATATTAGTCGAGTTATGAGCACTTTTAGTTTTGAAAACGGGATTTTCGAAAATTTCATGACTCCATTTGAAGGAGAAAAAATGATTTTATACAAAAACAGACTGTTCCAGTCGATTTTTCGCATAGAAAAACCTCTCCAGACAAATTTTGAGCAATTGTTATTTCAAAAATGAATTTTTTGTCGAAAATTTTGAAGCAGGGGTAGGTATGGAAATATTTAATGTAAACTGCATTGTGCTAACTTTCTTCCTGGTCGGAATTATGGACTCAAAATACACTGGTAGACGTAAAATTTTCCGCTGAATCGATTGCCGAAGACTAGAACGTTCTATCTATCATATTAGTCGAGTTATGAGCACTTTTAGTTTTGAAAACGGGATTTTCGAAAATTTCATGACTCCATTTGAAGGAGAAAAAATGATTTTATACAGAAACAGACTGTTCCAGTCGATTTTTTGCATAGAAAAACCCCTCCAGACAAATTTTGAGCAATTTTTATTTCAAAAACGTATTTTTTGTCGAAAATTTTGAAGCAAGGGGTAGGTATGGAAATATTTAATGTAAACTGCAATGTGCTAACTTCGTTCCTGGTCGAGATTATGGACTCAAAATACACTGGTAGACGTAAAATTTTCCGCTGAATCGATTGCCGAAGACTAGAACGTTCTATCTATCATATTAGTCGAGTTATGAGCACTTTTAGTTTTGAAAACGAGATTTTCGAAAATTTCATGACTCCATTTGAAGGAGAAAAAATGATTTTATATAAAAACAGACTGTTCCAGTCGATTTTTCGCATGAAAAAACCCCTCCAGACAAATTTTGAGCAATTTTTATTTCAAAAATGAATTTTTTGTCGAAAATTTTGAAGCAAGGGGTAGGTATGGAAATATTTAATGTAAACTGCAATGTGCTAACTTCGTTCCTGGTCGAGATTATGGACTCAAAATACACTGGTAGACGTAAAATTCTCCGCTGAATCGATTGCCGAAGACTAGAACGTTCTATCTATCATATTAGTCGAGTTATGAGCACTTTTAGTTTTGAAAACGGGATTTTCGAAAATTTCATGACTCCATTTGAAGGAGAAAAAATGATTTTATACAGAAACAGACTGTTCCAGTCGATTTTTTGCATAGAAAAACCCCTCCAGACAAATTTTGAGCAATTTTTACTTCAAAAACGTATTTTTTGTCGAAAATTTTGAAGCAAGGGGTAGGTATGGAAATATTTAATGTAAACTGCAATGTGCTAACTTCGTTCCTGGTCGAGATTATGGACTCAAAATACACTGGTAGACGTAAAATTTTCCGCTGAATCGATTGCCGAAGACTAGAACGTTCTATCTATCATATTAGTCGAGTTATGAGCACTTTTAGTTTTGAAAACGAGATTTTCGAAAATTTCATGACTCCATTTGAAGGAGAAAAAATGATTTTATACAAAAACAGACTGTTCCAGTCGATTTTTCGCATAGAAAAACCCCTCCAGACAAATTTTGAGCAATTTTTATTTCAAAAACGTATTTTTTGTCGAAAATTTTGAAGCAAGGGGTAGGTATGGAAATATTTAATGTAAACTGCAATGTGCTAACTTCGTTCCTGGTCGAGATTATGGACTCAAAATACACTGGTAGACGTAAAATTTTCCGCTGAATCGATTGCCGAAGACTAGAACGTTCTATCTATCATATTAGTCGAGTTATGAGCACTTTTAGTTTTGAAAACGGGATTTTCGAAAATTTCATGACTCCATTTGAAGGAGAAAAAATGATTTTATACAGAAACAGACTGTTCCAGTCGATTTTTTGCATAGAAAAACCCCTCCAGACAAATTTTGAGCAATTTTTATTTCAAAAACGTATTTTTTGTCGAAAATTTTGAAGCAAGGGGTAGGTATGGAAATATTTAATGTAAACTGCAATGTGCTAACTTCGATCCTGGTCGAGATTATGGACTCAAAATACACTGGTAGACGTAAAATTTTCCGCTGAATCGATTGCCGAAGACTAGAACGTTCTATCTATCATATTAGTCGAGTTATGAGCACTTTTAGTTTTGAAAACGAGATTTTCGAAAATTTCATGACTCCATTTGAAGGAGAAAAAATGATTTTATATAAAAACAGACTGTTCCAGTCGATTTTTCGCATGAAAAAACCCCTCCAGACAAATTTTGAGCAATTTTTATTTCAAAAATGAATTTTTTGTCGAAAATTTTGAAGCAAGGGGTAGGTATGGAAATATTTAATGTAAACTGCAATGTGCTAACTTCGTTCCTGGTCGAGATTATGGACTCAAAATACACTGGTAGACGTAAAATTCTCCGCTGAATCGATTGCCGAAGACTAGAACGTTCTATCTATCATATTAGTCGAGTTATGAGCACTTTTAGTTTTGAAAACGGGATTTTCGAAAATTTCATGACTCCATTTGAAGGAGAAAAAATGATTTTATACAGAAACAGACTGTTCCAGTCGATTTTTTGCATAGAAAAACCCCTCCAGACAAATTTTGAGCAATTTTTACTTCAAAAACGTATTTTTTGTCGAAAATTTTGAAGCAAGGGGTAGGTATGGAAATATTTAATGTAAACTGCAATGTGCTAACTTCGTTCCTGGTCGAGATTATGGACTCAAAATACACTGGTAGACGTAAAATTTTCCGCTGAATCGATTGCCGAAGACTAGAACGTTCTATCTATCATATTAGTCGAGTTATGAGCACTTTTAGTTTTGAAAACGAGATTTTCGAAAATTTCATGACTCCATTTGAAGGAGAAAAAATGATTTTATACAAAAACAGACTGTTCCAGTCGATTTTTCGCATAGAAAAACCCCTCCAGACAAATTTTGAGCAATTTTTATTTCAAAAACGTATTTTTTGTCGAAAATTTTGAAGCAAGGGGTAGGTATGGAAATATTTAATGTAAACTGCAATGTGCTAACTTCGTTCCTGGTCGAGATTATGGACTCAAAATACACTGGTAGACGTAAAATTTTCCGCTGAATCGATTGCCGAAGACTAGAACGTTCTATCTATCATATTAGTCGAGTTATGAGCACTTTTAGTTTTGAAAACGGGATTTTCGAAAATTTCATGACTCCATTTGAAGGAGAAAAAATGATTTTATACAGAAACAGACTGTTCCAGTCGATTTTTTGCATAGAAAAACCCCTCCAGACAAATTTTGAGCAATTTTTATTTCAAAAACGTATTTTTTGTCGAAAATTTTGAAGCAAGGGGTAGGTATGGAAATATTTAATGTAAACTGCAATGTGCTAACTTCGATCCTGGTCGAGATTATGGACTCAAAATACACTGGTAGACGTAAAATTTTCCGCTGAATCGATTGCCGAAGACTAGAACGTTCTATCTATCATATTAGTCGAGTTATGAGCACTTTTAGTTTTGAAAACGAGATTTTCGAAAATTTCATGACTCCATTTGAAGGAGAAAAAATGATTTTATACAAAAACAGACTGTTCCAGTCGATTTTTCGCATGAAAAAACCCCTCCAGACAAATTTTGAGCAATTTTTATTTCAAAAATGAATTTTTTGTCGAAAATTTTGAAGCAAGGGGTAGGTATGGAAATATTTAATGTAAACTGCAATGTGCTAACTTCGTTCCTGGTCGAGATTATGGACTCAAAATACACTGGTAGACGTAAAATTTTCCGCTGAATCGATTGCCGAAGACTAGAACGTTCTATATATCATATTAGTCGAGTTATGAGCACTTTTAGTTTTGAAAACGGGATTTTCGAAAATTTCATGACTCCATTTGAAAGAGAAAAAATGATTTTATACAAAAACAGACTGTTCCAGTCGATTTTTCGCATAGAAAAACCCCTCCAGACAAATTTTGAGCAATTTTTATTTCAAAAATGAATTTTTTGTCGAAAATTTTGAAGCAAGGGGTAGGTATGGAAATATTTAATGTAAACTGCATTGTGCTAACTTTTTTCCTGGTCGGAATTATGGACTCAAAATACACTGGTAGACGTAAAATTTTCCGCTGAATCGATTGCCGAAGACTAGAACGTTCTATCTATCATATTAGTCGAGTTATGAGCACTTTTAGTTTTGAAAACGGGATTTTCGAAAATTTCATGACTCCATTTGAAGGAGAAAAAATTATTTTATACAAAAACAGACTGTTCCAGTCGATTTTTCGCATAGAAAAACCCCTCCAGACAAATTTTGAGCAATTTTTATTTCAAAAATGAATTTTTTGTCGAAAATTTTGAAGCAAGGGGTAGGTGTGGAAATATTTAATGTAAACTGCATTGTGCTAACTTTCTTCCTGGTCGGAATTATGGACTCAAAATACACTGGTAGACGTAAAATTTTCCGCTGAATCGATTGCCGAAGACTAGAACGTTCTATCTATCATATTAGTCGAGTTATGAGCACTTTTAGTTTTGAGAACGAGATTTTCGAAAATTTCATGACTCCATTTGAAGGAGAAAAAATGACTTTATACAAAAACAGACTGTTCCAGTCGATTTTTCGCATAAAAAAACCCCTCCAGACAAATTTTGAGCATTTTTTATTTCAAAAATGAATTTTTTGTCGAAAATTTTGAAGCAAGGGGTAGGTATGGAAATATTTAATGTAAATTGCATTAAGCTAACTTTTTTCCTGGTCAGAATTATGGACTCAAAATACACTGGTAGACGTAAAATTTTCCGCTGAATCGATTGCCGAAGACTAGAACGTTCTATCTATCATATTAGTCGAGTTATGAGCACTTTTAGTTTTGAAAACGGGATTTTCGAAAATTTCATGACTCCATTTGAAGGAGAAAAAATGATTTTATACAAAAACAGACTGTTCCAGTCGATTTTTCGCATAGAAAAACCTCTCCAGACAAATTTTGAGCAATTTTTATTTCAATAATGAATTTTTTGTCGAAAATTTTGAAGCAAGGGGTAGGTATGGAAATATTTAAAGTAAACTGCATTGTGCTAACTTTCTTCCTGGTCGGAATTATGGACTCAAAATACACTGGTAGACGTAAAATTTTCCGCTGAATCGATTGCCGAAGACTAGAACGTTCTATCTATCATATTAGTCGAGTTATGAGCACTTTTAGTTTTGAAAACGAGATTTTCGAAAATTTCATGACTCCATTTGAAGGAGAAAAATGATTTTATACAAAAACAGACTGTTCCAGTCGATTTTTTGCATAGAAAAACCCCTCCAGACAAATTTTGAGCAATTTTTATTTCAAAAACGTATTTTTTGTCGAAAATTTTGAAGCAAGGGGTAGGTATGGAAATATTTAATGTAAACTGCAATATGCTAACTTCGTTCCTGGTCGAGATTATGGACTCAAAATACACTGGTAGACGTAAAATTTTCCGCTGAATCGATTGCCGAAGACTAGAACGTTCTATCTATCATATTAGTCGAGTTATGAGCACTTTTAGTTTTGAGAACGAGATTTTCGAAAATTTCATGACTCCATTTGAAGGAGAAAAAATGATTTTATACAAAAACAGACTGTTCCAGTCGATTTTTCGCATAAAAAAACCCCTCCAGACAAATTTTGAGCATTTTTTATTTCAAAAATGAATTTTTTGTCGAAAATTTTGAAGCAAGGGGTAGGTATGGAAATATTTAATGTAAATTGCATTAAGCTAACTTTTTTCCTGGTCAGAATTATGGACTCAAAATACACTGGTAGACGTAAAATTTTCCGCTGAATCGATTGCCGAAGACTAGAACGTTCTATCTATCATATTAGTCGAGTTATGAGCACTTTTAGTTTTGAAAACGGGATTTTCGAAAATTTCATGACTCCATTTGAAGGAGAAAAAATGATTTTATACAAAAACAGACTGTTCCAGTCGATTTTTCGCATAAAAAAACCCCTCCAGACAAATTTTGAGCAATTTTTATTTCAAAAATGAATTTTTTGTCGAAAATTTTGAAGCAAGGGGTAGGTATGGAAATATTTAATGTAAACTGCAATGTGCTAACTTCGTTCCTGGTCGAGATTATGGACTCAAAATACACTGGTAGACGTAAAATTTTCCGCTGAATCGATTGCCGAAGACTAGAACGTTCTATCTATCATATTAGTCGAGTTATGAGCACTTTTAGTTTTGAAAACGGGATTTTCGAAAATTTCATGACTCCATTTGAAGGAGAAAAAATGATTTTATACAAAAACAGACTGTTCCAGTCGATTTTTCGCATAGAAAAACCCCTCCAGACAAATTTTGAGCAATTTTTATTTCAAAAATGAATTTTTTGTCGAAAATTTTGAAGCAAGGGGTAGGTATGGAAATATTTAATGTAAATTGCATTAAGCTAACTTTTTTCCTGGTCGGAATTATGGACTCAAAATACAATGGTAGACGTAAAATTTTCCGCTGAATCGATTGCCGAAGACTAGAACGTTCTATCTATCATATTAGTCGAGTTATGAGCACTTTTAGTTTTGAAAACGGGATTTTCGAAAATTTCATGACTCCATTTGAAGGAGAAAAAATGATTTTATACAAAAACAGACTGTTCCAGTCGATTTTTCGCATAAAAAAACCCCTCCAGACAAATTTTGAGCAATTTTTATTTCAAAAATGAATTTTTTGTCGAAAATTTTGAAGCAAGGGGTAGGTATGGAAATATTTAATGTAAACTGCAATGTGCTAACTTCGTTCCTGGTCGAGATTATGGACTCAAAATACACTGGTAGACGTAAAATTTTCCGCTGAATCGATTGCCGAAGACTAGAACGTTCTATCTATCATATTAGTCGAGTTATGAGCACTTTTAGTTTTGAAAACGGGATTTTCGAAAATTTCATGACTCCATTTGAAGGAGAAAAAATGATTTTATACAAAAACAGACTGTTCCAGTCGATTTGTCGCATAGAAAAACCCCTCCAGACAAATTTTGAGCAATTTTTATTTCAAAAATGAATTTTTTGTCGAAAATTTTGAAGCAAGGGGTAGGTATGGAAATATTTAATGAAAACTGCATTGTGCTAACTTTTTTCCTGGTCGGAATTATGGACTCAAAATACACTGGTAGACGTAAAATTTTCCGCTGAATCGATTGCCGAAGACTAGAACGTTCTATCTATCATATTAGTCGAGTTATGAGCACTTTTAGTTTTGAAAACGGGATTTTCGAAAATTTCATGACTCCATTTGAAGGAGAAAAAATGATTTAGTACAAAAACAGACTGTTCCAGTCGATTTTTCGCATAAAAAAACTCCTCCAGACAAATTTTGAGCAATTTTTATTTCAAAAATGAATTTTTTGTCGAAAATTTTGAAGCAAGGGGTAGGTATGGAAATATTTAATGTAAATTGCATTAAGCTAACTTTTTTCCTGGTCGGAATTATGGACTCAAAATACACTGGTAGACGTAAAATTTTCCGCTGAATCGATTGCCGAAGACTAGAACGTTCTATCTATCATATTAGTCGAGTTATGAGCACTTTTAGTTTTGAAAACGGGATTTTCGAAAATTTCATGACTCCATTTGAAGGAGAAAAAATGATTTTATACAAAAACAGACTGTTCCAGTCGATTTTTCGCATAGAAAAACCCCTCCAGACAAATTTTGAGCAATTTTTATTTCAAAAACGTATTTTTTGTCGAAAATTTTGAAGCAAGGGGTAGGTATGGAAATATTTAATGTAAACTGCAATGTGCTAACTTCTTTCCTGGTCTGAATTATGGACTCAAAATACACTGGTAGACGTAAAATTTTCCGCTGAATCGATTGCCGAAGACTAGAACGTTCTATCTATCATATTAGTCGAGTTATGAGCACTTTTAGTTTTGAAAACGGGATTTTCGAAAATTTCATGACTCCATTTGAAGGAGAAAAAATGATTTAATACAAAAACAGACTGTTTCAGTCGATTTTTCGCATAGAAAAACCCCTCCAGACAAATTTTGAGCAATTTTTATTTCAAAAATGAATTTTTTGTCGAAAATTTTGAAGCAAGGGGTAGGTATGGAAATATTTAATGTAAACTGCATTGTGCTAACTTTTTTCCTGGTCGGAATTATGGACTCAAAATACACTGGTAGACGTAAAATTTTCCGCTGAATCGATTGCCGAAGACTAGAACGTTCTATCTATCATATTAGTCGAGTTATGAGCACTTTTAGTTTTGAAAACGGGATTTTCGAAAATTTCATGACTCCATTTGAAGGAGAAAAAATGATTTTATACAAAAACAGACTGTTCCAGTCGATTTTTCGCATAGAAAAACCCCTCCAGACAAATTTTGAGCAATTTTTATTTCAAAAATGAATTTTTTGTCGAAAATTTTGAAGCAAGGGGTAGGTATGGAAATATTTAATGTAAATTGCATTAAGCTAACTTTTTTCCTGGTCGGAATTATGGACTCAAAATACAATGGTAGACGTAAAATTTTCCGCTGAATCGATTGCCGAAGACTAGAACGTTCTATCTATCATATTAGTCGAGTTATGAGCACTTTTAGTTTTGAAAACGGGATTTTCGAAAATTTCATGACTCCATTTGAAGGAGAAAAAATGATTTTATACAAAAACAGACTGTTCCAGTCGATTTTTCGCATAAAAAAACCCCTCCAGACAAATTTTGAGCAATTTTTATTTCAAAAATGAATTTTTTGTCGAAAATTTTGAAGCAAGGGGTAGGTATGGAAATATTTAATGTAAACTGCAATGTGCTAACTTCGTTCCTGGTCGAGATTATGGACTCAAAATACACTGGTAGACGTAAAATTTTCCGCTGAATCGATTGCCGAAGACTAGAACGTTCTATCTATCATATTAGTCGAGTTATGAGCACTTTTAGTTTTGAAAACGGGATTTTCGAAAATTTCATGACTCCATTTGAAGGAGAAAAAATGATTTTATACAAAAACAGACTGTTCCAGTCGATTTGTCGCATAGAAAAACCCCTCCAGACAAATTTTGAGCAATTTTTATTTCAAAAATGAATTTTTTGTCGAAAATTTTGAAGCAAGGGGTAGGTATGGAAATATTTAATGAAAACTGCATTGTGCTAACTTTTTTCCTGGTCGGAATTATGGACTCAAAATACACTGGTAGACGTAAAATTTTCCGCTGAATCGATTGCCGAAGACTAGAACGTTCTATCTATCATATTAGTCGAGTTATGAGCACTTTTAGTTTTGAAAACGGGATTTTCGAAAATTTCATGACTCCATTTGAAGGAGAAAAAATGATTTAGTACAAAAACAGACTGTTCCAGTCGATTTTTCGCATAAAAAAACTCCTCCAGACAAATTTTGAGCAATTTTTATTTCAAAAATGAATTTTTTGTCGAAAATTTTGAAGCAAGGGGTAGGTATGGAAATATTTAATGTAAATTGCATTAAGCTAACTTTTTTCCTGGTCGGAATTATGGACTCAAAATACACTGGTAGACGTAAAATTTTCCGCTGAATCGATTGCCGAAGACTAGAACGTTCTATCTATCATATTAGTCGAGTTATGAGCACTTTTAGTTTTGAAAACGGGATTTTCGAAAATTTCATGACTCCATTTGAAGGAGAAAAAATGATTTTATACAAAAACAGACTGTTCCAGTCGATTTTTCGCATAGAAAAACCCCTCCAGACAAATTTTGAGCAATTTTTATTTCAAAAACGTATTTTTTGTCGAAAATTTTGAAGCAAGGGGTAGGTATGGAAATATTTAATGTAAACTGCAATGTGCTAACTTCTTTCCTGGTCTGAATTATGGACTCAAAATACACTGGTAGACGTAAAATTTTCCGCTGAATCGATTGCCGAAGACTAGAACGTTCTATCTATCATATTAGTCGAGTTATGAGCACTTTTAGTTTTGAAAACGGGATTTTCGAAAATTTCATGACTCCATTTGAAGGAGAAAAAATGATTTTATACAAAAACAGACTGTTTCAGTCGATTTTTCGCATAGAAAAACCCCTCCAGACAAATTTTGAGCAATTTTTATTTCAAAAATGAATTTTTTGTCGAAAATTTTGAAGCAAGGGGTAGGTATGGAAATATTTAATGTAAATTGCATTAAGCTAACTTTTTTCCTGGTCGGAATTATGGACTCAAAATACACTGGTAGACGTGAAATTTTCCGCTGAATCGATTGCCGAAGACTAGAACGTTCTATCTATCATATTAGTCGAGTTATGAGCACTTTTAGTTTTGAAAACGGGATTTTCGAAAATTTCATGACTCCATTTGAAGGAGAAAAAATGATTTTATACAAAAACAGACTGTTCCAGTCGATTTTTCGCATAGAAAAACCCCTCCAGACAAATTTTGAGCAATTTTTATTTCAAAAATGAATTTTTTGTCGAAAATTTTGAAGCAAGGGGTAGGTATGGAAATATTTAATGTAAACTGCATTGTGCTAACTTTTTTCCTGGTCGGAATTATGGACTCAAAATACACTGGTAGACGTAAAATTTTCCGCTGAATCGATTGCCGAAGACTAGAACGTTCTATCTATCATATTAGTCGAGTTATGAGCACTTTTAGTTTTGAAAACGGGATTTTCGAAAATTTCATGACTCCATTTGAAGGAGAAAAAATGATTTTATACAAAAACAGACTGTTCCAGTCGATTTTTCGCATAGAAAAACCCCTCCAGACAAATTTTGAGCAATTTTTATTTCAAAAATGAATTTTTTGTCGAAAATTTTGAAGCAAGGGGTAGGTATGGAAATATTTAATGTAAACTGCAATGTGCTAACTTCGTTCCTGGTCGAGATTATGGACTCAAAATACACTGGTAGACGTAAAATTTTCCGCTGAATCGATTGCCGAAGACTAGAACGTTCTATCTATCATATTAGTCGAGTTATGAGCACTTTTAGTTTTGAAAACGGGATTTTCGAAAATTTCATGACTCCATTTGAAGGAGAAAAAATGATTTTATACAAAAACAGACTGTTCCAGTCGATTTTTCGCATAAAAAAACCCCTCCAGACAAATTTTGAGCAATTTTTATTTCAAAAATGAATTTTTTGTCGAAAATTTTGAAGCAAGGGGTAGGTATGGAAATATTTAATGTAAACTGCAATGTGCTAACTTCGTTCCTGGTCGAGATTATGGACTCAAAATACACTGGTAGACGTAAAATTTTCCGCTGAATCGATTGCCGAAGACTAGAACGTTTTATCTATCATATTAGTCGAGTTATGAGCACTTTTAGTTTTGAAAACGGGATTTTCGAAAATTTCATGACTCCATTTGAAGGAGAAAAAATGATTTTATACAAAAACAGACTGTTCCAGTCGATTTTTCGCATAAAAAAACCCCTCCAGACAAATTTTGAGCATTTTTTATTTCAAAAATGAATTTTTTGTCGAAAATTTTGAAGCAAGGGGTAGGTATGGAAATATTTAATGTAAATTGCATTAAGCTAACTTTTTTCCTGGTCAGAATTATGGACTCAAAATACACTGGTAGACGTAAAATTTTCCGCTGAATCGATTGCCGAAGACTAGAACGTTCTATCTATCATATTAGTCGAGTTATGAGCACTTTTAGTTTTGAAAACGGGATTTTCGAAAATTTCATGACTCCATTTGAAGGAGAAAAAATGATTTTATACAAAAACAGACTGTTCCAGTCGATTTTTCGCATAAAAAAACCCCTCCAGACAAATTTTGAGCAATTTTTATTTCAAAAATGAATTTTTTGTCGAAAATTTTGAAGCAAGGGGTAGGTATGGAAATATTTAATGTAAACTGCAATGTGCTAACTTCGTTCCTGGTCGAGATTATGGACTCAAAATACACTGGTAGACGTAAAATTTTCCGCTGAATCGATTGCCGAAGACTAGAACGTTCTATCTATCATATTAGTCGAGTTATGAGCACTTTTAGTTTTGAAAACGGGATTTTCGAAAATTTCATGACTCCATTTGAAGGAGAAAAAATGATTTTATACAAAAACAGACTGTTCCAGTCGATTTTTCGCATAGAAAAACCCCTCCAGACAAATTTTGAGCAATTTTTATTTCAAAAATGAATTTTTTGTCGAAAATTTTGAAGCAAGGGGTAGGTATGGAAATATTTAATGTAAATTGCATTAAGCTAACTTTTTTCCTGGTCGGAATTATGGACTCAAAATACAATGGTAGACGTAAAATTTTCCGCTGAATCGATTGCCGAAGACTAGAACGTTCTATCTATCATATTAGTCGAGTTATGAGCACTTTTAGTTTTGAAAACGGGATTTTCGAAAATTTCATGACTCCATTTGAAGGAGAAAAAATGATTTTATACAAAAACAGACTGTTCCAGTCGATTTGTCGCATAGAAAAACCCCTCCAGACAAATGTTGAGCAATTTTTATTTCAAAAATGAATTTTTTGTCGAAAATTTTGAAGCAAGGGGTAGGTATGGAAATATTTAATGAAAACTGCATTGTGCTAACTTTTTTCCTGGTCGGAATTATGGACTCAAAATACACTGGTAGACGTAAAATTTTCCGCTGAATCGATTGCCGAAGACTAGAACGTTCTATCTATCATATTAGTCGAGTTATGAGCACTTTTAGTTTTGAAAACGGGATTTTCGAAAATTTCATGACTCCATTTGAAGGAGAAAAAATGATTTTATACAAAAACAGACTGTTCCAGTCGATTTTTCGCATAGAAAAACCCCTCCAGACAAATTTTGAGCAATTTTTATTTCAAAAACGTATTTTTTGTCGAAAATTTTGAAGCAAGGGGTAGGTATGGAAATATTTAATGTAAACTGCAATGTGCTAACTTCTTTCCTGGTCTGAATTATGGACTCAAAATACACTGGTAGACGTAAAATTTTCCGCTGAATCGATTGCCGAAGACTAGAACGTTCTATCTATCATATTAGTCGAGTTATGAGCACTTTTAGTTTTGAAAACGGGATTTTCGAAAATTTCATGACTCCATTTGAAGGAGAAAAAATGATTTTATACAAAAACAGACTGTTCCAGTCGATTTTTCGCATAAAAAAACCCCTCCAGACAAATTTTGAGCAATTTTTATTTCAAAAATGAATTTTTTGTCGAAAATTTTGAAGCAAGGGGTAGGTATGGAAATATTTAATGTAAACTGCAATGTGCTAACTTCGTTCCTGGTCGAGATTATGGACTCAAAATACACTGGTAGACGTAAAATTTTCCGCTGAATCGATTGCCGAAGACTAGAACGTTCTATCTATCATATTAGTCGAGTTATGAGCACTTTTAGTTTTGAAAACGGGATTTTCGAAAATTTCATGACTCCATTTGAAGGAGAAAAAATGATTTTATACAAAAACAGACTGTTCCAGTCGATTTTTCGCATAGAAAAACCCCTCCAGACAAATTTTGAGCAATTTTTATTTCAAAAATGAATTTTTTGTCGAAAATTTTGAAGCAAGGGGTAGGTATGGAAATATTTAATGTAAATTGCATTAAGCTAACTTTTTTCCTGGTCGGAATTATGGACTCAAAATACAATGGTAGACGTAAAATTTTCCGCTGAATCGATTGCCGAAGACTAGAACGTTCTATCTATCATATTAGTCGAGTTATGAGCACTTTTAGTTTTGAAAACGGGATTTTCGAAAATTTCATGACTCCATTTGAAGGAGAAAAAATGATTTTATACAAAAACAGACTGTTCCAGTCGATTTTTCGCATAAAAAAACCCCTCCAGACAAATTTTGAGCAATTTTTATTTCAAAAATGAATTTTTTGTCGAAAATTTTGAAGCAAGGGGTAGGTATGGAAATATTTAATGTAAACTGCAATGTGCTAACTTCGTTCCTGGTCGAGATTATGGACTCAAAATACACTGGTAGACGTAAAATTTTCCGCTGAATCGATTGCCGAAGACTAGAACGTTCTATCTATCATATTAGTCGAGTTATGAGCACTTTTAGTTTTGAAAACGGGATTTTCGAAAATTTCATGACTCCATTTGAAGGAGAAAAAATGATTTTATACAAAAACAGACTGTTCCAGTCGATTTGTCGCATAGAAAAACCCCTCCAGACAAATTTTGAGCAATTTTTATTTCAAAAATGAATTTTTTGTCGAAAATTTTGAAGCAAGGGGTAGGTATGGAAATATTTAATGAAAACTGCATTGTGCTAACTTTTTTCCTGGTCGGAATTATGGACTCAAAATACACTGGTAGACGTAAAATTTTCCGCTGAATCGATTGCCGAAGACTAGAACGTTCTATCTATCATATTAGTCGAGTTATGAGCACTTTTAGTTTTGAAAACGGGATTTTCGAAAATTTCATGACTCCATTTGAAGGAGAAAAAATGATTTTATACAAAAACAGACTGTTCCAGTCGATTTTTCGCATAGAAAAACCCCTCCAGACAAATTTTGAGCAATTTTTATTTCAAAAACGTATTTTTTGTCGAAAATTTTGAAGCAAGGGGTAGGTATGGAAATATTTAATGTAAACTGCAATGTGCTAACTTCTTTCCTGGTCTGAATTATGGACTCAAAATACACTGGTAGACGTAAAATTTTCCGCTGAATCGATTGCCGAAGACTAGAACGTTCTATCTATCATATTAGTCGAGTTATGAGCACTTTTAGTTTTGAAAACGGGATTTTCGAAAATTTCATGACTCCATTTGAAGGAGAAAAAATGATTTTATACAAAAACAGACTGTTTCAGTCGATTTTTCGCATAGAAAAACCCCTCCAGACAAATTTTGAGCAATTTTTATTTCAAAAATGAATTTTTTGTCGAAAATTTTGAAGCAAGGGGTAGGTATGGAAATATTTAATGTAAATTGCATTAAGCTAACTTTTTTCCTGGTCGGAATTATGGACTCAAAATACACTGGTAGACGTGAAATTTTCCGCTGAATCGATTGCCGAAGACTAGAACGTTCTATCTATCATATTAGTCGAGTTATGAGCACTTTTAGTTTTGAAAACGGGATTTTCGAAAATTTCATGACTCCATTTGAAGGAGAAAAAATGATTTTATACAAAAACAGACTGTTCCAGTCGATTTTTCGCATAGAAAAACCCCTCCAGACAAATTTTGAGCAATTTTTATTTCAAAAATGAATTTTTTGTCGAAAATTTTGAAGCAAGGGGTAGGTATGGAAATATTTAATGTAAACTGCATTGTGCTAACTTTTTTCCTGGTCGGAATTATGGACTCAAAATACACTGGTAGACGTAAAATTTTCCGCTGAATCGATTGCCGAAGACTAGAACGTTCTATCTATCATATTAGTCGAGTTATGAGCACTTTTAGTTTTGAAAACGGGATTTTCGAAAATTTCATGACTCCATTTGAAGGAGAAAAAATGATTTTATACAAAAACAGACTGTTCCAGTCGATTTTTCGCATAGAAAAACCCCTCCAGACAAATTTTGAGCAATTTTTATTTCAAAAATGAATTTTTTGTCGAAAATTTTGAAGCAAGGGGTAGGTATGGAAATATTTAATGTAAATTGCATTAAGCTAACTTTTTTCCTGGTCGGAATTATGGACTCAAAATACACTGGTAGACGTAAAATTTTCCGCTGAATCGATTGCCGAAGACTAGAACGTTCTATCTATCATATTAGTCGAGTTATGAGCACTTTTAGTTTTGAAAACGGGATTTTCGAAAATTTCATGACTCCATTTGAAGGAGAAAAAATGATTTTATACAAAAACAGACTGTTCCAGTCGATTTTTCGCATAGAAAAACCCCTCCAGACAAATTTTGAGCAATTTTTATTTCAAAAATGAATTTTTTGTCGAAAATTTTGAAGCAAGGGGTAGGTATGGAAATATTTAATGTAAATTGCATTAAGCTAACTTTTTTCCTGGTCGGAATTATGGACTCAAAATACACTGGTAGACGTAAAATTTTCCGCTGAATCGATTGCCGAAGACTAGAACGTTCTATCTATCATATTAGTCGAGTTATGAGCACTTTTAGTTTTGAAAACGGGATTTTCGAAAATTTCATGACTCCATTTGAAGGAGAAAAAATGATTTTATACAAAAACAGACTGTTCCAGTCGATTTTTCGCATAGAAAAACCCCTCCAGACAAATTTTGAGCAATTTTTATTTCAAAAATGAATTTTTTGTCGAAAATTTTGAAGCAAGGGGTAGGTATGGAAATATTCAATGTAAACTGCATTGTGCTAACTTTTTTCCTGGTCGGAATTATGGACTCAAAATACACTGGTAGACGTAAAATTTTCCGCTGAATCGATTGCCGAAGACTAGAACGTTCTATCTATCATATTAGTCGAGTTATGAGCACTTTTAGTTTTGAAAACGAGATTTTCGAAAATTTCATGACTCCATTTGAAGGAGAAAAAATGATTTTATACAAAAGCAGACTGTTCCAGTCGATTTTTCGCATAAAAAAAACCCCTCCAGACAAATTTTGAGCAATTTTTATTTCAAAAATGAATTTTTTGTCGAAAATTTTGAAGCAAGGGGTAGGTATGGAAATATTCAATGTAAACTGCATTGTGCTAACTTTTTTCCTGGTCGGAATTATGGACTCAAAATACACTGGTAGACGTAAAATTTTCCGCTGAATCGATTGCCGAAGACTAGAACGTTCTATCTATCATATTAGTCGAGTTATGAGCACTTTTAGTTTTGAAAACGGGATTTTCGAAAATTTCATGACTCCATTTGAAGGAGAAAAAATGATTTAGTACAAAAACAGACTGTTCCAGTCGATTTTTCGCATAAAAAAACTCCTCCAGACAAATTTTCAGCAATTTTTATTTCAAAAATGAATTTTTTGTCGAAAATTTTGAAGCAAGGGGTAGGTATGGAAATATTTAATGTAAATTGCATTAAGCTAACTTTTTTCCTGGTCGGAATTATGGACTCAAAATACACTGGTAGACGTAAAATTTTCCGCTGAATCGATTGCCGAAGACTAGAACGTTCTATCTATCATATTAGTCGAGTTATGAGCACTTTTAGTTTTGAAAACGGGATTTTCGAAAATTTCATGACTCCATTTGAAGGAGAAAAAATGATTTTATACAAAAACAGACTGTTCCAGTCGATTTTTCGCATAGAAAAACCCCTCCAGACAAATTTTGAGCAATTTTTATTTCAAAAACGTATTTTTTGTCGAAAATTTTGAAGCAAGGGGTAGGTATGGAAATATTTAATGTAAACTGCAATGTGCTAACTTCTTTCCTGGTCTGAATTATGGACTCAAAATACACTGGTAGACGTAAAATTTTCCGCTGAATCGATTGCCGAAGACTAGAACGTTCTATCTATCATATTAGTCGAGTTATGAGCACTTTTAGTTTTGAAAACGGGATTTTCGAAAATTTCATGACTCCATTTGAAGGAGAAAAAATGATTTTATGCAAAAACAGACTGTTCCAGTCGATTTTTCGCATAGAAAAACCCCTCCAGACAAATTTTGAGCAATTTTTATTTCAAAAATGAATTTTTTGTCGAAAATTTTGAAGCAAGGGGTAGGTATGGAAATATTTAATGTAAATTGCATTAAGCTAACTTTTTTCCTGGTCGGAATTATGGACTCAAAATACACTGGTAGACGTAAAATTTTCCGCTGAATCGATTGCCGAAGACTAGAACGTTCTATCTATCATATTAGTCGAGTTATGAGCACTTTTAGTTTTGAAAACGGGATTTTCGAAAATTTCATGACTCCATTTGAAGGAGAAAAAATGATTTTATACAAAAACAGACTGTTTCAGTCGATTTTTCGCATAGAAAAACCCCTCCAGACAAATTTTGAGCAATTTTTATTTCAAAAATGAATTTTTTGTCGAAAATTTTGAAGCAAGGGGTAGGTATGGAAATATTTAATGTAAATTGCATTAAGCTAACTTTTTTCCTGGTCGGAATTATGGACTCAAAATACACTGGTAGACGTGAAATTTTCCGCTGAATCGATTGCCGAAGACTAGAACGTTCTATCTATCATATTAGTCGAGTTATGAGCACTTTTAGTTTTGAAAACGGGATTTTCGAAAATTTCATGACTCCATTTGAAGGAGAAAAAATGATTTTATACAAAAACAGACTGTTCCAGTCGATTTTTCGCATAGAAAAACCCCTCCAGACAAATTTTGAGCAATTTTTATTTCAAAAATGAATTTTTTGTCGAAAATTTTGAAGCAAGGGGTAGGTATGGAAATATTTAATGTAAACTGCATTGTGCTAACTTTTTTCCTGGTCGGAATTATGGACTCAAAATACACTGGTAGACGTAAAATTTTCCGCTGAATCGATTGCCGAAGACTAGAACGTTCTATCTATCATATTAGTCGAGTTATGAGCACTTTTAGTTTTGAAAACGGGATTTTCGAAAATTTCATGGCTCCATTTGAAGGAGAAAAAATGATTTTATACAAAAACAGACTGTTCCAGTCGATTTTTCGCATAGAAAAACCCCTCCAGACAAATTTTGAGCAATTTTTATTTCAAAAATGAATTTTTTGTCGAAAATTTTGAAGCAAGGGGTAGGTATGGAAATATTTAATGTAAATTGCATTAAGCTAACTTTTTTCCTGGTCGGAATTATGGACTCAAAATACACTGGTAGACGTAAAATTTTCCGCTGAATCGATTGCCGAAGACTAGAACGTTCTATCTATCATATTAGTCGAGTTATGAGCACTTTTAGTTTTGAAAACGAGATTTTCGAAAATTTCATGACTCCATTTGAAGGAGAAAAAATGATTTTATACAAAAACAGACTGTTCCAGTCGATTTTTCGCATAAAAAAACCCCTCCAGACAAATTTTGAGCAATTTTTATTTCAAAAATGAATTTTTTGTCGAAAATTTTGAAGCAAGGGGTAGGTATGGAAATATTTAATGTAAACTGCATTGTGCTAACTTTTTTCCTGGTCGGAATTATGGACTCAAAATACACTGGTAGACGTAAAATTTTCCGCTGAATCGATTGCCGAAGACTAGAACGTTCTATCTATCATATTAGTCGAGTTATGAGCACTTTTAGTTTTGAAAACGGGATTTTCGAAAATTTCATGACTCCATTTGAAGGAGAAAAAATGATTTTATACAAAAACAGACTGTTCCAGTCGATTTTTCGCATAGAAAAACCCCTCCAGACAAATTTTGAGCAATTTTTATTTCAAAAATGAATTTTTTGTCGAAAATTTTGAAGCAAGGGGTAGGTATGGAAATATTCAATGTAAACTGCATTGTGCTAACTTTTTTCCTGGTCGGAATTATGGACTCAAAATACACTGGTAGACGTAAAATTTTCCGCTGAATCGATTGCCGAAGACTAGAACGTTCTATCTATCATATTAGTCGAGTTATGAGCACTTTTAGTTTTGAAAACGAGATTTTCGAAAATTTCATGACTCCATTTGAAGGAGAAAAAATGATTTTATACAAAAGCAGACTGTTCCAGTCGATTTTTCGCATAAAAAAACCCCTCCAGACAAATTTTGAGCAATTTTTATTTCAAAAATGAATTTTTTGTCGAAAATTTTGAAGCAAGGGGTAGGTATGGAAATATTTAATGTAAACTGCATTGTGCTAACTTTTTTCCTGGTCGGAATTATGGACTCAAAATACACTGGTAGACGTAAAATTTTCCGCTGAATCGATTGCCGAAGACTAGAACGTTCTATCTATCATATTAGTCGAGTTATGAGCACTTTTAGTTTTGAAAACGGGATTTTCGAAAATTTCATGACTCCATTTGAAGGAGAAAAAATGATTTTATACAAAAACAGACTGTTCCAGTCGATTTTTCGCATAGAAAAACCCCTCCAGACAAATTTTGAGCAATTTTTATTTCAAAAATGAATTTTTTGTCGAAAATTTTGAAGCAAGGGGTAGGTATGGAAATATTTAATGTAAACTGCATTGTGCTAACTTTTTTCCTGGTCGGAATTATGGACTCAAAATACACTGGTAGACGTAAAATTTTCCGCTGAATCGATTGCCGAAGACTAGAACGTTCTATCTATCATATTAGTCGAGTTATGAGCACTTTTAGTTTTGAAAACGAGATTTTCGAAAATTTCATGACTCCATTTGAAGGAGAAAAAATGATTTTATACAAAAACAGACTGTTCCAGTCGATTTTTCGCATAAAAAAACCCCTCCAGACAAATTTTGAGCAATTTTTATTTCAAAAATGAATTTTTTGTCGAAAATTTTGAAGCAAGGGGTAGGTATGGAAATATTTAATGTAAACTGCAATGTGCTAACTTCGTTCCTGGTCGAGATTATGGACTCAAAATACACTGGTAGACGTAAAATTTTCCGCTGAATCGATTGCCGAAGACTAGAACGTTCTATCTATCATATTAGTCGAGTTATGAGCACTTTTAGTTTTGAAAACGAGATTTTCGAAAATTTCATGACTCCATTTGAAGGAGAAAAAATGATTTTATACAAAAACAGACTGTTCCAGTCGATTTTTCGCATAAAAAAACCCCTCCAGACAAATTTTGAGCAATTTTTATTTCAAAAATGAATTTTTTGTCGAAAATTTTGAAGCAAGGGGTAGGTATGGAAATATTTAATGTAAACTGCAATGTGCTAACTTCGTTCCTGGTCGAGATTATGGACTCAAAATACACTGGTAGACGTAAAATTTTCCGCTGAATCGATTGCCGAAGACTAGAACGTTCTATCTATCATATTAGTCGAGTTATGAGCACTTTTAGTTTTGAAAACGGGATTTTCGAAAATTTCATGACTCCATTTGAAGGAGAAAAAATGATTTTATACAAAAACAGACTGTTCCAGTCGATTTTTCGCATAGAAAAACCCCTCCAGACAAATTTTGAGCAATTTTTATTTCAAAAACGTATTTTTTGTCGAAAATTTTGAAGCAAGGGGTAGGTATGGAAATATTTAATGTAAACTGCAATGTGCTAACTTCGTTCCTGGTCGAGATTATGGACTCAAAATACACTGGTAGACGTAAAATTTTCCGCTGAATCGATTGCCGAAGACTAGAACGTTCTATCTATCATATTAGTCGAGTTATGAGCACTTTTAGTTTTGAAAACGAGATTTTCGAAAATTTCATGACTCCATTTGAAGGAGAAAAAATGATTTTATACAAAAACAGACTGTTCCAGTCGATTTTTCGCATAAAAAAACCCCTCCAGACAAATTTTGAGCAATTTTTATTTCAAAAATGAATTTTTTGTCGAAAATTTTGAAGCAAGGGGTAGGTATGGAAATATTTAATGTAAACTGCAATGTGCTAACTTCGTTCCTGGTCGAGATTATGGACTCAAAATACACTGGTAGACGTAAAATTTTCCGCTGAATCGATTGCCGAAGACTAGAACGTTCTATCTATCATATTAGTCGAGTTATGAGCACTTTTAGTTTTGAAAACGGGATTTTCGAAAATTTCATGACTCCATTTGAAGGAGAAAAAATGATTTTATACAAAAACAGACTGTTCCAGTCGATTTTTCGCATAGAAAAACCCCTCCAGACAAATTTTGAGCAATTTTTATTTCAAAAACGTATTTTTTGTCGAAAATTTTGAAGCAAGGGGTAGGTATGGAAATATTTAATGAAAACTGCATTGTGCTAACTTTTTTCCTGGTCGGAATTATGGACTCAAAATACACTGGTAGACGTAAAATTTTCCGCTGAATCGATTGCCGAAGACTAGAACGTTCTATCTATCATATTAGTCGAGTTATGAGCACTTTTAGTTTTGAAAACGGGATTTTCGAAAATTTCATGACTCCATTTGAAGGAGAAAAAATGATTTAGTACAAAAACAGACTGTTCCAGTCGATTTTTCGCATAAAAAAACTCCTCCAGACAAATTTTGAGCAATTTTTATTTCAAAAATGAATTTTTTGTCGAAAATTTTGAAGCAAGGGGTAGGTATGGAAATATTTAATGTAAACTGCAATGTGCTAACTTCTTTCCTGGTCTGAATTATGGACTCAAAATACACTGGTAGACGTAAAATTTTCCGCTGAATCGATTGCCGAAGACTAGAACGTTCTATCTATCATATTAGTCGAGTTATGCGCACTTTTAGTTTTGAAAACGGGATTTTCGAAAATTTCATGACTCCATTTGAAGGAGAAAAAATGATTTTATGCAAAAACAGACTGTTCCAGTCGATTTTTCGCATAGAAAAACCCCTCCAGACAAATTTTGAGCAATTTTTATTTCAAAAATGAATTTTTTGTCGAAAATTTTGAAGCAAGGGGTAGGTATGGAAATATTTAATGTAAATTGCATTAAGCTAACTTTTTTCCTGGTCGGAATTATGGACTCAAAATACACTGGTAGACGTAAAATTTTCCGCTGAATCGATTGCCGAAGACTAGAACGTTCTATCTATCATATTAGTCGAGTTATGAGCACTTTTAGTTTTGAAAACGGGATTTTCGAAAATTTCATGACTCCATTTGAAGGAGAAAAAATGATTTTATACAAAAACAGACTGTTTCAGTCGATTTTTCGCATAGAAAAACCCCTCCAGACAAATTTTGAGCAATTTTTATTTCAAAAATGAATTTTTTGTCGAAAATTTTGAAGCAAGGGGTAGGTATGGAAATATTTAATGTAAATTGCATTAAGCTAACTTTTTTCCTGGTCGGAATTATGGACTCAAAATACACTGGTAGACGTGAAATTTTCCGCTGAATCGATTGCCGAAGACTAGAACGTTCTATCTATCATATTAGTCGAGTTATGAGCACTTTTAGTTTTGAAAACGGGATTTTCGAAAATTTCATGACTCCATTTGAAGGAGAAAAAATGATTTTATACAAAAACAGACTGTTCCAGTCGATTTTTCGCATAGAAAAACCCCTCCAGACAAATTTTGAGCAATTTTTATTTCAAAAATGAATTTTTTGTCGAAAATTTTGAAGCAAGGGGTAGGTATGGAAATATTTAATGTAAACTGCATTGTGCTAACTTTTTTCCTGGTCGGAATTATGGACTCAAAATACACTGGTAGACGTAAAATTTTCCGCTGAATCGATTGCCGAAGACTAGAACGTTCTATCTATCATATTAGTCGAGTTATGAGCACTTTTAGTTTTGAAAACGGGATTTTCGAAAATTTCATGACTCCATTTGAAGGAGAAAAAATGATTTTATACAAAAACAGACTGTTCCAGTCGATTTTTCGCATAGAAAAACCCCTCCAGACAAATTTTGAGCAATTTTTATTTCAAAAATGAATTTTTTGTCGAAAATTTTGAAGCAAGGGGTAGGTATGGAAATATTTAATGTAAATTGCATTAAGCTAACTTTTTTCCTGGTCGGAATTATGGACTCAAAATACACTGGTAGACGTAAAATTTTCCGCTGAATCGATTGCCGAAGACTAGAACGTTCTATCTATCATATTAGTCGAGTTATGAGCACTTTTAGTTTTGAAAACGGGATTTTCGAAAATTTCATGACTCCATTTGAAGGAGAAAAAATGATTTTATACAAAAACAGACTGTTCCAGTCGATTTTTCGCATAGAAAAACCCCTCCAGACAAATTTTGAGCAATTTTTATTTCAAAAATGAATTTTTTGTCGAAAATTTTGAAGCAAGGGGTAGGTATGGAAATATTTAATGTAAATTGCATTAAGCTAACTTTTTTCCTGGTCGGAATTATGGACTCAAAATACACTGGTAGACGTAAAATTTTCCGCTGAATCGATTGCCGAAGACTAGAACGTTCTATCTATCATATTAGTCGAGTTATGAGCACTTTTAGTTTTGAAAACGGGATTTTCGAAAATTTCATGACTCCATTTGAAGGAGAAAAAATGATTTTATACAAAAACAGACTGTTCCAGTCGATTTTTCGCATAGAAAAACCCCTCCAGACAAATTTTGAGCAATTTTTATTTCAAAAATGAATTTTTTGTCGAAAATTTTGAAGCAAGGGGTAGGTATGGAAATATTCAATGTAAACTGCATTGTGCTAACTTTTTTCCTGGTCGGAATTATGGACTCAAAATACACTGGTAGACGTAAAATTTTCCGCTGAATCGATTGCCGAAGACTAGAACGTTCTATCTATCATATTAGTCGAGTTATGAGCACTTTTAGTTTTGAAAACGAGATTTTCGAAAATTTCATGACTCCATTTGAAGGAGAAAAAATGATTTTATACAAAAGCAGACTGTTCCAGTCGATTTTTCGCATAAAAAAACCCCTCCAGACAAATTTTGAGCAATTTTTATTTCAAAAATGAATTTTTTGTCGAAAATTTTGAAGCAAGGGGTAGGTATGGAAATATTCAATGTAAACTGCATTGTGCTAACTTTTTTCCTGGTCGGAATTATGGACTCAAAATACACTGGTAGACGTAAAATTTTCCGCTGAATCGATTGCCGAAGACTAGAACGTTCTATCTATCATATTAGTCGAGTTATGAGCACTTTTAGTTTTGAAAACGGGATTTTCGAAAATTTCATGACTCCATTTGAAGGAGAAAAAATGATTTAGTACAAAAACAGACTGTTCCAGTCGATTTTTCGCATAAAAAAACTCCTCCAGACAAATTTTCAGCAATTTTTATTTCAAAAATGAATTTTTTGTCGAAAATTTTGAAGCAAGGGGTAGGTATGGAAATATTCAATGTAAACTGCATTGTGCTAACTTTTTTCCTGGTCGGAATTATGGACTCAAAATACACTGGTAGACGTAAAATTTTCCGCTGAATCGATTGCCGAAGACTAGAACGTTCTATCTATCATATTAGTCGAGTTATGAGCACTTTTAGTTTTGAAAACGAGATTTTCGAAAATTTCATGACTCCATTTGAAGGAGAAAAAATGATTTTATACAAAAGCAGACTGATCCAGTCGATTTTTCGCATAAAAAAACCCCTCCAGACAAATTTTGAGCAATTTTTATTTCAAAAATGAATTTTTTGTCGAAAATTTTGAAGCAAGGGGTAGGTATGGAAATATTCAATGTAAACTGCATTGTGCTA
The DNA here is from genome assembly GCA_963978555.1 of Galerucella nymphaeae. Classification (NCBI taxonomy): domain Eukaryota; kingdom Metazoa; phylum Arthropoda; class Insecta; order Coleoptera; family Chrysomelidae; genus Galerucella; species Galerucella nymphaeae. The sequence goes on along the minus strand of OZ021718.1, from coordinate 452,231 downwards.
ACTTTTTTCCTGGTCGGAATTATGGACTCAAAATACACTGGTAGACGTAAAATTTTCCGCTGAATCGATTGCCGAAGACTAGAACGTTCTATCTATCATATTAGTCGAGTTATGAGCACTTTTAGTTTTGAAAACGGGATTTTCGAAAATTTCATGACTCCATTTGAAGGAGAAAAAATGATTTAGTACAAAAACAGACTGTTCCAGTCGATTTTTCGCATAGAAAAACCCCTCCAGACAAATTTTGAGCAATTTTTATTTCAAAAATGAATTTTTTGTCGAAAATTTTGAAGCAAGGGGTAGGTATGGAAATATTTAATGTAAATTGCATTAAGCTAACTTTTTTCCTGGTCGGAATTATGGACTCAAAATACACTGGTAGACGTAAAATTTTCCGCTGAATCGATTGCCGAAGACTAGAACGTTCTATCTATCATATTAGTCGAGTTATGAGCACTTTTAGTTTTGAAAACGGGATTTTCGAAAATTTCATGACTCCATTTGAAGGAGAAAAAATGATTTTATACAAAAACAGACTGTTCCAGTCGATTTTTCGCATAGAAAAACCCCTCCAGACAAATTTTGAGCAATTTTTATTTCAAAAATGAATTTTTTGTCGAAAATTTTGAAGCAAGGGGTAGGTATGGAAATATTCAATGTAAACTGCATTGTGCTAACTTTTTTCCTGGTCGGAATTATGGACTCAAAATACACTGGTAGACGTAAAATTTTCCGCTGAATCGATTGCCGAAGACTAGAACGTTCTATCTATCATATTAGTCGAGTTATGAGCACTTTTAGTTTTGAAAACGAGATTTTCGAAAATTTCATGACTCCATTTGAAGGAGAAAAAATGATTTTATACAAAAGCAGACTGTTCCAGTCGATTTTTCGCATAAAAAAACCCCTCCAGACAAATTTTGAGCAATTTTTATTTCAAAAATGAATTTTTTGTCGAAAATTTTGAAGCAAGGGGTAGGTATGGAAATATTCAATGTAAACTGCATTGTGCTAACTTTTTTCCTGGTCGGAATTATGGACTCAAAATACACTGGTAGACGTAAAATTTTCCGCTGAATCGATTGCCGAAGACTAGAACGTTCTATCTATCATATTAGTCGAGTTATGAGCACTTTTAGTTTTGAAAACGGGATTTTCGAAAATTTCATGACTCCATTTGAAGGAGAAAAAATGATTTAGTACAAAAACAGACTGTTCCAGTCGATTTTTCGCATAAAAAAACTCCTCCAGACAAATTTTCAGCAATTTTTATTTCAAAAATGAATTTTTTGTCGAAAATTTTGAAGCAAGGGGTAGGTATGGAAATATTCAATGTAAACTGCATTGTGCTAACTTTTTTCCTGGTCGGAATTATGGACTCAAAATACACTGGTAGACGTAAAATTTTCCGCTGAATCGATTGCCGAAGACTAGAACGTTCTATCTATCATATTAGTCGAGTTATGAGCACTTTTAGTTTTGAAAACGAGATTTTCGAAAATTTCATGACTCCATTTGAAGGAGAAAAAATGATTTTATACAAAAGCAGACTGATCCAGTCGATTTTTCGCATAAAAAAACCCCTCCAGACAAATTTTGAGCAATTTTTATTTCAAAAATGAATTTTTTGTCGAAAATTTTGAAGCAAGGGGTAGGTATGGAAATATTCAATGTAAACTGCATTGTGCTAACTTTTTTCCTGGTCGGAATTATGGACTCAAAATACACTGGTAGACGTAAAATTTTCCGCTGAATCGATTGCCGAAGACTAGAACGTTCTATCTATCATATTAGTCGAGTTATGAGCACTTTTAGTTTTGAAAACGGGATTTTCGAAAATTTCATGACTCCATTTGAAGGAGAAAAAATGATTTAGTACAAAAACAGACTGTTCCAGTCGATTTTTCGCATAAAAAAACTCCTCCAGACAAATTTTCAGCAATTTTTATTTCAAAAATGAATTTTTTGTCGAAAATTTTGAAGCAAGGGGTAGGTATGGAAATATTTAATGTAAATTGCATTAAGCTAACTTTTTTCCTGGTCGGAATTATGGACTCAAAATACACTGGTAGACGTAAAATTTTCCGCTGAATCGATTGCCGAAGACTAGAACGTTCTATCTATCATATTAGTCGAGTTATGAGCACTTTTAGTTTTGAAAACGGGATTTTCGAAAATTTCATGACTCCATTTGAAGGAGAAAAAATGATTTTATACAAAAACAGACTGTTCCAGTCGATTTTTCGCATAGAAAAACCCCTCCAGACAAATTTTGAGCAATTTTTATTTCAAAAACGTATTTTTTGTCGAAAATTTTGAAGCAAGGGGTAGGTATGGAAATATTTAATGTAAACTGCAATGTGCTAACTTCTTTCCTGGTCTGAATTATGGACTCAAAATACACTGGTAGACGTAAAATTTTCCGCTGAATCGATTGCCGAAGACTAGAACGTTCTATCTATCATATTAGTCGAGTTATGAGCACTTTTAGTTTTGAAAACGGGATTTTCGAAAATTTCATGACTCCATTTGAAGGAGAAAAAATGATTTTATGCAAAAACAGACTGTTCCAGTCGATTTTTCGCATAGAAAAACCCCTCCAGACAAATTTTGAGCAATTTTTATTTCAAAAATGAATTTTTTGTCGAAAATTTTGAAGCAAGGGGTAGGTATGGAAATATTTAATGTAAATTGCATTAAGCTAACTTTTTTCCTGGTCGGAATTATGGACTCAAAATACACTGGTAGACGTAAAATTTTCCGCTGAATCGATTGCCGAAGACTAGAACGTTCTATCTATCATATTAGTCGAGTTATGAGCACTTTTAGTTTTGAAAACGGGATTTTCGAAAATTTCATGACTCCATTTGAAGGAGAAAAAATGATTTTATACAAAAACAGACTGTTTCAGTCGATTTTTCGCATAGAAAAACCCCTCCAGACAAATTTTGAGCAATTTTTATTTCAAAAATGAATTTTTTGTCGAAAATTTTGAAGCAAGGGGTAGGTATGGAAATATTTAATGTAAATTGCATTAAGCTAACTTTTTTCCTGGTCGGAATTATGGACTCAAAATACACTGGTAGACGTGAAATTTTCCGCTGAATCGATTGCCGAAGACTAGAACGTTCTATCTATCATATTAGTCGAGTTATGAGCACTTTTAGTTTTGAAAACGGGATTTTCGAAAATTTCATGACTCCATTTGAAGGAGAAAAAATGATTTTATACAAAAACAGACTGTTCCAGTCGATTTTTCGCATAGAAAAACCCCTCCAGACAAATTTTGAGCAATTTTTATTTCAAAAATGAATTTTTTGTCGAAAATTTTGAAGCAAGGGGTAGGTATGGAAATATTTAATGTAAACTGCATTGTGCTAACTTTTTTCCTGGTCGGAATTATGGACTCAAAATACACTGGTAGACGTAAAATTTTCCGCTGAATCGATTGCCGAAGACTAGAACGTTCTATCTATCATATTAGTCGAGTTATGAGCACTTTTAGTTTTGAAAACGGGATTTTCGAAAATTTCATGACTCCATTTGAAGGAGAAAAAATGATTTTATACAAAAACAGACTGTTCCAGTCGATTTTTCGCATAGAAAAACCCCTCCAGAGAAATTTTGAGCAATTTTTATTCCAAAAATGAATTTTTTGTCGAAAATTTTGAAGCAAGGGGTAGGTATGGAAATATTTAATGTAAATTGCATTAAGCTAACTTTTTTCCTGGTCGGAATTATGGACTCAAAATACACTGGTAGACGTAAAATTTTCCGCTGAATCGATTGCCGAAGACTAGAACGTTCTATCTATCATATTAGTCGAGTTATGAGCACTTTTAGTTTTGAAAACGGGATTTTCGAAAATTTCATGACTCCATTTGAAGGAGAAAAAATGATTTTATACAAAAACAGACTGTTCCAGTCGATTTTTCGCATAGAAAAACCCCTCCAGACAAATTTTGAGCAATTTTTATTTCAAAAATGAATTTTTTGTCGAAAATTTTGAAGCAAGGGGTAGGTATGGAAATATTTAATGTAAACTGCATTGTGCTAACTTTTTTCCTGGTCGGAATTATGGACTCAAAATACACTGGTAGACGTAAAATTTTCCGCTGAATCGATTGCCGAAGACTAGAACGTTCTATCTATCATATTAGTCGAGTTATGAGCACTTTTAGTTTTGAAAACGGGATTTTCGAAAATTTCATGGCTCCATTTGAAGGAGAAAAAATGATTTTATACAAAAACAGACTGTTCCAGTCGATTTTTCGCATAGAAAAACCCCTCCAGACAAATTTTGAGCAATTTTTATTTTAAAAATGAATTTTTTGTCGAAAATTTTGAAGCAAGGGGTAGGTATGGAAATATTTAATGTAAATTGCATTAAGCTAACTTTTTTCCTGGTCGGAATTATGGACTCAAAATACACTGGTAGACGTAAAATTTTCCGCTGAATCGATTGCCGAAGACTAGAACGTTCTATCTATCATATTAGTCGAGTTATGAGCACTTTTAGTTTTGAAAACGGGATTTTCGAAAATTTCATGACTCCATTTGAAGGAGAAAAAATGATTTTATACAAAAACAGACTGTTCCAGTCGATTTTTCGCATAGAAAAACCCCTCCAGACAAATTTTGAGCAATTTTTATTTCAAAAATGAATTTTTTGTCGAAAATTTTGAAGCAAGGGGTAGGTATGGAAATATTCAATGTAAACTGCATTGTGCTAACTTTTTTCCTGGTCGGAATTATGGACTCAAAATACACTGGTAGACGTAAAATTTTCCGCTGAATCGATTGCCGAAGACTAGAACGTTCTATCTATCATATTAGTCGAGTTATGAGCACTTTTAGTTTTGAAAACGAGATTTTCGAAAATTTCATGACTCCATTTGAAGGAGAAAAAATGATTTTATACAAAAGCAGACTGTTCCAGTCGATTTTTCGCATAAAAAAACCCCTCCAGACAAATTTTGAGCAATTTTTATTTCAAAAATGAATTTTTTGTCGAAAATTTTGAAGCAAGGGGTAGGTATGGAAATATTTAATGTAAACTGCATTGTGCTAACTTTTTTCCTGGTCGGAATTATGGACTCAAAATACACTGGTAGACGTAAAATTTTCCGCTGAATCGATTGCCGAAGACTAGAACGTTCTATCTATCATATTAGTCGAGTTATGAGCACTTTTAGTTTTGAAAACGGGATTTTCGAAAATTTCATGACTCCATTTGAAGGAGAAAAAATGATTTTATACAAAAACAGACTGTTCCAGTCGATTTTTCGCATAGAAAAACCCCTCCAGACAAATTTTGAGCAATTTTTATTTCAAAAATGAATTTTTTGTCGAAAATTTTGAAGCAAGGGGTAGGTATGGAAATATTTAATGTAAACTGCATTGTGCTAACTTTTTTCCTGGTCGGAATTATGGACTCAAAATACACTGGTAGACGTAAAATTTTCCGCTGAATCGATTGCCGAAGACTAGAACGTTCTATCTATCATATTAGTCGAGTTATGAGCACTTTTAGTTTTGAAAACGAGATTTTCGAAAATTTCATGACTCCATTTGAAGGAGAAAAAATGATTTTATACAAAAACAGACTGTTCCAGTCGATTTTTCGCATAAAAAAACCCCTCCAGACAAATTTTGAGCAATTTTTATTTCAAAAATGAATTTTTTGTCGAAAATTTTGAAGCAAGGGGTAGGTATGGAAATATTTAATGTAAACTGCAATGTGCTAACTTCGTTCCTGGTCGAGATTATGGACTCAAAATACACTGGTAGACGTAAAATTTTCCGCTGAATCGATTGCCGAAGACTAGAACGTTCTATCTATCATATTAGTCGAGTTATGAGCACTTTTAGTTTTGAAAACGAGATTTTCGAAAATTTCATGACTCCATTTGAAGGAGAAAAAATGATTTTATACAAAAACAGACTGTTCCAGTCGATTTTTCGCATAAAAAAACCCCTCCAGACAAATTTTGAGCAATTTTTATTTCAAAAATGAATTTTTTGTCGAAAATTTTGAAGCAAGGGGTAGGTATGGAAATATTTAATGTAAACTGCATTAAGCTAACTTTTTTCCTGGTCGGAATTATGGACTCAAAATACACTGGTAGACGTAAAATTTTTCGCTGAATCGATTGCCGAAGACTAGAACGTTCTATCTATCATATTAGTCGAGTTATGAGCACTTTTAGTTTTGAAAACGAGATTTTCGAAAATTTCATGACTCCATTTGAAGGAGAAAAAATGATTTTATACAAAAGCAGACTGTTCCAGTCAATTTTTCGCATAAAAAAACCCCTCCAGACAAATTTTGAGCAATTTTTATTTCAAAAATGAATTTTTTGTCGAAAATTTTGAAGCAAGGGGTAGGTATGGAAATATTTAATGTAAACTGCATTGTGCTAACTTTTTTCCTGGTCGGAATTATGGACTCAAAATACACTGGTAGACGTAAAATTTTCCGCTGAATCGATTGCCGAAGACTAGAACGTTCTATCTATCATATTAGTCGAGTTATGAGCACTTTTAGTTTTGAAAACGAGATTTTCGAAAATTTCATGACTCCATTTGAAGGAGAAAAAATGATTTTATACAAAAACAGACTGTTCCAGTCGATTTTTCGCATAGAAAAACCCCTCCAGACAAATTTTGAGCAATTTTTATTTCAAAAATGAATTTTTTGTCGAAAATTTTGAAGCAAGGGGTAGGTATGGAAATATTTAATGTAAACTGCATTGTGCTAACTTTTTTCCTGGTCGGAATTATGGACTCAAAATACACTGGTAGACGTAAAATTTTCCGCTGAATCGATTGCCGAAGACTAGAACGTTCTATCTATCATATTAGTCGAGTTATGAGCACTTTTAGTTTTGAAAACGAGATTTTCGAAAATTTCATGACTCCATTTGAAGGAGAAAAAATGATTTTATACAAAAACAGACTGTTCCAGTCGATTTTTCGCATAAAAAAACCCCTCCAGACAAATTTTGAGCAATTTTTATTTCAAAAATGAATTTTTTGTCGAAAATTTTGAAGCAAGGGGTAGGTATGGAAATATTTAATGTAAACTGCAATGTGCTAACTTCGTTCCTGGTCGAGATTATGGACTCAAAATACACTGGTAGACGTAAAATTTTCCGCTGAATCGATTGCCGAAGACTAGAACGTTCTATCTATCATATTAGTCGAGTTATGAGCACTTTTAGTTTTGAAAACGAGATTTTCGAAAATTTCATGACTCCATTTGAAGGAGAAAAAATGATTTTATACAAAAGCAGACTGTTCCAGTCGATTTTTCGCATAAAAAAACCCCTCCAGACAAATTTTGAGCAATTTTTATTTCAAAAATGAATTTTTTGTCGAAAATTTTGAAGCAAGGGGTAGGTATGGAAATATTTAATGTAAACTGCATTGTGCTAACTTTTTTCCTGGTCGGAATTATGGACTCAAAATACACTGGTAGACGTAAAATTTTCCGCTGAATCGATTGCCGAAGACTAGAACGTTCTATCTATCATATTAGTCGAGTTATGAGCACTTTTAGTTTTGAAAACGGGATTTTCGAAAATTTCATGACTCCATTTGAAGGAGAAAAAATGATTTTATACAAAAACAGACTGTTCCAGTCGATTTTTCGCATAGAAAAACCCCTCCAGACAAATTTTGAGCAATTTTTATTTCAAAAATGAATTTTTTGTCGAAAATTTTGAAGCAAGGGGTAGGTATGGAAATATTTAATGTAAACTGCATTGTGCTAACTTTTTTCCTGGTCGGAATTATGGACTCAAAATACACTGGTAGACGTAAAATTTTCCGCTGAATCGATTGCCGAAGACTAGAACGTTCTATCTATCATATTAGTCGAGTTATGAGCACTTTTAGTTTTGAAAACGAGATTTTCGAAAATTTCATGACTCCATTTGAAGGAGAAAAAATGATTTTATACAAAAACAGACTGTTCCAGTCGATTTTTCGCATAAAAAAACCCCTCCAGACAAATTTTGAGCAATTTTTATTTCAAAAATGAATTTTTTGTCGAAAATTTTGAAGCAAGGGGTAGGTATGGAAATATTTAATGTAAACTGCAATGTGCTAACTTCGTTCCTGGTCGAGATTATGGACTCAAAATACACTGGTAGACGTAAAATTTTCCGCTGAATCGATTGCCGAAGACTAGAACGTTCTATCTATCATATTAGTCGAGTTATGAGCACTTTTAGTTTTGAAAACGAGATTTTCGAAAATTTCATGACTCCATTTGAAGGAGAAAAAATGATTTTATACAAAAACAGACTGTTCCAGTCGATTTTTCGCATAAAAAAACCCCTCCAGACAAATTTTGAGCAATTTTTATTTCAAAAATGAATTTTTTGTCGAAAATTTTGAAGCAAGGGGTAGGTATGGAAATATTTAATGTAAACTGCAATGTGCTAACTTCGTTCCTGGTCGAGATTATGGACTCAAAATACACTGGTAGACGTAAAATTTTCCGCTGAATCGATTGCCGAAGACTAGAACGTTCTATCTATCATATTAGTCGAGTTATGAGCACTTTTAGTTTTGAAAACGGGATTTTCGAAAATTTCATGACATATTAGTCGAGTTATGAGCACTTTTAGTTTTGAAAACGAGATTTTCGAAAATTTCATGACTCCATTTGAAGGAGAAAAAATGATTTTATACAAAAACAGACTGTTCCAGTCGATTTTTCGCATAAAAAAACCCCTCCAGACAAATTTTGAGCAATTTTTATTTCAAAAATGAATTTTTTGTCGAAAATTTTGAAGCAAGGGGTAGGTATGGAAATATTTAATGTAAACTGCAATGTGCTAACTTCGTTCCTGGTCGAGATTATGGACTCAAAATACACTGGTAGACGTAAAATTTTCCGCTGAATCGATTGCCGAAGACTAGAACGTTCTATCTATCATATTAGTCGAGTTATGAGCACTTTTAGTTTTGAAAACGGGATTTTCGAAAATTTCATGACTCCATTTGAAGGAGAAAAAATGATTTTATACAAAAACAGACTGTTCCAGTCGATTTTTCGCATAGAAAAACCCCTCCAGACAAATTTTGAGCAATTTTTATTTCAAAAACGTATTTTTTGTCGAAAATTTTGAAGCAAGGGGTAGGTATGGAAATATTTAATGTAAACTGCAATGTGCTAACTTCGTTCCTGGTCGAGATTATGGACTCAAAATACACTGGTAGACGTAAAATTTTCCGCTGAATCGATTGCCGAAGACTAGAACGTTCTATCTATCATATTAGTCGAGTTATGAGCACTTTTAGTTTTGAAAACGAGATTTTCGAAAATTTCATGACTCCATTTGAAGGAGAAAAAATGATTTTATACAAAAACAGACTGTTCCAGTCGATTTTTCGCATAAAAAAACCCCTCCAGACAAATTTTGAGCAATTTTTATTTCAAAAATGAATTTTTTGTCGAAAATTTTGAAGCAAGGGGTAGGTATGGAAATATTTAATGTAAACTGCAATGTGCTAACTTCGTTCCTGGTCGAGATTATGGACTCAAAATACACTGGTAGACGTAAAATTTTCCGCTGAATCGATTGCCGAAGACTAGAACGTTCTATCTATCATATTAGTCGAGTTATGAGCACTTTTAGTTTTGAAAACGGGATTTTCGAAAATTTCATGACTCCATTTGAAGGAGAAAAAATGATTTTATACAAAAACAGACTGTTCCAGTCGATTTTTCGCATAGAAAAACCCCTCCAGACAAATTTTGAGCAATTTTTATTTCAAAAACGTATTTTTTGTCGAAAATTTTGAAGCAAGGGGTAGGTATGGAAATATTTAATGTAAACTGCAATGTGCTAACTTCGTTCCTGGTCGAGATTATGGACTCAAAATACACTGGTAGACGTAAAATTTTCCGCTGAATCGATTGCCGAAGACTAGAACGTTCTATCTATCATATTAGTCGAGTTATGAGCACTTTCAGTTTTGAAAACGGGATTTTCGAAAATTTCATGACTCCATTTGAAGGAGAAAAAATGATTTTATACAAAAACAGACTGTTCCAGTCGATTTTTCGCATAGAAAAACCCCTCCAGACAAATTTTGAGCAATTTTTATTTCAAAAATGAATTTTTTGTCGAAAATTTTGAAGCAAGGGGTAGGTATGGAAATATTTAATGTAAACTGCAATGTGCTAACTTCGTTCCTGGTCGAGATTATGGACTCAAAATACACTGGTAGACGTAAAATTTTCCGCTGAATCGATTGCCGAAGACTAGAACGTTCTATCTATCATATTAGTCGAGTTATGAGCACTTTTAGTTTTGAAAACGGGATTTTCGAAAATTTCATGACTCCATTTGAAGGAGAAAAAATGATTTTATACAAAAACAGACTGTTCCAGTCGATTTTTCGCATAGAAAAACCCCTCCAGACAAATTTTGAGCAATTTTTATTCCAAAAACGTATTTTTTGTCGAAAATTTTGAAGCAAGGGGTAGGTATGGAAATATTTAATGTAAACTGCAATGTGCTAACTTCGTTCCTGGTCGAGATTATGGACTCAAAATACACTGGTAGACGTAAAATTTTCCGCTAAATCGATTGCCGAAGACTAGAACGTTCTATCTATCATATTAGTCGAGTTATGAGCACTTTTAGTTTTGAAAACGGGATTTTCGAAAATTTCATGACTCCATTTGAAGGAGAAAAAATGATTTTATACAGAAACAGACTGTTCCAGTCGATTTTTTGCATAGAAAAACCCCTCCAGACAAATTTTGAGCAATTTTTATTTCAAAAACGTATTTTTTGTCGAAAATTTTGAAGCAAGGGGTAGGTATGGAAATATTTAATGTAAACTGCAATGTGCTAACTTCGTTCCTGGTCGAGATTATGGACTCAAAATACACTGGTAGACGTAAAATTTTCCGCTGAATCGATTGCCGAAGACTAGAACGTTCTATCTATCATATTAGTCGAGTTATGAGCACTTTTAGTTTTGAAAACGAGATTTTCGAAAATTTCATGACTCCATTTGAAGGAGAAAAAATGATTTTATACAAAAACAGACTGTTCCAGTCGATTTTTCGCATGAAAAAACCCCTCCAGACAAATTTTGAGCAATTTTTATTTCAAAAATGAATTTTTTGTCGAAAATTTTGAAGCAAGGGGTAGGTATGGAAATATTTAATGTAAACTGCAATGTGCTAACTTCGTTCCTGGTCGAGATTATGGACTCAAAATACACTGGTAGACGTAAAATTTTCCGCTGAATCGATTGCCGAAGACTAGAACGTTCTATCTATCATATTAGTCGAGTTATGAGCACTTTTAGTTTTGAAAACGGGATTTTCGAAAATTTCATGACTCCATTTGAAGGAGAAAAAATGATTTTATACAGAAACAGACTGTTCCAGTCGATTTTTTGCATAGAAAAACCCCTCCAGACAAATTTTGAGCAATTTTTATTTCAAAAACGTATTTTTTGTCGAAAATTTTGAAGCAAGGGGTAGGTATGGGAATATTTAATGTAAACTGCAATGTGCTAACTTCGTTCCTGGTCGAGATTATGGACTCAAAATACACAGGTAGACGTAAAATTTTCCGCTGAATCGGTTGCCGAAGACTAGAACGTTCTATCTATCATATTAGTCGTGTTATGAGCACTTTTAGTTTTGGAAACGAGATTTTCGAAAATTTCATGACTCCATTTGAAGGAGAAAAAATGATTTTATACAAAAACAGACTGTGCCAGTCGATTTTTCGCATAGAAAAACCCCTCCAGACAAATTTTGAGCAATTTTTATTCCAAAAATGAATTTTTTGTCGAAAATTTTGAAGCAAGGGGTAGGTATGGAAATATTTAATGTAAATTGCATTAAGCTAACTTTTTTCCTGGTCGGAATTATGGACTCAAAATACACTGGTAGACGTAAAATTTTCCGCTGAATCGATTGCCGAAGACTAGAACGTTCTATCTATCATATTAGTCGAGTTATGAGCACTTTTAGTTTTGAAAACGGGATTTTCGAAAATTTCATGACTCCATTTGAAGGAGAAAAAATGATTTTATACAAAAACAGACTGTTCCAGTCGATTTTTCGCATAGAAAAACCCCTCCAGACAAATTTTGAGCAATTTTTATTTCAAAAATGAATTTTTTGTCGAAAATTTTGAAGCAAGGGGTAGGTATGGAAATATTTAATGTAAACTGCATTGTGCTAACTTTTTTCCTGGTCGGAATTATGGGCTCAAAATACACTGGTAGACGTAAAATTTTCCGCTGAATCGATTGCCGAAGACTAGAACGTTCTATCTATCATATTAGTCGAGTTATGAGCACTTTTAGTTTTGAAAACGGGATTTTCGAAAATTTCATGACTCCATTTGAAGGAGAAAAAATGATTTTATACAAAAACAGACTGTTCCAGTCGATTTTTCGCATAGAAAAACCCCTCCAGACAAATTTTGAGCAATTTTTATTTCAAAAATGAATTTTTTGTCGAAAATTTTGAAGCAAGGGGTAGGTATGGAAATATTTAATGTAAATTGCATTAAGCTAACTTTTTTCCTGGTCGGAATTAGGGACTCAAAATACACTGGTAGACGTAAAATTTTCCGCTGAATCGATTGCCGAAGACTAGAACGTTCTATCTATCATATTAGTCGAGTTATGAGCACTTTTAGTTTTGAAAACGAGATTTTCGAAAATTTCATGACTCCATTTGAAGGAGAAAAAATGATTTTATACAAAAACAGACTGTTCCAGTCGATTTTTCGCATAAAAAAACCCCTCCAGACAAATTTTGAGCAATTTTTATTTCAAAAATGAATTTTTTGTCGAAAATTTTGAAGCAAGGGGTAGGTATGGAAATATTTAATGTAAACTGCAATGTGCTAACTTCGTTCCTGGTCGAGATTATGGACTCAAAATACACTGGTAGACGTAAAATTTTCCGCTGAATCGATTGCCGAAGACTAGAACGTTCTATCTATCATATTAGTCGAGTTATGAGCACTTTTAGTTTTGAAAACGGGATTTTCGAAAATTTCATGACTCCATTTGAAGGAGAAAAAATGATTTTATACAAAAACAGACTGTTCAAGTCGATTTTTCGCATAGAAAAACCCCTCCAGACAAATTTTGAGCAATTTTTATTTCAAAAATGAATTTTTTGTCGAAAATTTTGAAGCAAGGGGTAGGTATGGAAATATTTAATGTAAATTGCATTAAGCTAACTTTTTTCCTGGTCGGAATTATGGACTCAAAATACACTGGTAGACGTAAAATTTTCCGCTGAATCGATTGCCGAAGACTAGAACGTTCTATCTATCATATTAGTCGAGTTATGAGCACTTTTAGTTTTGAAAACGGGATTTTCGAAAATTTCATGACTCCATTTGAAGGAGAAAAAATGATTTTATACAAAAACAGACTGTTTCAGTCGATTTTTCGCATAGAAAAACCCCTCCAGACAAATTTTGAGCAATTTTTATTTCAAAAATGAATTTTCGGTCGAAAATTTTGAAGCAAGGGGTAGGTATGGAAATATTTAATGTAAATTGCATTAAGCTAACTTTTTTCCTGGTCGGAATTATGGACTCAAAATACACTGGTAGACGTAAAATTTTCCGCTGAATCGATTGAAGAAGACTAGAACGTTCTATCTATTATATTAGTCGAGCTATGAGCATCTTTAGTTTTGAAAAGTGGATTTTCGAAAATTTCATGACTTCATTTGAAGGAGAAAAAATGATTTTATACAAAAACAGACTGTTCCAGTCGATTTTTTGCATAGAAAAACCCCTCCAGACAAATTTTGAGCAATTTTTATTTCAAAAACGTATATTTTGTCGAAAATTTTGAAGATGAAATTCAAATTGCTTGTTTCTAGATAGTGTCTAAATATGGAAATAAATCAATGGAAACGTAAATATTAGATTGATGAAGGGTACGTTTATGTTGAACATAGCATCTGGCGTAACAAGAGCAATATTTAAATGATAATTTCCACATTCTAATAACGGTATCTCAATAGATATTGCATAAAAATGATTATATTAATTTTTATTCGTTCGATTCCAATGATAAATTTGTCATAGAATGTAATGTATTACTACAATTAGCTTTAATGATTAGGATTGGCAAGTTTTATGTTCTACATCCAATTTATATATGGATTGATATTTATATTAACGTAATTTCTACTGATCTCAGAAAAAATTTTGATATTTTGTTAATTCGGATAGAACATTCTGCCAAAGAAGTTAAAATACGATGTGTAATTTATATCAACAGCTATAAATTTTGACATTTAACTTGGGGGAACGCACGAACCACATGGTACCTAATAGGTGACAGTTTATTTTGCCTTGTCACGTTGGTTTTATCAATTGAAATCGTTTATCCAATTATTCTATCTACATTTGAAAATTAACTCCAATATGCTATCATGAAAATGGGGGTTTTATCTTTGAATTCAGTTAAATCAATCTATTCGAGAATCATTATTAAAAAATACTAAATTGGCTATTAATCTTTAATATATTCTTTAAATAATTATTAATTATTCAGCTTCCAATATACAGGGTGAAATGTAAAAGGTAGTAAGCAGCTGAGACCGAATTTTTTATCGTTATTTTCATTACAAATAACGTGTGGATCAAAAATAATTAACAAGTCGCTCTCGTCGTTCTTCGACCTCGATAAAAGGAAATCGGTATCAGTAATTTTTTCACAAAAACAGAATTCCGATGGTATTTTTATTTAAATTCGTCGACATACAAAATAGCCGATTATACTGTTGCTCTGCATTCATAGCAAAGTAGCATTTTTCTGGTTTAATGCCTTCGTCGGTTTCAGAGCAAAAACTAGTCAGCATAAACGCAGGTGAATATTTTCCATTAATTGAAATAAATCAACATGTTGTCAGTCGGGCGATTTGTCCTCAACGACGACTGACTCCTGTCCACTGGCTAGTTTCGTTGGGATTCATGATTCTGTCTTTGTCGATGACATTTTTATATACGCGATAGGTACAGTGTGTCGCTAATTTTTTAGTTTCATTTATAAAATAATATTTACTTAATATACGAATATACGACCGATTTTTTAAATATACAGGGTGTTTCGATGAGGAAATGTCCTAAAATCTAAATCAAAACATTCAAGTTTAAAAATACTACTGAGTACCAATAATCACAATTATTGATAGACACTGTATAAAATGTTTCCCCAATAATCCATCGACACTAAATGTGGTGATAATTAATTGGTATTTTTTTTTAATTATATTTAATATTTTTATAAAATATTGAATAAAATGTGAATGGTACCTAATAAGTTGTTTGAAATCGTTCAACACGTCTCTATTGCTGACGGAATAAACAAACAAGTTTTTGCTTGTTAGTCAGTCCAATAAACTGTTATGTTTGCCGGACATAACTCAGCTACTTGGAAGAAGTCACCTGTGTATTTTCGTATTTAGAATTATTCGAAATAAAAACTGGCCTGCGTTTATTAGTCCAGTCTTAAAACGAGTTTCTTAATAATTAAGGACATATAAAAGTGTCAATATGTATTTTGGGAAAATATGCTTAACACCCAAGGAATAATATTTGAAATTTAAGTTGCAAAATTCCCATTTTTCCTTGATTGTTTTTGAGATAAAGTGCGTTTTTGGTCCTTTTAAGACATTCTAATGAAACTGTATATCGTAATAGTTCTTATTTTAGTGAACACTGTATAAACTTTGAAGATAAAAACAATCTTATGAAAATTAATTAGCACATGAATGTAAATACGTTTTTTCAATAATAAAAAAAAGTCAAATACCCTGATGCAGATTGGAATTTCAACAAGTAATTCTTATTTTTCAATTTTTTTGACCCTCGTATCGTTTGTCAGCGAATTTTGAATATGGGATACTAAAGACTATTATATTATCAACCTTTGTGTGAAATTTAAATGAGGGACATCGTTATATGGCCTTACAGTATTAAAAAGAATGTCGGATTTTTTTGGAAAATTCGAATTTTTAAATTTTTACGACCCTCGTAACGTTTGTCAGCAAATTTTGAATATGGGATACGAAAGACTATTATATTATCAACCTTTGTGTGAAATTTAAATGAGGGACATCGTTATTTGGACTTACAGTATTAAAAAGAATGTCGGAATTTTTTGGAAAATTCGAATTTTTAAATTTTTACGACCCTCGTAACGTTTGTCAGCGAATTTTGAATATGGAATACGAAAGACTATCACATTACCAACCTTCCTGTGAAATTTGAATGATGGACATCGTTATTTGGACTTCAGTATTGAAAAGAATGTCGGATTTTTTTGGAAAATTCGAATTTTTCAATTTTTCCGACCCTCGTAACGTTTGTCAGCGAATTTTGAATATGGAATACGAAAGACTATCACATTACCAACCTTCCTGTGAAATTTGAATGATGGACATCGTTATTTGGACTTACAGTATGAAAAGGAATGTCGGATTTTTTTGGAAAATTCGAATTTTTCAATTTTTACGACCCTCGTAACGTTTGTCAGCGAATTTTGAATATGGGATACGAAAGACTATCACATTACCAACCTTCCTGTGAAATTTGAATGATGGACATCGTTATTTGGACTTCAGTATTGAAAAGAATGTCGGATTTTTTTGGAAAATTCGAATTTTTCAATTTTTCCGACCCTCGTAACGTTTGTCAGCGAATTTTGAATATGGAATACGAAAGACTATCACATTACCAACCTTCCTGTAAAATTTGAATGATGGACATCGTTATTTGGACTTACAGTATTAAAAAGAATGTCGGATTTTTTTGGAAAATTCGAATTTTTCAATTTTTACGACCCTCGTAACGTTTGTCAGCGAATTTTGAATATGGGATACGAAAGACTATCACATTACCAACCTTCCTGTAAAATTTGAATGATGGACATCGTTATTTGGACTTACAGTATTAAAAAGAATGTCGGATTTTTTTGGAAAATTCGAATTTTTCAATTTTTACGACCCTTGTAACGTTTGTCAGCGAATTTTGAATATGGGATACGAAAGACTATCACATTACCAACCTTCCTGTAAAATTTGAATGATGGACATCGTTATTTGGAAGGACAGTATTAAAAAGAATATCGGATTTTTTGGAAAATTCGAATTTTTCAATTTTTACGACCCTCGTAACGTTTGTCAGCGAATTTTGAATATGGAATACGAAGGACTATCACATTACCAACCTTCCTGTGAAATTTGAATGATGGACATCGTTATTTGGACTTACAGTATGAAAAGGAATGTCGGATTTTTTTGGAAAATTCGAATTTTCCAATTTTTACGACCCTCGTAACGTTTGTCAGCGAATTTTGAATATGGGATACGAAAGACTATTACATTACCAACCTTCCTGTAAAATTTGAATGATGGACATCGTTATTTGGACTTACAGTAACAAAAACAATGTTGAAGTTTTTTTTGAAAATTCTTATTTTTCAATTTTTTCGACCCTCGTATCGTTTGTCAGCGAATTTTGAATATGGAATACGAAAAACTATCACATTACTAACCTTCCTGTGAAATTTGAATGATGGACATCGTTATTTGGACTTACAGTAACAAAAACAATGTTGAAGTTTTTTTTGAAAATTCTTATTTTTCAATTTTTTCGACCCTCGTATCGTTTGTCAGCGAATTTTGAATATGGAATACGAACGACTATTATATTATCAACCATTGTGTGAAATTTAAATGAGGGACATCGTTATATGGCCTCACAGTAACAAAAACAATGTTGAAGTTTTTTTTGAAAATTCTTATTTTTCAATTTTTTCGACCCTCGTATCGTTTGTCAGCGGATTTTGAATATGGAATACGAAAGACTATTATATTATCAACCTTTGTGTGAAATTTAAATGAGGGACATCGTTATATGGCCTCACAGTAACAAAAACAATGTTGAAGTTTTTTTTGAAAATTCTTATTTTTCAATTTTTTCGACCCTCGTATCGTTTGTCAGCGAATTTTGAATATGGAATACGAAAGACTATTATATTATCAACCTTTGTGTGAAATTTAAATGAGGGACATCGTTATATGGCCTCACAGTAACAAAAACAATGTTGAAGTTTTTTTTGAAAATTCTTATTTTTCAATTTTTTCGACCCTCGTATCGTTTGTCAGCGAATTTTGAATATGGTATACGAAAGACTATTATATTATCAACCTTTGTGTGAAATTTTAATGAGGGACATCGTTATTTGGACTTACAGTATTAAAAAGAATGTCGGATTTTTTTGGAAAATTCGAATTTTTAAATTTTTACGACCCTCGTAACGTTTGTCAGCGAATTTTGAATATGGAATACGGAAGACTATCACATTACCAACCTTCCTGTAAAATTTGAATAATGGACATCGTTATTTGGACTTACAGTATTGAAAAGAATGTCGGATTTTTTTGGAAAATTCGAATTTTTAAATTTTTACGACCCTCGTAACGTTTGTCAGCGAATTTTGAATATGGAATACGAAAGACTATCACATTACCAACCTTCCTGTAAAATTTGAATGATGGACATCGTTATTTGGACTTACAGTATTAAAAAGAATGTCGGATTTTTTTGGAAAATTCGAATTTTTCAATTTTTACGACCCTCGTAACGTTTGTCAGCGAATTTTGAATATGGGATACGAAAGACTATCACATTACCAACCTTCCTGTAAAATTTGAATGATGGACATCGTTATTTGGACTTACAGTATTAAAAAGAATGTCGGATTTTTTGGAAAATTCGAATTTTTCAATTTTTACGACCCTCGTAACGTTTGTCAGCGAATTTTGAATATGGAATACGAAGGACTATCACATTACCAACCTTCCTGTGAAATTTGAATGATGGACATCGTTATTTGGACTTACAGTATGAAAAGGAATGTCGGATTTTTTTGGAAAATTTGAATTTTCCAATTTTTACGACCCTCGTAACGTTTGTCAGCGAATTTTGAATATGGGATACGAAAGACTATCACATTACCAACCTTCCTGTAAAATTTGAATGATGGACATCGTTATTTGGACTTACAGTATGAAAAGGAATGTCGGATTTTTTTGGAAAATTCGAATTTTCCAATTTTTACGACCCTCGTAACGTTTGTCAGCGAATTTTGAATATGGGATACGAAAGACTATCACATTACCAACCTTCCTGTAAAATTTGAATGATGGACATCGTTATTTGGACTTACAGTAACAAAAACAATGTTGAAGTTTTTTTTGAAAATTCTTATTTTTCAATTTTTTCGACCCTCGTATCGTTTGTCAGCGAATTTTGAATATGGAATACGAAAGACTATTATATTATCAACGTTTGTGTGAAATTTAAATGAGGGACATCGTTATTTGGACTTACAGTATTAAAAAGAATGTCGGATTTTTTTGGAAAATTCGAATTTTTCAATTTTTACGACCCTCGTAACGTTTGTCAGCGAATTTTGAATATGGGATACGAAAGACTATCACATTACCAACCTTCCTGTAAAATTTGAATGATGGACATCGTTATTTGGACTTACGGTATTAAAAAGAATGTCGGATTTTTTTTGAAAATTCGAATTTTTCATTTTTTACGACCCTCGTAACGTTTGTCAGCGAATTTTGAATATGGAATACGGAAGACTATCACATTACCAACCTTCCTGTAAAATTTGAATAATGGACATCGTTATTTGGACTTACAGTATTAAAAAGAAAGTCGGATTTTTTTTGAAAATTCGAATTTTTCATTTTTTACGACCCTCGTAACGTTTGTCAGCGAATTTTGAATATGGAATACGGAAGACTATCACATTACCAACCTTGCTGTGAAATTTGAATGATGGACATCGTTATTTGGACTTACAGTATGAAAAGGAATGTCGGATTTTTTTGGAAAATTCGAATTTTCCAATTTTTACGACCCTCGTAACGTTTGTCAGCGAATTTTGAATATGGAATACGAAGGACTATCACATTACCAACCTTCCTGTGAAATTTGAATGATGGACATCGTTATTTGGACTTACAGTATGAAAAGGAATGTCGGATTTTTTTGGAAAATTCGAATTTTCCAATTTTTACGACCCTCGTAACGTTTGTCAGCGAATTTTGAATATGGGATACGAAAGACTATTACATTACCAACCTTCCTGTAAAATTTGAATGATGGACATCGTTATTTGGACTTACAGTAACAAAAACAATGTTGAAGTTTTTTTTGAAAATTCTTATTTTTCAATTTTTTCGACCCTCGTATCGTTTGTCAGCGAATTTTGAATATGGAATACGAAAGACTATTATATTATCAACCTTTGTGTGAAATTTAAATGAGGGACATCGTTATTTGGACTTACAGTATTAAAAAGAATGTCGGATTTTTTTGGAAAATTCGAATTTTTCAATTTTTACGACCCTCGTAACGTTTGTCAGCGAATTTTGAATATGGGATACGAAAGACTATCACATTACCAACCTTCCTGTAAAATTTGAATGATGGACATCGTTATTTGGACTTACGGTATTAAAAAGAATGTCGGATTTTTTTGGAAAATTCGAATTTTTCAATTTTTACGACCCTCGTAACGTTTGTCAGCGAATTTTGAATATGGAATACGAAAGACTATCACATTACCAACCTTCCTGTAAAATTTGAATGATGGACATCGTTATTTGGACTTACAGTATTAAAAAGAATGTCGGATTTTTTGGAAAATTCGAATTTTTCAATTTTTACGACCCTCGTAACGTTTGTCAGCGAATTTTGAATATGGAATACGAAAGACTATCACATTACCAACCTTCCTGTGAAATTTGAATGATGGACATCGTTATTTGGACTTACAGTATGAAAAGGAATGTCGGATTTTTTTGGAAAATTCGAATTTTTCAATTTTTACGACCCTCGTAACGTTTGTCAGCGAATTTTGAATATCGGATACGAAAGACTATCACATTACCAACCTTCCTGTAAAATTTGAATGATGGACATCGTTATTTGGATTTACAGTAACAAAAACAATGTTGAAGTTTTTTTTTGAAAATTCTTATTTTTCAATTTTTTCGACCCTCGTATCGTTTGTCAGCGAATTTTGAATATGGAATACGAAAGACTATTATATTATCAACCTTTGTGTGAAATTTAAATGAGGGACATCGTTATATGGCCTCACAGTAACAAAAACAATGTTGAAGTTTTTTTTGAAAATTCTTATTTTTCAATTTTTTCGACCCTCGTATCGTTTTTCAGCGAATTTTGAATATGGAATACGAAAGACTATCACATTACCAACCTTCCTGTAAAATTTTAATGATGGACATCGTTATTTGGACTTACAGTATTAAAAAGAATGTCGGATTTTTTTTGAAAATTCGAATTTTTCATTTTTTACGACCCTCGTAACGTTTGTCAGCGAATTTTGAATATGGCATACGAAAAACTATCACATTACTAACCTTCCTGTGAAATTTGAATATGATGGACATCGTTATTTGGACTCACAGTATTAAAAAGAATGTGGGAACTTTTTGAAAATTCGAATTTTTCAATTTTTACGACCCTCGTAACGTTTGTCAGCGAATTTTGAATATGGAATACGAAAAACTATCACATTACTAACCTTCCTGTGAAATTTGAATGATGGACATCGTTATTTGGACTTACAGTAACAAAAACAATGTTGAAGTTTTTTTTGAAAATTCTTATTTTTCAATTTTTTCGACCCTCGTATCGTTTGTCAGCGAATTTTGAATATGGAATACGAACGACTATTATATTATCAACCTTTGTGTGAAATTTAAATGAGGGACATCGTTATATGGCCTCACAGTAACAAAAACAATGTTGAAGTTTTTTTTGAAAATTCTTATTTTTCAATTTTTTCGACCCTCGTATCGTTTGTCAGCGAATTTTGAATATGGAATACGAAAGACTATTATATTATCAACCTTTGTGTGAAATTTAAATGAGGGACATCGTTATATGGCCTCACAGTAACAAAAACAATGTTGAAGTTTTTTTTGAAAATTCTTATTTTTCAATTTTTTCGACCCTCGTATCGTTTGTCAGCGAATTTTGAATATGGTATACGAAAGACTATTATATTATCAACCTTTGTGTGAAATTTTAATGAGGGACATCGTTATTTGGACTTACAGTATTAAAAAGAATGTCGGATTTTTTTGGAAAATTCGAATTTTTAAATTTTTACGACCCTCGTAACGTTTGTCAGCGAATTTTGAATATGGAATACGGAAGACTATCACATTACCAACCTTCCTGTAAAATTTGAATAATGGACATCGTTATTTGGACTTACAGTATTGAAAAGAATGTCGGATTTTTTTGGAAAATTCGAATTTTTAAATTTTTACGACCCTCGTAACGATTGTCAGCAAATTTTGAATATGGGATACGAAAGACTATCACATTACCAACCTTCCTGTAAAATTTGAATAATGGACATCGTTATTTGGACTTACAGTATTGAAAAGAATGTCGGATTTTTTTTGAAAATTCGAATTTTTCATTTTTTACGACCCTCGTAACGTTTGTCAGCGAATTTTGAATATGGAATACGAAAGACTATCACATTACCAACCTTCCTGTAAAATTTGAATGATGGACATCGTTATTTGGACTTACAGTATTGAAAAGAATGTCGGATTTTTTTGGAAAATTCGAATTTTTCAATTTTTACGACCCTCGTAACGTTTGTCAGCGAATTTTGAATATGGAATACGAAAGACTATCACATTACCAACCTTCCTGTAAAATTTGAATGATGGATATCATTATTTGGACTTACAGTAACAAAAACAATGTTGAAGTTTTTTTTGAAAATTCTTATTTTTCAATTTTTTCGACCCTCGTATCGTTTGTCAGCGAATTTTGAATATGGAATACGAAAGACTATTATATTATCAACCTTTGTGTGAAATTTAAATGAGGGACATCGTTATATGGCCTCACAGTAACAAAAACAATGTTGAAGTTTTTTTTGAAAATTCTTATTTTTCAATTTTTTCGACCCTCGTATCGTTTGTCAGCGAATTTTGAATATGGAATACGAAAGACTATTATATTATCAACCTTTGTGTGAAATTTAAATGGGGGACATCGTTATATGGCCTCACAGTAACAAAAACAATGTTGAAGTTTTTTTTGAAAATTCTTATTTTTCAATTTTTTCGACCCTCGTATCGTTTGTCAGCGAATTTTGAATATGGAATACGAAAGACTATTATATTATCAACCTTTGTGTGAAATTTAAATGAGGGACATCGTTATATGGCCTTACAGTAATAAAAAGAATCTTGAAGTCTATTATATTATCAACCTTACATTTTTATACATTATTTTTTTAAAACAACTACTTTCCAGTATTAACGCACTGTATCTCAAAAGCTAGTCATATGAATGAAATTTTACCATGGACACTTTTGTTAAGGTAATTTACAGTAGGTATAGGAATCTCTGTGGTATAGGTACATACATATATGGAAAATTTCATAAAAATCTGTAAGATAACTCTTTTTTCAACTTTAAAATCATATGTTGGCCTTGAAATAATATGTAATGAACTGATCTAAAAGTATAGCCATACCCAAGCCCCATAGGTATAATATAAAATTTTTTGTTTAATTGCAATTTAGGTTCTTGACATTTTCTCTTCATACATATGAATATTCAATTGAAACAAATTAAATACGAATACATATTATATGGTATTATTAACTTACCAAAAATGCTTCGACTTGTTGATCCAGACTACCATATTGAATTCCGATTTTCTAATCACTACACAGACACCTTTGTTTTTAAGATATTGTTCACTTTGATATACCGGCAATAGTATAGTTCACAAATTATAATAATATTCAAGCCGAAATCGGAAAACGTAAATAAACTACACGATAAACTACGACGCGTATCTATTAAAAGGCTTTTCTTTCGTTATAATATGCAAATCATAAAAGCACCGTGCTCGAACTTCTACCGAATAACGCGAAACCAGACAAAACCGGATAAATCTAAATAAACACACAGTAATTAGTAGGCTGATCGATTCAATCAGGTGTACCTACCTAAATATATTTTAAAATTTAAATTTCTTCTATTTCGATGCACGGAATGTGGATGTGCGAGACAGAAGAGTGGCAACTTAAATATTTCTACACTGACATCTACTGAAAACGGCCTACTTTGTTTTAAGTCGTAAGCTATTAGCATAAATCAACAATGAGGGTGAGATCTATGGATAATAAACTATGAAAAGAAATGTTTGGTTATGGTTTTTAGTGTTTGAAACTTTTAATTCATTATTTTAATAGGTGAATATTAAAGGATCAGTTCTTAAGGATAAAATGTTTATAGGTAAGTTGTTAAATTTACTTTTTATTTGTGTCATTGATATTTTCAACATATTTTTGCTACATACCTATAAGGTAAATGTAAATAAAAAGGTTAAGGTATTGGTTATCCACGATGAAAAATGTGATTAAGTCGAATTACAAACAATAAGCAAAGATTGTATCACATTATGAACAAAAGTTATTTTTATGAATATAGGTTCTTTGAAAAAGGTCTATAAAATCTAATCAGATACATACCGATACTATTAACTGTGATTCTAGGTATGTGCAATTTCCATTGCAAATTAATTTGTTTCTTAGAAGTAATAATAAAAAATATATAGGGCTTAGAATTCCCAGTCAATATACTGATAAATATTGTAGTTTTAGATTAAAACGAATTGGAATTAAGGTTTTATTTTAGCTGACAATAATGTCGGCATCTATTAATAATTTCAATTCCGTTAATGTGTATCACTTTGTATTATTTACTAAACGTCTTGATGGACTCCCATGCTAAACAAACTGAATAAAGGTGGGAAAGCACTTAATTAATTAGTCCTATTAGTAAATTATCTTGTTCAACTTCAATTAATTCAATTATTAGATATTTAAAAGACAGATGCAACATTAAATAATTTAGGTGTGTAGATATATTTCAAAAGTCAACTGAGCAATTAAGTAATTTTCCAATTACTTATTTTTTATTTAGGCAATAGCTATTTAATTTTCATTTATCAACTTCAATTTAAATGGTATTAAATTAAACTGAATTTGTTTTGTCTTTTAGTAAACAATATTTATGTTTAACATTAAAAAAAGTAGATCTGGCTGACTTTGAGCAACACGTAGAATCCTATCTGAGAATGCAAAACTCGATGTTTGCCCAAAGATGGACAACAAAACGTTTAAGGAGATAAAGAACTCCTACATCTTCGATAGTTGGCTAGTTACATCCGTTATTTCTCGTCTTTCGTTCGTTTTACGATCATTTAGTTAAAAGGAAGTTAGTTATTTATGGATTATTTGAACTTTGCCTAACGTGTAGTTAACGTCATATGGACACGGTGGATTCCTATAAGGATGTAGCACTTGGAAAAACACCAGCTTGTATGGTAAATAGACGGACAGGCTGTTGTTTGTAAATGAACTCTAATGTAAAGTCCCTAGATGATCGATTTGTAGAAAATAATTATACAATATGTCCCACTAAGATGGAATCATTTGGAGAAAATTGTTTATTATTAATTTTAGGAAAAAAAGTTATTCTTTATAAAAAGTTCTGCATTATCTAAAATATAGAATACAGACATCAAATGTCAAATTTTTCTAGTCGTATACAAGGTTTGTCGAAAAATATAAGGTAAAGTACCTTTAAATTTGACAAAATCGAAAAATGTTACTGGATAAATTTGGATTATGTCGAATTCTGATCAACTTTTTTAAATAACATTTTTCGATATTATCAAATTTAAAGGTACTTTACTCTTGAGTTTAATTCATATTTTTTTACATACCTTGTATTATACTGGAAAAAATTTATATCTGATGATTCTATTTTAGATTTTGGAGCATGCAGAATTTTTTATGAAGAATAACTTTTTCTCCTAAAGTTAATAATAAAAAAGTTTTACAAATGATTCCAACTTAGGGGGACATATTGTATAATATTTTATATTTATTGCCATTTTTAAATAATTTTATTTTAAATTCTGATTCTAATTCTATTAAGTATAAGTTGAATTTTGCTGTACTGTACCTATCTATAGTCTATTTTTATGAAGGCGAATAAAATATTAAACAAATACCATTCCATAGGCGTACCATTTCGACTTTTTTTAAATATTATGAATATATTTTCAGTACAATTCTTTGTGATTTCATAAATATTCCTACCAAGTTCCGGAATTGTTTGAAATCATCTCATTGAAAGAAATGACAAGTTGAATTGTATCATTGTGGTGAGTACAATAATTACCAGCAGTATAGGAATGTCACAACACAGAAATTCTTCGTTTCTTATGCAACTCTTAAATTAGCAGTCTATCGATGTTGTCACTCATCCTCTAGTTCTTATAAAACAAATTATTCAATTTAATAATTCAGGAAATGAAATAAAATAAAAATTTTTGTTATACTGGATGTCTCAGTAACATCTATAATCGAAAGCGTCCAAAAAGGGGTAAAGAAAACCCCATTTTCTAACCCAACACAATCAGCCGATGTACTACTTCGCTTCCCAAGCAGCATTATGTAAAATCGAGGATCGCTATAAAGTTTGAAATACGCTAAAGCGTAGGAGGATGTGAACGCGGTGTCGGTTGTTCGAGCCAATCGCCGTTGATATGCAAAGTGGGCGTGGAGCTTTCTCCTCCAAATTCACCGGCAGCGCCTACTTTGATATTGATATCAACGATATCAATTTAACAAACCGTATGTTTTTCATTGGAGGGAAAATATTACGACAACGTAAGCGGAAGAGGATTCATTGAAGGGGCTTGGTGTTAGGATTAGATAACGATAGTGAAAATGGAAAAATGTTTAGATGTGAAATTATATATTTTTCTCCTACCTAAAGAGGTAGAGTGGTAATAATTTATGCTATATCTTGTTTGTTTAAATGAATATTAATTGTTTAATTGATTGGAGGCTTCAAAAATGAGTTTATTTACTTCTACCCTGTCAAACACATTTTTTGGTTCGCACCCTATGTGAAACTTTTTTATTATCAATTTTAGGAAAAAAACTTATTCTTTATAAAATGCTCTGCATGTTCCAAAACCTAGAATACGAACATGAAACATCAATTTTTTCCAGTATTATACGAGGTTTCTCAAAAAATATGATTTTAACTCAAGAGTAAAGTACCATTAAATTTGACAATATCGAAAAATGTTATAAATAAAAGTTGATCAGAACTAAAAACAACGTTCAAATATACGATTATATCCATTTATATTGAAAAAATATATTCTTTTTTTTTAATATAAACAAACTCAAAACTTATTTTTTCAATATAAATGGACGCAAGTGCATATTTAAACGTATTTTTCAATTCTGATCAACTTTTTCCAATAACATTTTTCGATATTATCAAATTTAAAGGTACTTTACTCTTGAGTTTAATTCATATTTTTTGACAAACCTCGTATAATACTGGAAAAAATTGATATCTGATGACTGTATTCTAGGTTTTGGAACATGCAGAGCATTTTATAAAGAATAAAATTTTTTTATAAAATTGATAATAAAAAAGTTTACCATATATCCGTCATTTCTTTTTTTACAAACTAGAACTTTATTGCCAGCCCTCGCTATCGTTCGGGCACAAAATCATCCTCCACTTGTGAATGTTACTCCTCTAGAGGTACTCGCTAGAGTGCATTATTTTCGAAATTTATTTTACACAATTTTTTGTAAGTAAGGCAAACATTCATATAAAGACCTTAACTTTAGAAATAGTATACCTCTTCTTTATTGTGAGAATCGACCATGAGAAACTATAAAAATCGAAAGCAATATGTCATTATTACACTTTAACTACCCAACTAATGGAATTGAATCTATAATACTCTTGTGACATTCTTTTATTATTGTTATCTAACAGTTTTATTAGTTATAGTAATCTTTATAGATCTTTGATTCATATTGTTCTTTACCTCAGTTCTCATGGTCGATTCTTGTATAAGAAACACCAACACTACCACAATTTCAAATACTTATGGAAAATAATGAATACTCCCATACAAATACAACAATAGATGTGTCATGAGTCGTTTAAAACAATTATACACACATATGCATCATCAAGTTTATCTTTGACTGACCCTGTATAAATGGGAACAAATTTTGGATCATTTGCCAGACTTTTGTTAATCTACAGTCGACAGAAGCAAACATGAGCCCTGGTGGGCGTGTCCATGTCGCTGTAGTTGTATTATTTTAACAAATAATTGGTTCGTTGCGATGAAATTCTTTTAGTTCGCATATTTTCCGGGGCTCATGTTTGCTTCTGTCGACTGTAGACAGTGTTTTCTTTATACATAGTACTTAATACTTTTGTACTTACATTTTTTTTAACAAAAACTATAAACATTCAACGTACGTATCTACTTTTCTCTTGTCAATTAGACAGCATACTAACCATTATTTCGCACTTTTTTAACTCTCTACTGTTATACCATACAAATATGTGCATATATGTACATTATCTACCGGCTATGTCTACAATATATATGAGTCTAGTTTTTAATCTAATAAAACACCACGGGATATTTCTCAGACTACAGTGGTGGAGTTGAAATTCGTCACCACAATTATAGGTAATCAAAAAAAGGTCTTGGTAAATCTGCTAAAAGTTTTTTCCTCACATTATTATTATTTTGCATCCCATGTCTGTTTCGCCAGCTTGCACTTTAACTAGCTGTCCAATATTTTAGTGCATTATAATTTTCTCTTTTTCATTCTCCTTTTTGTACCATTCTACAACCCCAACTATATTCCTTCCTAAGGGGGTAAGATCTCCAATTCTACCTTCAAGCACGTATTTTGAAAAATCAGTAACTCCTGAAGTTTTACATTGTTCTATTTTTACGCTATACTTTCCTGGCATTCAGCTTAGCAGCCTATAGAGAATTTGTTATTTTTGTAAATTATAATAATCCATAATAACAACATCTTCATACGTTACTGAATCGTCATTGTATATTATATAACGAAGAGCTCCTGTAGACGGCGCCTATGAACAAAGATGAGAATTAAAGCTGGAAAGAAAGCTCTAAAGTATTGTTAGTGTACTCGGGATCATTTATCAGTACTACTTATCAACGTCGATGTACTTGAATGGACACTTCTTGCATTTTAAATGGACTGATTAATGTAATGAAGAAAACAAATTAAATGCAATTCTTCAGTATATATCGAATCGAGAACATGGGTGCCCGGATAAATGTAGAATTTTTTCCGAGAACCGATTTTAAAAATGCCAGGGATGCCTGTTATAAGTGAAAAAAAATGTATTGCTAGTTATTAGTACGTTTATGTATTATAATAATAATATAATAGCATTACAATAGTAATAGTACAAAGTATTGTACATTTTTCAAGTTTAAAATTCAAAAATCCCGCGCGTCAAGTGATAGTTCATACCTGTAGCCAAGGTAGGCGCTAGTGGTAGCTTTAAACCACAGAACTCTACACGTTTAACAGCTCTCTTATTGTTAATTTTATTGTTTTTTCGCTCTATTAATTATTGAATATTTTGGATATTGTCCTAAGAATTGAGTTAAAAGTATAAAAAACAAAAAATTTAAAGTGCAAAATCATTTAACTGCAAATATTGTACATTTTACAAGTTTAAAATTCAAAAATCCCGCGCGTCAATTGATAGTTCATAACTGTAGCCAAGGTAGGCGCTAGTGGTAGCTTCATACCACAGATCTCTTATTATTTACTTTTCCATGGACGTACTATTTATTCGAAACCATAAAATATTTGTGAATATATATTTTTTAATAATACGACTCTGTACTTAGGTACATCAATAAAGTTTAAAGTATTCAGGCAATTCAGTAAGAATAAGTACAAGTAGAATTTATTTATCAACGTCGAAAAGTTGACGACAGCAAGGACTGCTATATACTCATTTTTATTTCAAATCGAATACATTACGGCGCAATTATAAAGGTTCCACGGACTTCTTTCATATAGCGACAAAAAAATTTTCAACCAGATCATAAACAATACATCGAAAAAAAAAAGACAGCAAAAACCATGACGGTAGAAAGATAAAGAAGAAACTTATTTTTATGTTCTCTTCTCTCGGTGCAAAAAATTGTTGTTGTTTGTAAAGCGAGAGCATGAGGAATTTTTGGATAATTATGTAATAATGGATGAGGGCGGTCTCTTTTGGCTTTTAAATTTAGATCGATCAACAAAGACATGAACATATTATTTTTAATCAGATTTTTTTAAAGTCAAATTTATAATTTTTCGAATTAAGGCAATTTTTTTTATAAATTATAATAAACGACACAGTCGTACACCATGTTTAGCGAAGTAGAGATATTAGAGACTTTGAATAGAATCTCCCAGAAGACTCTAAAGGTGACTCTATAGGTTTAGAACCGTTTTGTGGAAGCCAAAAGGATTGTATGAGAGAGAAAATCTTGAACCGGCTAGATGAAGAAGTTTCTCCCTATCATTTGTGACCCTATTCCAGACTTTTCTTACGATATTTTTTCCAAAATATCACTTTTATGACAAACAACTACCAACACAGTTGTACAAACTTATTTTTTAGTTGATAATTTACAAACTCTCCATAAAAATAAGGATTAAAACAATTACTATAATTAGGAGGACCTTTTCCCATACCCAACATAAATCGTTTTGATTCTCGTGCTGTCAAATTCCGCCAGCCATCTCTGTCTGACGCATTGTTGCGGCTACACACAATTGAAAAAGTGTCTGGCGAATACGTACAAACATATAAATTATTTAAATGTTGGCAGATATGTATGCAAGTCGTTCAAAGAAGACCGCCACTTCACAGAAAAAACTGACGGCGAGTACACTCTCCAATATAATTTGCAATCGTCTGATCGTTGTTTGCCTACTGGATAAGCAATATTTTCATATTTTTTTAAAAATTTATTCGAAAATCGAAAATTATGTTCAGGATACACGAAAAAAATCATAGAAACTGTAGTAATGGGAATTTTGAACTGAAATTTGAAATGTATGCTCTTAGATAGTGATGGAATGTGGAAAAAAATCAAGAGATCCATATCTATGATCTGTTGTATACAGGGGCATCCGAAAGTGAGGAGAAAGAGGAAGTTTAATCGAAAAAATAAAAATTCTTATAAAGTCTGTAATGATGGAAATTTTGAACTGAAATTTGAAATGTATACTCTCAGATAGTGGTGGAATTTGGAAAAAAATCAAGAGACCCATATCTATGATATGCTGTATACAGGGGCATCCGAAAGTGAGGAGGAAATTTAATCGAAAAAAAAAAATTCTTATAATGGTAATTTTTATGACGAACCTTCATAGCTGGTAAAATTCTTAAAAAATAAACATTAAATACAGGGTGTTTCATGAGTAGGAGATAGTTTCATTTAAATCCATTGTATCTTTTAGTAAATTTACAATTTTTGTTTTAAAAAAATTCACATAGCTTCCAGCTAAATATAAATAAAATAATAATTGGTACAGTAGTGGAACAGTATTTTCTGCTACTTATAATATGTTGTCAGTTCCTTGCGTTACGTACAAAAACATTTGCATATAGCATTATAGGGGCACCTCAGGCTGTTCAATTGTTTAATTGAATAATTATTATCCATTCACAAGAAACTATCAATTATTTATTACGACAGTTAAGTTATTTATGAATTCTCACAGTCCTTCGTGCACAATTGATAATTATTATTCATCAATTATTTAAACATTAATATCGAAAACTGAAAATAAAAATATTTCGATCGATGTTGCCATTTTATCGATTTACACTCTCATTTCCAAGACATTTATTTTGTACAATTATTTTAATTAAATTTTGGAAACGATATTTGTTTTTAATTTTACTGTTATGATGAATAAAAGAATGACGTGGGTGCCCTTGACTGATCTTACTCTTAAATTTGAAGAATCTGCGACGCAAAGGAATTCCATCATTGATATGCAAGTTTCGGTAAGAAGAAGAGGCAAAAGAAGGACTATTTTAAATATTCGCATTGAAACGATGCCGAAAGAGAACTTCAAAAAGCTTTTTCGAAGCAAGGTCGGTCTAAATAAGGGGGGCAAAAGGGTTTAATACAACTAGGTATTGATTAAAGTTCCACACACTTTTCTTACGATTCTTAATAGTTTGCTTACAATTTAAAATATAAAAATTTGAAACAAATATACCTCAGAAATAATTCATATTTCATCTTTTTATTTCTCCATTTTTCTAAACTATAGTCTATTCATCACTATACTGCTTCTATGCCTGTCAAATTGTTGTACTTCATTTCCTAAATTCAAATATTCTGCTATCTACCTATTTTAGTTGATAACCTTTTTATTGATAGTAATGCTACGACTCTGCACTAACGTATTGTATGAAGGTTTGACAAAAAGCGGTCTCGCTGTCTCTGATTGATAGGTGACAGGGCCACTAGACAGTGCACAAAAAGTGTATCATCTTCTGCTCTCTGCACCGTATATATGCAATAGCAGGCGGATGCTATGAAGTAACGGAATTTTTTTGAAATTTATTGTGGGTGTGTCTCGTCGACAATCAGGATTCAATAAATGTTTGAAAAAAATATCGTGCCTGATATCCAAGCCAGAATTGAGTCAGTGTTACAGGGACATAAAATGAGCTCTAGCAAACAGACAGCTCTAGCAAGAGTAAGGGCAGCTAAAGCATTCCCTACATGTGGGACTCACTACTGTTTTTCGTCTAAATAAAACAAATTTTGGCATAGAGACGTTTATTTGAGAAAATTACATAAAATGTTGAAGAAAATCAAGTGATAGATAATTAAAACCTTCAAAAATCGTGACCTTGTGGATTTTCCGCCCTATTTTTGGTGTTCAAGCTGGTTTTTCAATAAGTTAGGCGTTCTCTAGTCTCTAGTATGATAGAAAAAATATTCAGCTTTCGTACTTTTAACTCCATATTCGTACAAATTGAATGTATCCAATACAATTAAATGCTAATTGTATTTTATAAATAACGGTTAACACAAACTAACCGAGTAATGTAAATATCTGCATGTAGATCCTGTTTAAACGAGTATCACCTCATCTTTCTAATTAAACATTATTATTCAAGTTGGAAATCGTATATCCGTCGCGTTTGCGAGTACGTATGGAGTAACATTCTCTACATCGACAAAAACTCAATTAAGTGCTGTATTGAACACAACTCCTAGATTCACATTCATTTCCTAAAAAGATATTTGAATGCAAGAAACATATATACGTGCAATTATTTTACATCTTTTTAACTATACCCATAGCTTACGGAAGAAAAGCTATTTCTATTTGTGGGAAATTGTTTCTTTTGGTGTAATTTTTATTCTTTTTTCCGAAAACTGTTGGGAAATTTCAACATTCCTGGCAAAAAAAGTCCTGTTCACTTCCTTAATGTCAGGAAATGACATTTCCACACAGTCTTTAGTGTTCTTTAACAATGAATTAATTTGTATTTTGAAAGCATTCATTCATTTTACTTTCGAGATCACCAGGAATTCAATTTATATGTGTCAAATTTGACACTTCAACCTTAATACTTATCCATCGTGAATATTTTTGTAATTTAATTATTTTTGTTTAAAAAAAATGCTGATCATTCTTGATGACGGTAGCTGGAACACCACCGAAACGTTGAATAACTAAATATAAAAAAATATTGTGGTTTAATTTCCCAAAATAATATTTCTTGTATCTCAAATATCTCCATGATATTTATATAGATAATATCCCTATATAAATATGGTATATGTAGAGACGGCCCTGCTTCTTTTATTTATATGCAGCCATATTTCTAAATCGTCTCCTAGCAACGACGAAAGCTCTGCTATTTGTCATTTTCCTCCAAAGTTTTTTGTCGCGCATATTTTCCTATACTTCCACTGCTCCTTTCACCAAGGAAAAGTTGAGAAAGTTTAAGTGGTTTTTCTCTTGGAATTCCACGTCAAAATAAATTCGTATCGTAAATCTTTTATTTACATACATAGAAACCTATTATCTTATTCTTATATTTGGAGATTTATTGAAAATATTCTTTTAGTTCAATAAAACCATTTAAAATTGTATCTGGAAAAGTTCTCTGGATAAAGCAACAGTAAACAAGGCTATTTATGGCATTTTCTTTTACTACTATAAGTAAAAATTGTATAGTTAACAGTCCATTGAATCTAAGTAATAAAAAGTATTTTAAAAACGTTTCTCATGAGAAAAAACGGTAAATCGTCAGCACATCTCGACTTAAACTATGTACACCGAAAGACTGATTATCAGGAATTAAAATTAACGGCTATTTTACTAAGAATATATAAAAAATAAATTAAATTGATTATCCAGTAGAGGTGAGCACGAAATAATAAAGATTTCTGAAAAATACTCCTGTTATAGTAGCGTGGCTTATTTCTTTTTTAGTCCAGTCATACGATTCAACAAAGACATGCTCACAATTTTTGTTTTCTTTTATTGCGTTTAATTATAACTTCCAAATGAAATCCGTTAGATAAATAAGACAGACTTATGCAATTTTGACGGGAAAAAGAAGGATATGTATTTAGTTTTCAGCGATTCTAAAAAGTCTTTCACCAGCAGAGTTTTTATTTAAATATGTCAGTTTTGTCACTTTGACAAATTATATCACCTACTTTTTCCCATTTTCTGTGCTTCTTGGTATTTAACAGTTTGTCATATTTTTTGACATCGTAGGCTCTCATTATTTGTCATTCTACCTGCTCATTATATAAGACCATTTGGTGGTAAATTCAAGGATCATCAACATCTTCTTGTTCTTCTCTTCTTGTATACCTACCTTTTTAATTTGTCCTTTCCAACTGATAGTTCTAAATTTCGTGTCAAAACATTTTCTTCAATGCAGCAATGTTTTCTGCAAATTTTCAGGAGGAGCTGACTATTTTCAGTGGGCGAATGTTTCCTCATGAGCTGCTACGTTTGGTATGGCTTGAAAAAATGTTGGATAAATAGTTATTTGTTTAACTAGGCAGCAAAGTAGTAGATTGACTGCCGAAGCTGAATCCAGCTGAGGCAGTCAATCTACTTTGCTGCCAAGTTGAACATCTAATTTTTTCTCTGATTGTTCATAATGAGGATATTGTATTTGCAAATTATTACAATTCCGACAATCTCTATTCTGGTTGGTTGCTATGGAACCACTTTGCTGCCTAGGCAAGAAAAATAATACTTTGCTGATTGATATCAGTCAGCAAAATTAATATTTTCTGCCAATCGGAGAAAAAAATATTTTCGTTCCCATGATTTATATATTATCAATTATTATAATCAACATTGACGAATTCCTGATCATAATTAAGCAACACGTTTTCAGAATAAAAGGATTTGATGTTGCGTCACTCGTCAGAGTTATCTTAAAGTACAAAAAACTGTTGAAATTCAACATACGCAGAACTGTATATATAATTGAATAATTTCCTTCATTATAAGGACAACTTCGGATACATATACATGATACAAAAAAGTTGCTGAATAGCTTGGCTGGATATTATCTTGGAATCGATTAACTTATATATATATAAATATTTAATTTGGTGAATATATAGTTTCTTAATAGCTGTCATATTCATCAGAACATCTTCCATCTCGAAATTCTTTTCAACTTGGTACTGGTTCCGGCTGTATTTTAAAATCAATCGTATAAAAAACGACAGAAATACCCAAGTCCTTTGATAAAAAACCAAAAATATTAAACAAGATATTAGTTGCATAGAAATCTGAGACCTGTCCACTTTCTTAGGAAGGACAGGATGGACGATGACCTAGGAGGACAACTCCTCGTGAGGATTACAATAAGTAATATGTGTCCTAAATGCTGTGACCCTGCACACTTTTTCCCTACTCTACAGTCTACAGATACTTATATTAATTGGTAAACATGAAGATCTTTAAGAACATAAAATTTTATGAATGAATATGTTTGATACGCAACTAGATACGCAAACTAAAGAACGTGGGAACATCGGATATAATCGTAAGCTTGGACTTGCGTTTTTTAGCTACAGTTATATCAATTAAGACAAACGTAACTTCTTTGCAGTTTTTCCGAAAATCTAAATGTTTTATTAGTGAGGCGGCTTTGAAGAGAAACTATTGAAGTTTTTTTTCTTCAGATGAATGTGTATAACATTAACAGATGGCTTTACACTGTATTCGGACACGACAAAACTAAAATTTAAAGTACTAGATTATAGGCAACCGAAAATACAGCAATACAAATAAAAATTATTAAGGAATTCAAGATAAATATGTTATTAAAGCAAACACAGTGATACCGTGCGTATTATACTTTACAAAGTTTTTATTTTTAGTTGAAGATATTCGAGCATATATATAGGTACCTCGGCACGAAGTACAGACCACCCGAGTGCCCTATGTAATTAAAACCTGATACTGTAGTTACGGACAGACTTGCTCGTATATAATCAGTATGTAAATCGTGGCCACGATATCGCCATATTTATTAATCCAATATTGACGCTATACAGGGTCCGGAATTAGAGAATATATTTTTTTAAAAGAGTTAAGACCTCCAAAACTTTTTGTTCTTTGAATTAGGCGAGAGTAATATCGTCTCTTACTATGTATTTCAGGCCACACTCGAGTAGAAGAAAAGTGTTAACAAGTAGGGCACCTAAAAAAGCGTAAAATACCACCACATCCTTGATCCTGCTTCCAAATGTCATCTGTATCTCTATCTGGAGAGTAGGGAGGGTGAGTGTAAGCTCACAGCACTTAGGTCACATGTAACCCATTGTACCTTCTAGGTCATCGACCATCCTGTCCTTCTCAGGAAGGAGTCATCTCCTTTATGACGGCAGGTGTAGACCAAGACTCAAAGAACACACACTCGCATAAGACAAGCCTGACAGTTTCATAGAGGTGTAGCCACTAGCCCCATAGTATGGAGGTGTTTCCTTAGTTGATAGTGGCCAGTCAGAAATCCCACAGTTATACGTAGGTTTTTCCTGGTCATCGCCAAATAGTTCTTCGGCGCCAGCTTCCCAGGATCGCCTAGGGCTTTCCTGGCAATACTTTGATCCCATCTCTTAAGGGATTGAGCATGGGTGTAATTGAATGTTTGGCTAGTTCTGCAATTATCAAAGCTGTCCTAAAATTGTCCTAACCAAATATCAGTATGCACACTGTACATTAATTCTCCAGGAGATTTTTTTCCTTTGCTTTATTTCTATTAAAGGATTTTACTTTTTCTCCTCAACTTATTCAATAATATTGAAATGATTCATTCAAATAGTATACGTTTTTTAAATTCGATACAGTATTGAAGTTCTTTGCGCTTGTAGCGCTCCGCGTAGCAATTATAAAAATAATAATATCCTAGCAAAATAGAATTTCGGAACATACAGGTTTCTGCGTTTAGTCCACTGAAAAACGGAGAAAAAGTCGCTTTCTTCTCGATTTTTTTTAAGGTACAACCACATGTGGTCTTCACAAAATGATAAAGTAGGTCTCTGTCCATGTGAAATCGAAAATTACAACATTTTTTAATAGGGACAACACTTTTTATTGCGAAATTTGTCAAAAATCTATCAAAATTATGTTTTATTACTTTTTCACACATACCTCGCGATATCTCCGAAACTAAACAAGAAATTTTCAAAAATTTTTTTTTAATCGACAGAAGAAACATGAGCGAAGATTACTGTGTTAGTTTCATTTGTATAAAAAACCTAGTTTTTTTGTAAAATTGGAGAAAACTGTAATCTCTACTTTTTTTGCAGCACTATTTTCAGTAATCGAGAAACTTTTTTATTTTTCAAAATTTTACCAAACTATCTGCGTACCGAATAAAGCTAAAGCTTCAAGGAAGTTTTTAAAACAAGAATCACTATTCTAAATTTTGTAGTGTATGTATATTGAGATTTTTTGGAGATTGAAAGGATTAAATACAATTATATGTGCTGCAGAAAACAAGAGACACTTGTGCTCAAGAGATTTTGTAGTAAAAGGAAGACATTCTAGGAGGGAAGGTTGAAGTAAAATGTCATAAAACTTGCAGACAAACATTTATTAGCTCACAAAATACAGGGTGTCCAAAATAAGATTAAAATATCTTGTTTAGTTCCGGAGATATCGCGAGGTATGTGTGAAAAAGTAATAAAACATAATTTTGACAGATTTTTAACAAATTTCGCTATAAAAAGTGTTGTCCCTATTAAAAAATGCTGTAATATTCGATTTCAGATGGCCAGGGACCTACTCTATCATTTTGTAGAGACCACATGTGGTTGTACCTTCAAAAAAAAATTGAAAGGAACCTTTTTGCTCCTTTTTCAGTCCACTAGCTGTATTCTCTACTTATGAAGAACCGTGATATTTATTCGATAGAATCCTATTTGTGTATTCATAACAAAATGAGAGTATTCCTCTCATAAAAACACTTTTATTTCATCGTGTACATGAATCTACAAAAAAAAACAAGATAACGTAATTCCGAGTTAAATATTCATGCCGACTACCGGGGTAGATACATCACGTAACTAGCGGAAAAGAATTTCTGTTTAGTTACAATAAACGTCTAAATCATAATCTTTGAAGTCTTGCCGCTGGAACCTGAAAAAAAAGAGCGTTACGTTAATATTTTGGGTTTTCATTTTCAGAAAATTTAATAATAATATAACAAGAGAGTGAGAATAATTTGACCTGGCAACAAGTTTGTTTGTTTTTGCACAACATTAGAAGTTGTTAATATGCAAAGCAATGTAAATTCTTTAACAATAAACTACCAGATAAATACAATAAAACTGTTTATTCTAAGAAAGCAACTGCGATAACTGTCAAGTTTATCTAATTCATTACGTTTGCTGGTGCATTTCACAGCGAGGACATGGCTATACGAATACGGTAAAACTCAACAATTCCTAGTTTTTCTACTTAATCACTAATCTTTATTTATAATAGT
Organism: Galerucella nymphaeae; assembly: GCA_963978555.1. Lineage (NCBI taxonomy): Eukaryota > Metazoa > Arthropoda > Insecta > Coleoptera > Chrysomelidae > Galerucella > Galerucella nymphaeae. The sequence goes on along the minus strand of OZ021718.1, from coordinate 413,136 downwards.
ATATCAAGTCGATATTACGTATGCTTATTGTATAGATTACGTACTTAAATTTTATTGGATTTCATAATATCCTACTGAGTTGTTCTTCTATGAAAAAAAATTACGTTTTAGCTTGTTAAACGCCACAGAACGACATCTTGGGAACGAAGATGAAAATTCAATTCAATCGACAAAAACATTTTAACTGGGAAGCGGAAAATTAATTAGAAAATGAGCTGCTAAGTTAGTGTCTCTCTAATAAAGCAAAAAAAGTTACTTTTTTGAGATTCTTAAACTGTCAAATAAGATAGAGCTTTGATATCAATTAATAATACTCAAAATGGATTCTCTGAACTCAGGAAGGTAAGAGAAGGTACCAGACTTGGAAAGAATGCCATTCAATGGTACACAGATGGCTCAAAAGCAATTGGAGGCACTGGGATATGAGTGTTCGGGCCAGTAAGCAAACACTCCTATTAAAGAACTGAGCTCTTGTGTAATCAGTTCCAAAATGGTGTGGGATTGCTTAGAGAACTAGGCGAGAACAATATAGTTACCTTACTAGGGATACCAGGACACACTGGAATAGGAGGAAATGAAATAGCAGATGAACTAGCAAAGAGGGGCACTAAAATACCTTTCTGGGGGGCCTGAACCCTTTTGCGGAATCAGCCCCAATGTAATCTTGGAAGAAATGGGTACATAGTGTCTCTCTAATAAAGCAAAAAAAGGTAGGTACTTTCTTGAAATTTTCAAACTGTCAAATAAGATAGAACTAACCTGAAATTTAATAAATAAATTCATCAGGGTTGTATTTTTCAAGTCATATTTAGGGTGAACGTTTGTAATACATTTAAACAACCTTGAACGCTACTTGTGTCCAAATTTGGGGTAAAAAGTTGTCCAAGTTCTTGAAGTACCTTTGGTGGTGATTCATGGAAACTTAAGGCTCTTCTTTGGATTCTCTTTTATGTCCTTGAACCCACTAAAAATAAATAGTTTACTATAGTATTTATTTTATTTACTAAAATCAGTAATTGTCCACAAAACAACACGCTAAACATCGTACATTTTCTCAGTTTAAAAGTCTCCAGTTCGCCTCAGATGTTCAAAGAGAAAAAAATAAAGATGGGAGAGCTTGATATTCACGCATAACATCTACATAACATTTGTTATTCTCACTCTGACTAAGTTTAGAGATAACCTTTAACTCTCTTTCTTTTTATATGTATAATACCGCCTACTGCATTTATTATTCTTACTGCTTCTTTATTTACAGTGTTAAAAGCGTCTTATATACAAATTTTATTAAGAAAATGATTAGAATTTGAATGAAGGTTGTTCGTAATAAAATAATAAACATTCTAAGCAAAAATAATGATAATTTTGGAAGAATTTCCCAAGTTCATTAACAGTATTGGGAATTCAATAGCGTAAAACCAATACGAAACTGCGTGAGAAGAAATGGAATCTTCAAGCTTTGTGAGCAATCGGTGATTTTAGAGAGAAAAAAAAAATTCAAATCATTACAATTAAAAAATTAACCGCAGTTTCATGTACTTCAATAGGATGATAAATACGAAACCACAAGACGATTTAATGGTTAAATACCATGAATAAACCATCATCTGTGTCATAGATTAATCTTATAAGAGCCGGACTCTGTGGTAAAATCATTTAATTATTAATTTGAAATAAATTATTGTTATAAATTGATATTTATACCATAAAAGAATACTTGTTAAAGTAATAAATGTATTAAAAACAATTTTATAAATGGTAGTTTATATTTAAGTCGAGTAGCTAAGTCTGGTACTGCATTTAAAGCTAATAAAGAAAGAAAAACACAAGAACTAATTTAAAATGCACGATTTCTGGCATAAATACCGATTAATTTCATCCTAACTAGTTTTTAGAATATACAATCCTTTTTTCCAACTGCTTTGATTCTTCATTATTGTAATAAGATCATTACCTCCGTATCTAATTGTTCAAAAACAAAGTTGATTTAGAAAAAATTTAAAATACAGATTATTAATACCATTACTAGATATCGCAAGAAAACTTTAAAAAAAACAATATATTGGGCAGAGTAGAATTCAATGAGACCTCTGGCGGAAAAAATTGTAATTGTCGCAACGAGTAAAACAATTTGTTTTGCATTGTTTTTGTATGATATGCAAGTCAACGTAATGCCGTAAATTCGTATTTTATTTGTTTAATTTTGTGTCAGTGACAAGCTTAAAACTGTGTTTTTCTGTTCAACTCAACTGTCATCATTTCCGAGGTTATATTCTTATATAATCAGAGATATTATGGAAGAGGTTATATTATTCTATTTTTTGTTTTCATTGCACTTTTATGAAAGTGTCACTTATTTTCTTTATATAGGTACCATGCAAAAATATATGGCCAGCATTTAAAACTGCCATCTATCGAATTCTTCCCAATAGTTGGACCAGAAATCAAACACAAGCATCTTTCAAGCGAAATTAAAGTCATCATCACCATCAGAAAACAGATAAAAAGAAAAATAGAAGCAGAGTCCTTCACTTTCTATCCATTTTCTTCCGTTTTCTTTCAAATTTCTTAATGTCGATATAAATATTGATAAATATATCATACAAAATGATTTCTATAAAAATAAAACTGCGACACACTAAAAGCTTTTTAACAAATTGAAATTCAATACATGTCTTATATGCACGTCGTGGCAATCTAATGTAAATATATATTTCAGGTTATCCTGATTGTATCCTGCTACACATTTCTGCCAACGCCCTATTCTCTGCTAATGAATTGAAAGGTCTCCCTACAAACGGCAACAATGTCAACAAGGATTGAACATACACAATTCCAACCTTGCCGTTTGATTGGTGCCGATCTTCGACTTCGTTTGTCTTTGAACTTTGAAGTTTACGGTGAAAAGGACTCACAATGACAGGAATTTTAAATCTTAGAGGGATCGTGGTCCTTCAATTTGAACCGGTAGGGTCGGAGACGGGAAAAAGGAGTTAATTTGTAGGGATTGTTCGCTATGTAGGTACCAATTGGTTTTTTTTCTTTGATGGAAAAGTTCTATTTTGTCATGAGGAATGGTTTCAATTTTTCCACTATCTCTTTGAAAGAAAATCGAAAATGTTCTTTGTCATTACATGATTTAACAAGTTATTTGTTGTTCTTGTACAGGGTGATACATCTTTAATAATTTGCTACTCTAATTGTTTTTGTTCACCTGCAACTTTTTTCTTATTTTCGCCAACCAATTCTTCCGATTCGTTAATTCTTTTAATTAGTTAAAAATAAAAATCGACTACGCCTTCACTTTGAGAAGTTCTGTCGGTATTTCACCCACGCCAATCGATTTTCCAGAGTTCAAATATTTCAATTCTAAGAATAGTTTCTTTCAATTTTTCCTCAATGTTATTTTTCGATCGCAAAAGCAAGAAAACCCGCCTTAAATATCGAAAAACTGTTTATTTTTATTTATAATTGTCCTTTTAATTTATCATGTTGAAACAATAAAAAAGATCGTCTAAGAAATGTTTTTTATTTTTTGTTGTCCACGTATATAATGTTAAAAATAGATCGCAATCGACCTTGTAAGCTATATCAATATATGAAGTCAAATCAAGTGTAATAAGCTTGATAATTTTCTCTATTTTGGAACTACATACATAATTATTGGAGATTTGATTGTTATTATTTTAAATTAAATGGTAAAGCGTAAAATATAATGCCAGTAATATATAAATCAAAATCCACAAAAATAACAATGATCTGTTGACTGTTTTGACTTGTTCAGTTCCATGCAGTTGTTTCCATTAAAAATGAACGAAATAAAAGAAGTACCGAGCAAACGTTTCACGATGTATGTCCATTATTCATTTCCAGTTAATATAATGCAATGATAATAATAACTTGTTTTTAAAACATTACAAATACAACGAAGATATCATAAAAAAAGTATCGGTGATATGGCTGGGAATATTTTCGATATTCTTAAATAAAAATATGTCCAGGATTAAGAATATCATTGAAGGAGTAGCAAAAACAACTAAACACTCCCCATCGGATGTCGTTGTGTCATAAACTATAGAGCTTTTCTCTAATGTGACAGTGAGGTTTAAATTACATTAAACATCAAACACGTTCGGTCAATATTTATTATTTTTTTCAAGTAAAGCTAAAACACGGTCTATCAGGTTTCAACAAATTCGCAAATTAAACTATACAGATACATTCTATATGTTTTTACCACGTTCCTTGAAACTGTGGGATAGTTTGGCAAATGTTTTAGTAGCATACAGGGAGAGGCATGATTTTCCTTTATAAATTAAGACAGCGTAACTTTGTACAATAAGCTTATAATAAAAAATATGTTTCTTTTACCATGAGACCTGAAAGATCTATTGTGCCCCCTTACTTCTACTTAGTTTCTGAGGAGAGTCCCAGAAACTGTGCTCTAGGATTCTGGAGTGCTGTGCAGTTGGAAAGTATGTTTGTTTTCCATACAATCCTGTTCCATTTTTCATAGAAGCCCACATTAGCTCTATGCGATTTAAAACCTGATTATGGGGAGGCGATCGTGAAAGCGAATGTCATTTCGTAAGTTTTTCAACTGAGATTTCTTCAAGCTTTGCACATATCATCTGTAAATCCAAATTTTCGGGTCTTCAACCACTCCTGCAGCAAATTGATGGAAACCTAATTTTTTTCTACAATTTTTTCTGCAATCTGAAATACAAATATCAATAATTTCAAGTCCAAATTGACATGTTTCTAATTGCGTGATATTTTTAATTTTGCTTTTAACTCCTCACTTTCCTACATCAATATATAACATTAATTTCTCTATTAGTAAAATATTATTTTCATGATTGTTGGTATGAATCGACATTCAATAGTTTTAATTGACAATATTAACAAGCAAAATTATTATGACTATTCCTCGGGTAAGACTGTGGCGCTGAAAAAATTGCATTTAAACATCACATTCATTTGCTGCTTATGCACCGAATCTTGAACAGCTTGAACTTCATTAATTTAGACTTGTTGTTCTTTATCTTGATGTATATTATGACATCCATTGTAATTCTCATACCGTATTATTATAAATAACCATAACTAGCTGTTTTTATTAAAATTAGTCTTGGCGTTAAACATATTAATATACAGTTTGTCTTAAATTAATTCTTACTTAAGTTACACTAGAAAGGAGGTATCTTCTTCTCCAGGAATATCTTCCCATTGATACCACTGGAACGTTTTCTAGTGATTCATTCGCTTCATTTTCTAGTCAGTAACAAAATCAAGATATTAAACGTGTCAATAATATTAGACGAAGACATTGGAGTATTGCAGAAACATCTTGTGTATGAAATAATTGCAAATGAGCAAGTTAGACACTCCTTGAAAATCTACATAGCAATATAAGCAGAGCATTCAATGTTTTTTTGCGACCGACTACTAACCAGTTTATGAATATTCTGTCATCGCAGATGGAATTTGAAAAGAAAGCTAAATCATCGGATCAACTGCATATAAGCAACAAGATTTATATTCTTGAAGCTAAAACATATAATAATTTACGGTAAAATGGAGTATTTGAACATAAATATTTAACGGTTGGATAAGATTAATAAGATACAGAAAAAGTTTGGAATATTTAATGAAAACAGTAGTTGTAGTTTGCTTAATTTGTAATGGTAATCATATTTAATGCTTAGAGGTGAATTTTATACAATTTCTAGAAAAATTAAAACCGGGTTTGTGTTTTAAACTCAGTTATAACAGTCCTCAAGAAGATGAAAAGAAAATGGGAAAACAAAATCGTAATTTAAAATGACACTTGGGATCAAAATTATATAAATATATTTCCATATTTGACAGCACTTTCTATTGCTTAAATATTACAGTCGACGCCCCAAAGAAAACGTGCCTTGAATTAGAAATAACTGCGTGGAAAACTCCGAAAGGAAAATCATCGAGGACACATATGTATGGAAGCGTGTATATCCATGCATTTTCAGTTTCAAAGGAAAATGTTTTCCCCTGTTTTGTGTAAGCTGCTTTCGCATTCACGAGGGAGAAATTTCCTTAGAATTTCAGTCGGACAGAGAGGTTTAATCTGACGCGAAAACTCAAGTTATATAATTCCCACAGTGCTACAGTTCGAAAAACATTTTTCTTCTGTCTGTCTGTCTGTCTAGGTGCATTTCATGTGCATGCCTACATCTTGTTGAGTACGCATTCTATCGCCAACATAATAATAATAATAAGAATAAGCATTTTACTAACCTTTGTCCTTCCTAACGACCAATCTTCCTTACCATTTGCATCTTAACAATCACAGCAATTGAAAGCACCCTCATTTTTTTCCCTAAAAGACGAATCTATTGGTCTTCGTTAACAAATGTGTCTCCCAGGCCGTTCGTATACATTCAAATCCCTTTAGTGACAGCGGCGTAGATCGTCAAAAAATCGTCAGTGGCATTTTTAGGCTGAAATTTTAGAGACACACTTTCGGATAAAGATATTCACGATATTTTTTATACAGGAGTATCGGGAAGTGAGGACAATAATTCTAGATACTTTCACTTACGTAATCAATTTTTCCCCAACTTCCTGTGCTACACTATTTGAATGTTCCATTTTTATCTTTTTTATTTCATATCCTTGTATCTACTTCCAGTCGACTTTGTCTAATCCTCTGGACATATCTACTCGTTCCTCCACTGTTTTTTAGGGGGTAGTGGGTTCTTATCCCTTTTTTCAGCTCTCCTCTCTCGCGTCAGGTTTTCCCGCTCCCAAGGGCTCGATCTCACGGCAATCATTGCTATCTCCTTGCCTGCAAAACGCAAAAATATTATGAGTTATAAGAAGAGGCGAGGAAATGTTTGTATGTATCGAAAAAAGCTTTGCTGGTTTTATGAGTCATCTCATATTGCAAGAATAAAGAAAAAAAAACAAAAGATAGTTGTTATATACATACAATATGTTTAAAAATTGGTTGTTATGGGCAATTTTTTTCAGAAATATTGCATAGTTGTGTTCACAATATACAGGGAGTCCCATGGTTATGAAAAAAATATTAATTTTCTTCGTTTTGATGTCTTTTAAGTGTTTTTTTAAAAGAAAAACTCCTTATTTTGAAAATTACAACTCACCTGACCAAAATTTTAACCAAATTTTTCAACACAATCAATTTCCTTTAAATTTTACCATATTTTTCAAAATGTCTTGCACAATTCAACTCATACCAATCACAACTAACTGAAAGTGCATCGTTTTTTATACAGTTCACCCTTCCATTCAACCCTTACCCTTATAAAAAAGGGTGAACTACTACCTACCAATAAAAAAACAACCCTTATGTAAATTATCTATCCAATAGAAGTGAAAGACGTATGTAAAACAGCCTATGAATAAGCGGAATTCAACCCCTAAGAAGTTTTATCCAGTCTTTGAACTCCTGATAAAAACTTTCCAACCAATACGCTGTCTTCCTCCGTCACCCTATTTTAAATTGTAAATTTTGTTAAGGTGAAAAGTCTTGCGCAGAGAAAAGCGAAAATTTAATGAGAGTTTGTTAGAAATTTCTCCTGTTGCATAATAGTTTCTCAATTTAGTTGTTCATAAAGCAAGAACAGAAATTAAATAAAAAATTTCCTTGAAAAGAGTTGCATGAATGACAATTTTGCAATGGAATATAAAAAAAGGAATTCAAGGAAAGTTGAAGGAGTCGATAGAAAACGGTAAAGAAATCCTGACATCATTATGGGTGAAGTAGGGTCAAAGTTGAAACCAATTACTCGTTATTGTTGCCACCAACAGACTCTATTCGCTTCAAATGTCCACTACTTTTTCTCATTTCGACTTTACGAAGAGAGATTTCAATTTACAGATATACCTCCTTCTTATTAAACCATATTATTCACGTTAATTCGTATACTTTTACTAGCAACTTTACCGCTTCGGTAAATTACTTACTTACTTATATATACAGAGTGGAACAGCCAAATCGAACGAATATATGAAGGCGTTTTGGGAAAACACATAATAATATAAGGTATGGCCAAAACATGGTAGTATTGTGACTGTTTTTAATCTTTTGGTATCACAATTTAATATTTTTTCATTTGATAAACAATTCAATCGATATATCTGACCTAAAATTCAGTTTGCTGGTGAAAAATCTTCCCAGTATCATTTAAAAAACAGGGATAAATGATCCTATGGTCTTGACATGCTTTAACGGCATATCAAATGATGATTTATAACGTTTTGCTGTCACAGGAAAGACTGATACACTATGCTAACGTATCTAGTAACTAATACACTATTGAATAAAAACCCTGCGAAAACTGAATAAAAAGTTGCTTATACTCCCATTAATCATGAGGCTAATGCAGTCAAAAACTCCGAAAAATTATATCAAGTTGCTTTTTAACTTATTCCGAATAGATTGAGGATGATGCGGCAAAAAATAGTGTTTTTATAACACAATATACTGAACTTAATGTATTTACAATATACAATAAGTCAGAATGTTTCAGGAGATGATGATATTTTTATTTCGTATGTATGAGACCTGAAAGATCTATTGTGCTCCCTTACTTCTACTTAGTTTCTGAAGAAAGTCTGCCCTACTAGATCTTTCCAATGGTCAGATCTTCTCTTTCTTTCGGCTTCACCTATTTCTTCCAATATTACATTGGGGCTGAATCCGCAAAAGGTTTCAGGCCCCCAGAAAGGTATTTTAGTCCCCTCTTTGCTAGTTCATCTGCTATTTCATTTCTTTCTATTCCAGTGTGTCCTGGAATCCATAGTAAGGTAACTATATTGTTCTTGCCTAGTTCATTGAGTTTGTCTAGGCATTCCCACACCATTTTGGAACTGATTACACAAGAACTCAGTGCCTTAATGGCTCCTTCACTATCTGTCATTATGATAAACTTTTGTCCTCTGTATCCTTTATCAATATTGAACTGGGCGCATTTTCTTGCTTGAAAGATACTTGGGGTTTTTCCCAAGCTTGCGGAGTGTTTGGTTCCTGGCCCGAACATTCCTTTCCCAGTTCCTCCTATTGCTTTTGAGCCATCTGTGTACCATTGAATGGCATTCTTTCCAAATCTGGTAAAGGTATTTGGATCCCAATTCCCATTCCTTCTTGTAACGAATTTCTTGTACTTCTGTTGTATTTTTATTTTGCTCAAGCTTATGATATTTTTATTTAATGTAATAATGTAGACGCTTCAATCTAATGAATGTCCCAGCTTTGTAGCAACTTTTACTATAATTAAATTAGTTTCGTCCAATAACCACTTCCATATAACCATATACCAACCATTATTTCTCACTGTTTTACGTCCCAGACGAATATAATGTCAAGATTATAACTTCACTTAACTAATTTCCTCAGAAAAATAAAGTTATCCTATAATTTGATAATAGTGAAGCTATAAGCATGTACTCGGGATTTTATTTTTTTGGATTAAATTCAATTTTAAAACACTCCACATTCCATCAACGCTAAAGTTTTAGTTTTCTTGAAAATATTATAGATGGTGGTGAATTTTATGCTGTCTAGTTTAGTATAAAAAATATATAACTTGGACAAATTTAGGAAAGGTACTTAATATTCAAGCACTTACAATCACAAGCTTAGAGAGTAAGATTTAACTGGAAACAATCCACGCGGAATCGCCCAGAAGGAAATACAAACCAAAGCGAAGAGCGAAAAAATATAAACTCTACACTTATAGACTAACTTCCAAGTTCCAAAGCAGCTCAATACAATAAAAAGGCATCAAGCAAATTCAATTACTGAAATGGATTGGCATAGCAAATAGCCATTCGGTGCTGTTGGCTCTGGCATTGCATAGTAGTAACCTGTATAGCGGCGTTGCCGAACTTTTTGCATACCATTTAAATAATATCGTTGAAATTAAATACCCAAAAAGAAAACAATAAAGAATGGAAATAACCGGTATATTATTGAAGCTGAAGCAAGAATGAGTATGTTAAATTGGCCCTTTCGTTTAAAAGCTGCAAAGGGTGTAAAAATTGCTAAAAGTAGATTTCTAGCATTTAATACAAAGCTAGTTAGTGGTAAAAACAAATCAAAGAAGAAACAATTGAATATTTTGTAAGTAAATTTTATGCTATCATCAACGTGGCAACGCTGAATTGGTCCAGCCAGACGAGGGTGAATCTCTTAATATCGATCAGCTAGCAGCCCAATCAAACCCTGTGCGTGACAACTCTCACTCTCTATGGCCCTTCTGCACCCCCATACGTTCGCCAAAAAGATATCTCTTAGAGGGTGATGCTTTACGTTTAAAATATATTCACAATTCAATACTGAAGCCTTACTTTTTCATTTATTACTTCAGCATATAGGTTTTTGTCCAAACTAGAAGTAGTGAACATAGCCTAGCTTAGCAAATAAGCAGCCCTATACTAAGACAAGAACGACCAACTGTCAAAAATATCCTGGAAATTGTGAAAGTCAGGCCAAGCACCCCAACTACCCAGGTACCAGCAAACCATACAAAGTAGCAGCTCTTGGACAAACGAAAGCAAGTAAACATGAGTAAGTTGAAGAAGATCACTCACTTAGAGGTCCTGAATGTCTTGAAAAACGACCTATTAAAGAAACTAAGGACAGCATCAGCAAGTGGAACCATCCTTTAAAGCTGCTTTCTCTTCTAGACCCACACAAGGTGAGCGACAAATCCAAGACCAGTAAAGAGGAGAGTGCACCACCTCAAATAAAGCAAAAGACTGCCAAAAACATGAGTAAGTTGAAGAAGATCACTCACCTAGGGGTTCTGAATGTTACAAAAAATGACCTAAAAGAAGAAACTAAGGACAGCATCAGCAAGTGGAACCATCCTTTAAAGCTGCTTTCTCTTCTAGACCCACACAAGGTGAACGACAAATCCAAGACCAGTAAAAATTTTCACACAACCAGGAAAAAAAAGGTGAACTGGCGCAGCTGATAGGATTAATATCTTATCGTGTCTAGGGAAGGGTGGATGGAAGGTGTTCCTGAGATGTATCGTTCCATGGTGGGTTTAGGGAAGAAAGCAAGTGAAAACTAGGTATCAGGATTCTCAGTTTTCACAATATTTCCAATAAAAAATTAATTACGTCGTCGAACAAAGCTAGAGGAGAATTACCCTGTATTTGTCTTGACATATACCACCCCATTCATTTAAAGGACGTAGAGCAGAATATAAACATGTCTGAAAATGCAGCTTTGCATTTACTTTCAGTATTTGCTTTCGCCCTTCGTTTATTCGCACTCGTACTACCCCTCCAACTAATTATCAAAGTTTAATGTATGCACTTTATCCGAACCCTCTGGGTCTTGTGTTGCCATGATTCATCAGATTCCTCTCTTTTGAATATAGATCATTAGAATAATGGGAAGTTTTCCGAAATTTTATCATAAATTCGACCAAATCAAAATCGAATAGACGTACGACTATGGATGTCGTTCTAAAATTGTATAGAGTTTACGGAAACACGTTTGCTTCTTATTTCTGGAAGAGACAAAAGGCGATAGTTTATGATAAAAGAGAGAAGTACGTGAGAGAGCGAGAGGAACTTATACAACAACAAGGAGAAAACAAAATATATCATATCTTAGCAAGCCAAGTGCATGGAGGCCAATTTTCAAATTCAATTTACGTGGAACAAAGCCCCTCTCTCCACCGCTCTTTTATCTTTTGTTTTATTCTTCGGGAACAAAATATTTTGCTAGCAAAATTCCCTTGGTTATATAAAATATTGCTGTAGATCTCGGCCTGGGAATTTCAACTTTCATAACAGCGATCAATGAAAAAATAGCCTTTATATCTCTTTAATACAATGCTCTTCTTCATCAACTTTATTCTACAGGGTATTCCCAATACTAAGGGAAATTTATTGGATTTCAACTTTGTACATAATTTTCTACTAGAAACATATTATATCCCTCGAGAATATGATTTTAATATGAAGGCCAGAGATTCTGGATGACTGGATAACTTTTCATGTTCTGGCTATTACACTCTTTGCATTCTAGAAAAAGAAGTTTTGAGCAGCTTTTCATATTAACTCAAAAACCTACACCTGTACTACTTTTTCTGTCCAAGGAATGTATCTTAAAGGTACCCAGGCTGCATTTTAAGCATTGTGGCTTCCATTTTTCACCAGTTGACTGCTGCAAAGTGCAAAGCATCCGTTTTATCTTGTAGAATCCTAGAAAATTTCTATTGATCTGTATAGTCACCACTAATAGATACAAAAAGTATTTAAAGATGACCTGGTAGGAGAAGAAACTCTATCAGCGGCGTACATAAGGGTTGCAGAGGTCCCAAAAAAACCAAATTATATGGTTTTATTTAAAAATATATCTAGTATTTTATATTTTTGCATGGTCTGTAGTATTTCACGGTAGGTTTATAGAAAACGGTATTTCCTACATATTTACTAGGCTAATCTGAAATTAATAATACTTATTATATGCGAAAGTATTAAACATAAAACATGTTCTAATTATCATTAAATAATTATAAAAAGAAATGAGAAATTGTTATTACATACACAAGTATACTGATTATCTATTCACTTGAATTGAGTGTAAGTTGTAATTTAATTTTCATTAATTTTAAATATAGACTCGATTAATTGAAAACTACAAAACGTTATTAAATTTAATAATGAATTTTGTATAAATTACGATTTTACTTCAAGTGTGAAATACTGTTATTTAAAATTACTGCTATTTAGTGAAATAATAATAAATTAATATGTACATCTTTATCTTATTATTGTTGATATTGTCAATTAGAGCATCAAAATAGTTGATCCGTTTTCCACTAGGATTTTTGTCATAAAAATTTACCCTGTTGTAAGCTTTGAAGTAACCTAATTGTCCTATTGAACAGATTCTCATAAATTTGAAATGTTCCAGCAAAATAATTTTCAAATATTTATGTTTTCGTTTCTTTCAAAAAGTACAAACAATCAAAGAATCGCATGATGTCCACCTTGAGGCTAATGAGACTTCGTTAGTCAATTGTCTTGCTGACAATGCCGACTCGATTCGTCCAGAATGTTAAGCAGCCGAAATAAAAGTAAATTGATCAGAGCAGACTTTTATTATCAAATTAAACGTACTGCTTTAACTCAAATAATTTAATTTTCTATTGTTTTATAAAAAAACAAGGAAGTCTGTTAATTTCTTAAGATGACTCAGTCGAATTTTTATTTGGTCTAAATCGAAAGAAATTGTTAATAGCATAAACAATGCATAAGTTAATATAAAAACAGTTGGCGCCTGTCAACAAATGTCAATAAAAACCGTATTCATTGGTATGAATAATTTAGGCGTGAACGAATTGATCTTAGTGAGGGTCTACCAACCCAGGACTCAGGAAAACGTCAAATCTGATGCAAGAAGATCGACTTAATTCATATTGTGAAGCTGAAAAATGATCTGGTTGGTCTAGAATCTCTTCAGTCACCATAAAATGCAGTCAACCTCTTTGGGAAAACCCCAAGTATCTTTCAAGATCCTAAAGGAACATTGTCGCCTGAATGGACACCTGGAAAGTCTAAAATATCCAAAGTATTAGATCGGAAAAGGAGAAAATGTCATCCCTAAGTCACACACATTGAACGTAAAAAAAGTAAGGGAACGATATCAATCTCTTCAGGCAGGGGATGAATAGTGAATACATTTCTGGGACAAGCAATATAAGATAGCTGGAGGCTAGCGTGTGTGAGATGGAGAATGAAGATGATTTTTATGTTGCAATTTTCCAGCCCTCGAGCCCTTCTTGTTGTTATAGAACAATGACGAGAGGTCGCAGGTTAAGTTACTTTTCTCTGATGTCGTCGCTTCTTATCTTAATATTCCCTCGATTTTTTAGGATCTTTATTCTCATTTATTATAAACGGAGTGTCACTTTATATATTTGTATTTTTTTTTTTTCGAATATTGAAAATGGTTTTGAGGTTTATTGAAATAAGAAAGTTTTATTGTTCAAAATAAATGAACTATGAAATTGAAAGCACAAAATCGTGTTTTTTTTCTTTTAAATTATAATGGAGATACAGTAGAAACATTTCAGAATATCCCCAACACGCGCTTGGAATAAAATCACAAAACTCGCAACTTCTCGCCTCTACTTTTGCCACTGTTGCTCTTGAATACGGAAATTCACAAGTGAAAAGTTTCCTTTTCTTGTGCACCTTTTTTCATCTTTATTCGTTTCCATTATGTATGTTCGAGGGTGGAACTAGCAACGGTAAGGGACGCAGAGAGGGTAGAAACGTTCGAAGAGTGCTGAATCCATAGAATAGCGAAAGCTTTTGTATAATATAATACTTTAGAGGCGTTCAAGTGGCTGGAGCCACGGCTTAAAATTAGATTTTCAAAACTTGTTTCAAACTAAGGATTAATTTTTTAAGTTTGGAGTAACATTCACTGAGACCTGAATGATCTATTGTGTCCCCTTACTTCTACTCAGTTTCTGAAGAGAGTCTCTAAAACTAGTAGCTCCTTTAGTACTATTTGCCGGAGGAATTTTAGGATATCTGCAAGCTTCAACTCAGGTAAATGTTCCTCTTCTATTCAGTAATCTCCCAGGTGCTCTAGGATTCTGTAGTGCTGTGCAGTTGGAAACTATGTGGATGAAGGTTTCTTTTTCCATGCCACAATATCTACCAAGCACCAATTGCAGTATTTCCCCTTCAAAGTACTTCCGACTAACTCTATGTAGGTCTTCTTAGAAGCAAAGTACCTAAATTGTGAGTTAAGTTTATATTTTCATCACATAGCTTCCCATTTTCAGTGGATATTTACTTAGAGCTCAGTCTCCTTCACTGTCTTGAAAGGAATCTTAACTTCTTGTCAGCTCTACTTTCTTCGTTAAATAAACTCTTTGTATGTTCCAGACCAATTAAGTCGCCTTTAGAGCCCTGATGGATTCAAGTAGAACCTGGCTCTCAGTAAATATTGAGTAACAGAAAAATTGTTACAGTTTCTGCACCATACAAGTAGATATGACAAAATCTTATGGGGTAGTAAATATAACAATAACGAATTTCTTTTCCCTCGTACGAACCCCGTTATTCTACATGAATAACATAAATAAAAAAACGAGACATTTTAATAGGAAGGCCAAACTGTACCCTGCGGGATACTGTCCGCATCCCACCAAGGGATGACGCACTTTCCGATATTTTCTACTGTTTTATGTGACATGATTATTATACTATGATCGCAGGTGGCTACCAGCCAACTACATCGCGTCACAGACGGGGAATATATCCGAATAAAGATATATTTGCAATGAGGGGAACATTTCACGGAAATGGAACTTTTATGAAAAATATATCACGATGAAATTGTTATAGAAAAAGAAGAATTCTGCTGTTGTATCTTGGTTAAAATCTCTTTAATCTTCCATGCTGACACTAATCTATCCAGTTTGTTTTATCTTTAGCCTCTAATTGTTGATACAATATTCAAATCCCAATTGAAAAATAATTCTCCACAATCATAATTATCTCTATCCCTTTATTTCCATTTCAACTAAGAATATCATTGAATCCTCAACACTCTCACTGCTATTTTTTTTATTAAAGCTGCAGCTTTTCTCCAATGCGAAAATAATAAGGAATATGATAGTAGTCTTGATCGCTCGCACATTGTAACTTATACAAGCCCGCGGGGAGAGCGAGAAGGGGCGTGGGTAACTAATCGATGCAATGTATGAGTGTATGTGTGACTGTGAGTGTACCTATTAGTGAAATTTTTAGCTAACTCAGTTTTATTTGTTATACTAGTCATATACTTATTTGTTTCACATGGTCACATCATATACGTTTATAGACGTTACAGGATTTGTCAAAACTGTCAATAGTTTGTACTTTCTGTTGTCAGTTCTGTTGATTCTACTTCCTATTGGACTTTAGTTGAAACGCATTTGACGCACGGTTCTTATCTTTGGTCGCAACTGTCGAAAACTGTCATAATAATCGACCAAAATAATCACTTGTAGAATTTCATATTTTCCTATCATCTATCTTATTATTCTCATAGTTTTTGCTTAATTCCTTTGCTATGTTTTTCATTTATTATGGATTAGATACTCGAGGGGTTCAAATGCATATCTCCGGAATGATGGTTTCGCTTTATTTATTCGCACCCTCCTCATTTTCGTCTGTGCACGTTGGTCAAACGCTTTGATGTCGTCTGACGTGAATTCTAAGTAACAACTTTTATTGGACTGTAATATTTATAACTAAGGGCCGAAGTCCTTAGGGTTGCGTATATGCCTTAACTTTCCACAAAAATCTAAATCCACATGATCAAAAGAATCACTTTTACTGCTTGCGAATATGTATACATAGAAAAAAAATCCTATAACAATAATATACGAAAATTTTGTTGTTTTGGTCATCTTCGGAATAGGAACATAAAGTACAAGTTCCAATTTAGATGGAGTCTCACTTCACGCGACGGATCGAATGGATAGATGTTCGGACCCTCATCAAATCAGCTATAAACCGCGAACAATTTTTGACATATCAGAGGGTGAATCCCCGGCTTTAGAATTAAATTCACATCTCACAGAACGACGTCAAACTACCACCATATGAATAAAAAATGTACCTGTCCATACGGTCATCATATTGGATTATATATACTGTAAATTTATAAACAGGGGCTAGTCACTACACTCAAACTAGTTTCAAATATTAAGTAACATTTCTAGAGTTATTTATCGACATTCCTGTGTAAATCGGGTGAACTAGTTGGCTATTCCAACATTGGTCCTCATCTACATATCTTTCATAGTATTAAAACGCTAACAAAGCCTCTAAGTCTGTTTAAAAAAACAGATTATTCCACAAAATAGAAGAAAAAACCAGCTTTTGGTAATTTCCAAGATCGTCATCATCAATCAACAATTCTCAAGAGCACGGCGACAACTTAAGGTGCCAACGTATACTCCTCCTCTCTCACCCACGCATTAGTGTATTACTTCAGTGCTACCAACCGTAAAGCTTTTAGATACACGTCGCGAGATAAAGTAGATTTAATTGAAGAAGAGTAAATTCAATTCATTTATTTTTGCTGAAAAGGTTTACATTTATTATTTAGTTTTCCTGACGTCTGTCAAAAGTGGAATAATTTAGTGATTGACAGAGGATTAACAGCAGCAAACGAATGACATATTACAAAAGAACGTCTCAGTTGAATGTATTTAAACGTAGCTTTCAATTCTGTTATGTTCTATTGTCAAATTTAAAGGTAGGTACTTAACTCTTGAGTAGAATTCATATTTTTTGATAAACCTCGTATAATACTGAACAAAATTGATATCTGATGATCGTTTTCTAGGTTTTGGAATATGCAGAGCATTTTATGAAGAATACATTTTTTTCCTAAAATTGATAATAAAAAAGTTTCTCATACGATAAAGAGGATACAGTGTATATAATGCTACACTCTTGCTATATAATTTCATTCGTGTAGGTACAATAGTCACAAATGTATACATTAAAGTAGCATACAATAATTATTTAATCTTCACGACTCTCGCTTAAATAATGTCAAAATCTTTGAAAGAATAAAAAATTGTTTATCAAATAACTAGATGCGCAGAACGTGACCGAAATTTACAAAAGTAAATACCGCTAGCATATATTGGAATCATTATCATTCTGATTCTCATCGCCTACCACCTTGGATACACGGATACGTTCAGTAAACACCAAAAATAATGTTTACGACTTTGAAAAGATATCAATTATAGAACAATAAATGAAAAAGAACACAATACAAAACAAGATTTATGTTACTTATTATGGGAAAAGTAAAATAACAAGATATATGTATGTATAAATACAGTAAATACAAGATACAAGTTAATATTTTTTCAAATTCAAAACTAATCCTACCATTTTTAATAAATAAAACCCCCCTTTTTTCAATTTTGGGATTGCCTTTGCTGAGCTGATTCCAAAAACGTATGACGCTACTTGAAATTAGTACAGGGTGGGCAAATATACAAAAAAAGTGTATGGAAATCGAACAGCAATCACATACACCACCATAGGCGTGCCTACAGGAGGGCAGGGGAGGCCAATTCCTCAAAATAACAATCCATTAAAAGCATTTTATGTTTCAGCGGACACGGATCTTTGGTTTTTCATCAAAAGATTCCGATTTGATATTTGGCCCCCCCTGTCTGTGCACTCCTATGTACGCCACTGCATTTATTTCATCGCGTTTCGTCTCCTGTTATTGATGGTTTCTCCATAAAGCTCGCACTCTCAACATCCGAGGAGGGATATAAAAACTTTTTAAAATAATGCCGTTGGTGTCTAGAAAAATGGAGAGCATTATCTCAACTCGGCAGGGGATTATATTAACTTCGGAAGACATTGGTGGACAGAGGCCGGTTGTCTCTTGTGAGGAATAAAATGTAGATCTAGATGGAATCGGCAACGAATCTTTTCTAGAGAAATTTATTCCATATTTTATTGTTTCTTAAGACACAAACGGAATTTTCTCAGTGTATTATAGAAGCTGTAAGTTTGACAACATCAAACTGTACATATTTGTACTCTTGTTATTCGAAATTCTTCTCTATCAATATCATAAGTGAATTACTAGAATGAACCTGTTTAAACAATATTTTTGTGCAAGGTCTACATGTTTTCCAAAATGTTATTTTAAATCCACCCTAACGTGTATAACACCGCGGTTTTGCGACGTCAGGGTGGGACCTCAATGCTGAGTAAATAAACCTGAAGTTATTCGATTTTATACCATAAACGTTTTTATTCAGAATTTCCAATTCCCCTTCGAATTCATTTGAAATCGATCAAAAGGAGAGTAAAAGCATTTGAATTAAATAAGCGAAGCGAAATAAAATGTAATTTTTCGTTTTTATTTTGTTTAGGGGAAGAAAACCTGTTTAAATATTGTTTTACAATGAATAAATATTAACTTAAGTTGTAGTGTTTCTTATTTTTAGTATTTGTAAGAGACTCTGCTTTTTCATATTTGTTAAACTTCACGGCTAGTCGACCAGAATATTATTTGGAAATATATAGCACCAACTTTTTCAAAGAATTCATTTTTATGGCTTACTTCCTATTCTTGCTGAATATTACCGATTTTCAGAAAATTTAAAACATAAATAAGGAAACGGAAAATGTGCTACTGCGCAATAAATAACAAAATTATAGACCTTATCGAAATACAAGAAATATAAAAACAGATCTGCCAAGGGACGATTCCTAACCATAAATATATTAAATTATTTCGCAGAGTCGAGCAATCATAATTCATGGTTTTATATGAAGCTTTTCACTTAAAATACAGACATTTTCTCCCCCAAGTAAATTTAAAAAACCGGATGAACTGTTTCAGATGTCCGCGAGGGTAATAGATCGTCCAAAGAGGTTAGCTACACTGTAAAAGTAGACTGGTTAAGACCAAAAAATGTTATCAAAAAGTGGCCAATAATTCTAGGAACTCATGGCATGTCACCATTTCATTTCTGTCACTAGTTCTGTCAAATGTCAGTGGAAAAAGTAATTAGAATAGAGATACAGCTAATTAGAAAAATCTAATCGAAAATGGACATGAACAATTAAACGAATGTCAACAAAAATAAATATAACTGACGTATGACATAACTAGTAACTGAATAACAGAAATGAAATGACCTTAACTGTCATTCTTGTCAGAAAAACCACTTTTTGTTGGCCACACTGACCTTAAATTGAACTGTATAATGTCAAATATTTTTCATTTTCATCTCAAATTTAACTAGTAGTGGAAAAAATGTATATACACCCCGACGCGAATAATAATCAATAGTAATATAATAGTCTTGATATATTATTTATACCCCTCCGTAAAGAAATTCTATATCCAACTATTCTCTTTAATTTGATTGTTCGAAATCTCTCGGTATGAGGTTATTAGCTAAAGGACTTTCCTGGCGTTTCGGCCATTTTGAGATTTTAAGTGAAAGGACGCAAAAAGAAATGAGCCAAGAGGTAGCGTTATCATCCAATGCACACACTATAGGATAATGCGAGAGATCAAAATGAAAGACTAAAAAAAAAGTCCTTTCTATGTCCTCGAGCCTAGTTAGGTTGAAAAACGCTGCCCAGGCGCGATAAGAACCCCAACGCGTGGACCGGATGGGATTCCACCCCCGGAATCTTTGTTACTTTTTAAGGGTATATCGTTGGACATTTTAGAAAATTACTAGCGGGATAAGGAGCGTGAAAAGGGGGTGTATTAAAAGTTACTGACTTTTTCAAATCTGAAAATTTTTGTAAAAAATGCAAGTTAAAGAAATATATTATTCATCTGGCGCTGTTGGTAGGATTAAAACTTGACAATTGACATTGACAGGTCCACCATAATATACTGGGTGCTCCGATCAGTTGGAGTTGAAGAAAACTAAATAGAATATAACATTGTGGCTCACAATAATATGGCTGACAAGTTTTTATTTTTGAATTGTTTCCTCTTCAATTTTTGCATACGATCGTATTGCTAGTAAAAGGAATTTTCTACCATTGTGTGTCGAAGAAAATATATTAAATAGCTTCAGTTTTCCGACTTTCCCGGAATCCCTTTCGAATCTGTCTCTTAAACAAAGAGTAGCAAACAAAAACTAAAGACGGGACTCGACGGACGGACTGTCATTGTAGGAATGCAATAGCAAATCAAGATTGGATTTCAACCCCTGCCCCTGCTAGGGGTCGAAGTCGCTAGTCTAATCTCGACCTCGCACTCAGCTAACCCCCTTACCCCCTAGAATTACCTCGAATCCGCAGTGGCGTTCTTCAAATTATTATTATGAGAAAATTTAGTACATATTTTATTATAACAGTCGATAATAGATATTATTGACATACCACCATCTTTCAGCCAATCATATATGATCTTTACAAATATTCATATGACAAATAAGAAGCTTTTGGGTTGGTAACTTGGTCTAAAGTCCCCAATTTGAACTCAACAACGACGTCATGCTAGATCCGAGTTGATAATTGACAGATATTTATTGATTATTGTCAGTTTCGCGGACTAATTATCTCAAAATTGATTATAGAATTAAATTTTTTATTCGCCGTCCATGTTTTCTGGTGAGACTGAAGTCCGATGCCGCACAATTACGTGTTCGGATCAAAGCGAACTTCCAATTCGACAAATTGAAAAATACTCATTAGTTGGATGTTTCACACTCACCTTTTT
The DNA here is from genome assembly GCA_963978555.1 of Galerucella nymphaeae. Taxonomy (NCBI): domain Eukaryota; kingdom Metazoa; phylum Arthropoda; class Insecta; order Coleoptera; family Chrysomelidae; genus Galerucella; species Galerucella nymphaeae. The sequence goes on along the minus strand of OZ021718.1, from coordinate 391,859 downwards.
CTTTCTTGTACCCGATCTATGTCTATCCTCTTCATTCGGAAAATTAAAGAACGGCTACATAACTATAAGAATTTTCACGATTTCAATTTCAATCGGAACATTTTTTAGGTTAGTTTTTATTTTGACAATGTAAATTATTTCGGTAGCCTGAAAGACTGCAAGCTACCCATCTGACGCCAGCCAGTTGGCAGTATTTATTGGTTCTAGCATATCATAAAAACTTTTTTAGAAAGATAGATAAAACACCCCACATGGGCTCATAAATTTATTTAATTTAATTTACTTGTTAACCTTAAAATCATCATAACACGCTCTTTAATTTAGAAGAATTACTTCCAGTTGGCGATATGGCTAATAACAATAAGATGCTGGTAGTGGTTCGCAGAGGTGTGCACAGAGGGCATAAAAAGGGCAACTTATAGTTAGTAATAAAAAAAATAATCTTCCTATCCACACAATAATTATTATTATAGTATAAAAGAATTATACAGGGTTGTATTCTCTAGTTTCTGTGAATTTAGTACTGATAGCATTTTTTATTTGATTTATTTTCTCCTAGAAAATGTATGAAAGCAAATGACAGGGTATAATACAGCAGTTGTGATGGCCTGTCGAAATCTTCTGAAGTATTTTCCAAGTTATGGTTTATATTTGGCTGGGATCAGACGTATAAAACAAACTAAGGTTTAAACAGAACCGAACTTACATTTTTACTTGTCGTGAAAAGTAAAATTCATTTTAAAAATGTATGGGTGCAAGCGAGGAGTTAAAATTTGATGTTTTCTTAATGTTAGTAGTTAGTATTGTACAAAATCATACCCTAAAAGAAAAGTTAGCTACAGAAGGGTTGACAGATGACCAAAATTCTGTGGTTTTCTTATTTAAAATCCTGATTAAAGCAAAATTAGATTAATTTTCCCAATTTGACATAGAAAATAATCTTGCCTAGGTCCGTCCCTGTTACATACATATTCCAATTCCAAGGGATGTGGTGTTGGCGTTAAAATGCAATATCCACCACGTTGAATACTGTATGAGTTTGGCAAAAACCATACGTGAACTTTTCTTTTGTTTTTCCTCGTTGGAAATGGATTTTTTATTAGTTTGCTGACTATATATACGAATGTGAAAATAAACATTGTATAAATGTGTTTATTCTGTGGGGCTATTTATATAAAAAGAACTCGTTAAAATGTTTTTAAAACAACAAATTATTGAATAAATAAAAAGATAAGTTTGACTTTTAGCTGCCTCTTAAGATTGATTTACTTATCTTGTAACGTATCCTGGAAGATCATTAGTAAAAGTATTATTCTTAAAACGCCTACAGTTTGAATGTGTAGGAAATTCATAAAAAATCAATAATCAAACAAAAAGGGTTGCACGATGGATAAAAGATCCATTAATGATACTCAACATCTGCTGAAAGGGTGTAAAAAGGGGTGGAAAAAACGATTTTATTTCAGATTTAAAAATGCTATTCAGTTTTTCTCTATCTCCTTAACACATAACGTTTTGTTATATTTTCATCAGTATTGTTTTTCAAGTTTAAATTTTTATAATTGAATAATATAAAGTGTTTTCTAACCAAAACTATGACAAATTCTTCTCAGCGTAACAATAGTACAAATTAAAATTATTTCAATACCTTTATTCACCTATTTCCACTACTTTATTTAACAATAATTTTAAATTTTCAGTTTATTGCTCTTTCCTACTATTAGGCAACCGACTTCACAGTTGCTGCATTGATTGTTTCATAATTTATAAGTTTATTTAGTTTTGTGTTTCTAACCTCAAATTTTTGACATTATTGTAAAAAATATTTGTATGGGAATGAATTTTATGTTGACAATATTAATTTACCAAATAAATCATGTAATGGAAAAAAATATGTTGCGAAATTGGACAAACTTGGACATTATTACAACACCTACTTAAGGTAAGGCAAATGTAAATAATATCTACCACTTAGTTAACTAAAGATAAAGCATTCATATACCAAAGGTTATATATTGCTTATAAATATAATTATATACTCAAGAACTTATTAATAGTACCTCCATTTGTACCTACTAGCAATTGAATAGTATTAATTGAATTATTTATTTTTAAACAATTTCCTATTTGTCTAAACAGTTTATTTCTAATACCTTTGCATTTAATCTGTTGTCAAAATGAAATAATGGTAAATAATATGATCTGCTACTTCTATTAGCTTGGGAAAGGTGTGTTAATGTTATTGTCCTGCTGTCCGTGCTACTTTGCTTTCAAAGTTATTCTGTTAATTTTCAAATATCTTGAAAAACAAATTAACTTACCTTATACTGAACGAATAAGGTTAATCCAATTTCAACTTAAACCAAACTACCTAACACAACAAGTAAATTATTCATATTTTATTGAAATGCAAAGTACGTTGGCTGTTGAACTTCCACTTGTCAACTACTGCAACTCTTTAAACTATTCTCCCATCTCCAGTAGACCTGGAGACTTCATTTTTAAAGGGGTGGAGCATATGTGAAGCACAAAATCCACAGTAAGATTTAAACTAAGTTTATACGCAGAATATTCGAATACTCCTCATGAAGAGGGGTTCGAATACCAACATCACTACCAGGCATGCTCTTAAAAAGAGTTTTTTAGAAGGGTTCAACCCTTATTTTGAGATGTTAATATGGCAGTGCTTGTATAAAAAGGGGTGAAACCCTTTTTTAGAATCTAATTGTATAAAATACTACCCACATCATGTTTCGTATTAAGCTTTTTGTAAACCAACTATTCATATTTTATAATGTTCAATAGAAACTTGATTATAATATTAAATTGTAACATAAGGTATTAATGCTTTATGTAGGTATTAAAGAGATGCATAAAGTATATATGTTTGAACAAGGCACAGAACATAAATATATAAATGACTTTTAATATTTTTTCTTATTCATGGTTCAATAGAACCTCATCAGCTCTGTAAAGTTGCTCTTATGGCCCCCATGACATGCTATTTAGTACTTAACAGCATTGTTGCCTCCACCTCTTAAGTCTTTGTCCACCTATAGGTTATTGTTGGTCTTACACAGTTGTATCAAACTATAGGCTCACTATAGGCACCTGCTCTTGCCAGACAAGTTTCTGCATCTACAAAAGGACATATCTACTATCTGTATGGCTTCTTGTAAGTGGGTGTTTCAAATGAGTTAGTGATGGATCTATACTAGGTATTTTGTTTCTTTGACCAAAACTAATTGGGTAAACAGGCAAACCCATGTGCAGATTCTGTCACCAATAGAGGGTAAAAGTGTATTCCATCCTATGAAATATAGAATGCTGAATATCTGGAATTCATACACCTACGTCAACGACAAAAAAAATTCCTGACGAGTTAGTAACAAAGCTGCTGCGAAGGACAAAGAAAATATAATTAGAAAAATATAATTACACACATACAGAGATAGAAGCAAGTTGTGCACATAAGTTCCATTCGCTTCATAAATGATTGCCTTATTAAAGATGAGTTAGCTCTCTCCTCGTCGAGTATTCCTTTGTCCATGAGGTTAAAAACTTTATCGGGGAGTTGTCATAACGACGAATAAATCTTTGATGGTCCAAATGTAAAATAGAAAGTGAAATAACCAAGTGCTAGACTATACTTAGAAAATAAATGTATATAATGTATATGAGAAATTGAGCCTTTAAGAGAAATAATATCTCCTTACATCTTACATTAAATCGAGCAAAAGTTATGATTCAACAACCATTAACTTTCAACTTTGGGGTGGTAATTTCCAACGTCAAAGAAATAAGAAATGTCAGTGATATCTAATATTTCATAGAAAGTCTGGGGTACAAATATGATCCTACACTATTGGCAGGGTTAATTGTTTGAAAGGCCGCTACGCTAGATTTCTTCCCTTAGCTCGCGGCAATCAATCGATAATATATCATGTAATAAAAGACACTCTTGAACGAGGGAAAATGTGTTGATAAATGATTGAGAAATTGCAAAAAAAATATGCTGCTTTTATATATTTATGTTAGCTGAATAAGTAAATATGCTGCAGAAAAGTAAAATTTATAAAATTATTTAATAATTGTAAAATAAATTGAAATTATTGAATATCTGTTGCATAATCATCTAGTGCAATGCTAGTTGCATAATCACCTAATGTAATGCTGTTTGCATAATCATTCAGTGCAATGCTGGTTGCATAATCATTCAGTGCAATGCTGGTTGCATAATCATTCAGTGCAATTCTGGTTGCATAATTCGAATTTTTCACTCCCACATTAAAACTTGAAATTAGAATTTGTTTTAGGTAATCAATTTCGATGAAAAACATTCAATATGGACAAAGAAAACATAGCAGTGCTATTTAATGGATATTCCAAATTTGAAGATGGGAATTATTTCGCAAATTGTTCTTGCGTTTTAATAAAGGGTTCCCCATCCATCATAATCGATACGATGACAAAGATATCAAATATGTAATTTCCACCCATGGACATTCGGATCATGTAGGCTGTAATCATTTATTTAAAAACGCCATTCATATAGTAGGATTTAGTATATCGCACAAAGATAAATACTTTACCGAACCAGATTTCAGTAGCGGCGAAGAATATGTAATTAACGATCACGTTAAAGTTATTCCCACTCCCGGGCATACCTTGCAAGACGTTACAGTACTTGTGAAAACAAATGAGGGAGTGGTTGCGGTTACTGGGGATTTATTTGAAAAATATGAAGATCTTGATGACGATCGCGTGTGGTTGTCGGCAGGCAGCGACTCTGAGTTTACAGAGAGAAAATAGGAGGAAAATATTAGAACTGTCAGATTATGTAGTGCCTGGACATGGCGCTATGTTTAAAGTTCCTGATAAGTTTAAGAAAAAATGAATTATCGTTAGTAGAACTTGAATTTTTGGTTTTTTTAAAGGGATACCCACATTTCATAACATGTAGAACTGTTTATTTGTCAATTATACAGTATGGCCAACAAAAAGTGTTTTTTTTCTGACAAGAATGACAGTCTAATGTTCATAAGATTTTGCATGTTTCTTATCATTGCGAACATTAAAATAATGAATACATCACCGAAGAGTAAATCTTGAAATTTAAAATGACTTTTTAGCTGAATACTCAACATATCGGTGGCCAATAATCCTAGGAACTAGTTATGTCAAATGTCAGTGAAAAAAAGAAGTATAACTGACATTTGACAGAACTAGTGACTGAATAACAGAAATGAAATGGTGACATGCCAAAAGTTCCTAGAATTATTGGCCACTGATATGTAGAGTATTCAGCTAAAAAGTCATGTCACTGTCATTCTTGTCAGAAAAAAACACTTTTTGTTGGCCATACTGACCTTGGACTGAACTCTATTGTATAATAAAACAAAACGAGACATAATTATACATATATTACCGACAAAATTACAAAAATATATTCTTAAATTAAACAAAATTAAATTCAACTAAAATTTAAGCGCCGCACATTTCACAACCTTCGCGATTCTGCAACGAACAAACTAAACTAGCCAATTTCTGTTCTTTTTCCTTCTCTTGTTCTATCACTTCTTCGAGATCGTTTTCTTTATTCAAAACTTCCACTTTACTTTGCATTATACTTTTGTTGTAATTCTTCGGAGTCGACTTTGTTCTTAATCTATTCATTCCGGTTTTAAGACCGTTATTCCAACCATAAAAGTGCATGGAACTGAGACTTCCATAATTCGGATTCATCATGTGGATATTTAAACTTTGACTTTGGTCTATAAACGCTCCTCTATCCACTGCCATATTCACAACGACTTTCTGTGATATTTCCCAGGTTGTTTTGTAAATAGCTTTTAAATCGTCTGGGATTTCCGGAATACTCTGTATCGAACCTCCATTGTTGATTATAGTTTCTTTCATTTGGTCATCCCATAAATCCCTTTCGTTTAAATCTCTTAACAAGGAGGGATTGACAACGGGAAAGTCTCCTGAAGACACTCGTCTTGTGTATAAGTACGATCTGTACAGATCTGTAGATTCGCTGTTACCAAACAGTCTTGATAGAATCGGTGAGGACATTTGAGCAATAAGTAACGAATTACGAATTCCTGTTTTGCTGATTTTTTCTTTCAACAACGACCAATCCCATAAATCGGATGGGGTAACACCCCACATATCAAACTGTAGTATTCCTGCAAAAATAGAATTTAATGAGCATAATAAATGTTATAAATAATGTGAATATCTTTATAGCTGAGTACACATGATTAAAAAGTCAAGAAAACAATTTTTTTGTATTCTGTGTGAAAAATTTTTATTTAAAATTGCAAAGCGCTTTCGGCTGTTACGCCATCATCAGTGCATCACTACAAAAAACCCCATCCAGTAAAAATTTCACAACACGTTTTTAAAAACAATTAAAACTTTTTCAAATTAAAAACATGAAAGTTTTATAAAAAATTTTTTCAATTCTTTTTTTTTAACAATTAAAACCTTTTCAAATTAACAACATGAAAGTTTTATAAATTTTTTTTTTTCAATTTTTTTCAAAATTTTTTTTTAACAATTAAAACTTTTTCAAATTAAAAATATGAGTTTTATAAATTTTTTATTCAATTTTTTTTTAAATTTTTTTTTAACAATTAAAACTTTCAAATTAAAAACATGAAAGTTTTATAAAAATTTTTTTCAATTCTTTTTTTTTAACAATTAAAACCTTTTCAAATTAACAACATGAAAGTTTTATAAATTTTTTTTTTTCAATTTTTTTCAAAATTTTTTTTTAACAATTAAAACTTTCAAATTAAAAATATGAGTTTTATAAATTTTTTATTCAATTTTTTTTAAAATTTTTTTTTAACAATTAAAACTTTCAAATTAAAAACATGAAAGTTTTATAAAAATTTTTTTCAATTTTTTTCTTAACAATTAAATCTTTAGTTTTATCAAATTTTTCAATTTTTTTTCTTTATTTCAAATTAAAAACATGAGTTTTATAAAAAGAATTTTTCTATTATCTTTTTTTAATTTTTTTTTCATTTCTTTTCAATTTTATTTTTTTACAATTAAAACTTTTTCAAATTAAAAACATGAGTTTTATAAAAAACTTTCAATTTTTTTTCAATATTATTGAATTTTATTTCACTTGAAACTTTTTCAAATTAAAAATATGAGTTTTATCAAATTTTTCAATTTTTTTTTCTATTTTATTTTTTTATTTCTTTTCAATTTTTTTATTTTTTTTACAATTAAAACTTTTTCAAATTAAAAATATGAGTTTTATCAATTTTTTTTTTTAAAGATGAAAGTTTATCAAATTTTTCAATTTTTTTTTTCAATTTTTTTCAAATTAAAAACATGTTAAAACATGAGTTTTAAAAAAAAATTTTTCAATTTTTTTTTCATTTCATTCAATTTTATTTTTTTACAATTAAAACTTTTTCAAATTAAAAATATGAGTTTTATAAAAAATTTTCAATTTTTTTTCAATTTTATTCAATTTAATTTCAATTGAAACTTTTTCAAATTAAAAATATGAAAGTTTTATAAAATTTTTCAATTTTTTTTCATTTTTTTTCAATTTTTTTTTTATTTCTTTTCAATTTTATTTTTTCTACAATTAAAAATTTTTCAATTTTTTTCATTTTTTTCAGTTTTTTTCAATTTTATTTCAATTGAAACTTTTTCAAATTAAAAATATGAGTTTTATCAAATTTTTTTTTAAAACGAGTTTTATCAAATTTTTCAATTTTTTTTCTATTTTATTTTTTTCTTTTCAATTTTTTTATTTTTTTTACAATTAAAACTTTTTCAAATTAAAAATATGAAAGTTTTATCAAATTTTTTTTTTAAGCCCGCTTTACAGTTCGCAATTTTTCTTGCAATGTATTGCAGCAACTCTTTGACCTTGCAAGGTCTTGCTTGCAACTATTGATAATCGTTTTACACTACACAATTTGCAATTTTCAGTGGATACAAAAAAAAATTTGAGTTTATTTTATAAGGTTAGGATATAGTGTGTCATCTAATGTTTATATTGTTGAATTGTTGATACACCAACTTATTATAACTATTATATACCTATTTATGTTGCGTTTGGAAGTACACAGTCAAATTTTGTTTGGTTGGTAACAAAAAAATTTCCAGCTTTTCCCCCAGAATTGCATGCAAGCTGCAATACAAATCAAACCAGATCGATTTGAGACAATAGCTTAAACTGGCAAGAGACTTGCCAAATTATTCTATACTGCGCATGCTTTCGATCAAGAATATTGCATGTTACATGAAGAATTGCGAACTGTAAAGCGGACTTTAGACATGAAAGTTTTATCAAATTTTTCAATTTTTTTTTATTTTTTTCAAATTAAAAACATGAGTTAAAACATGAGTTTAAAAAAAAAAATTTTCAATTATCTTTTTTCAATTTTTTTCTCATTTCATTCAATTTTATTTTTTTACAATTAAAACTTTTTCAAATTAAAAACATGAAAGTTTTATAAAAAAAATTTTTTTTTTCATTTCTTTATTGTTTTCTTGTAAATTTTCTTGTTTTCTTATAAATAATACACTTACCTTTGCTGACAGGACTGTCTTTGTAAGTAGAATAAGGTCCGTCTACCTCTGCCAATTCCGAACTAGCTTCCAACGCCCCATAATAAATAGTTTCAAATATTTTCTTGTTTAAATTTTTGGCTTCTTCACTATCATATGGCATTCGCATTAAAATAAAAGTATCTGCCAGTCCTTGTACTGCAACTCCAATTGGTCTGTCTTTCAAAGACGATGTTTTTTCCTCATTTACAGAATAAAAATTAACGTCGATTATTTTGTTTAAATTTTTAGTTACCACTTTGCTAACATCTTTCAGTTTGTTAAAATCATAAGTTTTTCTATCGGGATTTACAAACATGTTTAATGCTATGGAAGCTTGAGGACACGAGACAATCTGTTCAGGAGATGTGTAAGCTACTACTTCTCCGCTATAACTTCCACCCTGAAATTAGATGATACTTGGCATGTGGAAGAATGTGTCAAAAGATATACACTTACCCTGATAGTGCCAATATGTTTCTGATTGCTATTCCGGTTACAGGTATCCTTGTACATCATTATAGGACCTCCAGTTTCTGCTTGTAATATGATAATTGCCCTCCACAAATCCTGAGCTGGAATTTGCTTGATATAATTCCCCTCCAATTCGTATTTTTCATAAAGTTTTTCAAATTCTTCTCCATAACAGTTCAATAGACCTGGAGATTGATGCGGGCACATTAAAGACCACTTTCCATTCGATTCTACTCTTTTCATGAATAAATCAGGTACCCACAGAGCATACGATAAATCTCTTGTTCGTACTTCTTCTTTTCCACTGGGTTTACTTAAATTTAAAAATTCCAAGATATCGGAATGCCATGGTTCAATGTAGATAACTATTTCGGATGGTTTATTGGTACTAAATTGCTTAACATAACGAGCATTATTATTGAAGACTCTCAACATTGGTACTAGTCCATTAGATACACCGTTTGTACCAGCTATATAAGTACCTTTAGCTCTTATGTTTTGTATGCTCAGACCTATCGTTCCTGAATATTTAGATAATTTACCACAAAGACTTATAGAACTGAAAATTCCCTCAATACTATCATCTGGCATCACCATGACTTTACTAGAACAGAGTTGTGGTGTGAGACTAGCGGCTAAAAGTAAAGTATTTGTGGAATGTATGTAAAACCGTTCTGAAAGAAGATTGTAGGTTGATATCACATCATCTATGTTATCTTCATGAATTCCAACAGCTACTCGCATCAACATATGTTGTGGTCTTTCAACTACTTTGCCTTTAATTCTTAGTAAGTAAGATTTTTCCAGTTCTTTGAAGGCAAAATAATCATAAGAAAAGTCCCTATCATATATTATGCATGAATTGAGACGATCTGAATTTTTTTTTATTATTTCATAATGTTTGGGAGAGATTAAAGGAGATTCTTCACTGGTTTTCTCATCACATACATGGTAGAGATCATCTATAACATCTGTGAAAAAATAAATCTAATAGTGAAAAATATCTACAATAATTTAAATTCAGCAGAAAACTATTATTCCTTACCACTAAATTGTTTTTTAGTTTCTTTCTGGAGGTTAGATATTGCAATACGAGCTGCAAGAATTGCATAATCAGGATGATCACCACTAAAAGCAGCTGCTGTTTCAGCAGCCAAGGCATCTAATTCTGCAGTATTAACTCCTGGATATAACTCATTCACTACTTTAAGAGTAATAGTAACCTAAGAAAGGGATAATTCAATGTTATATTTAAATACTTAAAACCATAATTAGATTGGAATTAAATTGGGGAAATTGCTAAACTCTAGAAATATTACTTAACAAATTAATAGAATTTCCATGATGGAATATAGATTTTAATGAATAAACGTTAGACTTACTGGGTCGACGTAGTCCACATTCAAGCCATAACATAATTTTTGTATTCGAGATGTTATTTTATCTATGTGAACTTCTTCCTTTCGTCCATCTAAACAAATATTTAATATAAGTACGTAGTGTAGGAAAAATACAAAATACTTACCTCTTTTCAAGACATAAAACTTGTTTAACGGCTTAACCATTTTTGTAATGCTATAAAAATTACACAAATGATTCGTTTCTTTGTAAAGAACTTTATTTCCCGCCAAAAATGCCAAAATCTTAGATTTGTTGGTTATGTTGATCTCTTTTTCTTCTTCTTTGTCCTTTTTTGGGTAATATCACAGGGGATAATTTGCCCAGATGTTGATCTCTTTCTTGTGACAGTTATTTTCATAGAAGAATTTAGGCCTTAGTGCCCATAGCTGTACACTTTGATGGCTGCTTTGCTTTGAATGCTTTACTTCCAAGCTGGTGAATAGGGAACACGAGACTAGAAAAAAGGTAGATAGTAGATGACATTGGCCGGATGCTGCAAAGCAAGAGGCCAATAATCAGAAGAAGAATAGTAGATGACATTTGTTGATCTTCTTTTCCACACCACAGATCTACACTTTGGTGGTTGGTTTCAAAAATATTCTAGCTGCCTGTTAAATATTGAAAAGCGAGACAGACAATTCAAAAAAAGTAGAAGTCATGTGCCTACATTATTTGGCGGGTAAATGTATACTGATGCTGCTTTGCTGAAAAACTACGATTCTTAAATTTAAATATCTCTATTACAAATCTACATTAAAATGGTTGGAAAAACTCCAACGAAATTTTATGTTGTGAAAAGAGGTAAGATATTATTGTATAAGTATATATAGGAGACATTTTCTTTATGTTTCAAATGAAGATTTCAATATCTACACTGGTCTAAAATTGCAGCTTTAACTGCCTGTTTTAAATAATTGGTTTTAAATCTCCCTCATATCATAAATTATTTTTAAGATGGTCGAAAGGAGCGTGTTCATGTAGATAAAATTACATCCAGAATACAAAAGCTATGCTATGGATTAAATATGGATTTTGTAGACCCTGTAAGTATATTCTTTCTAGAACTGTATAGAAATGAGAAATATTTGTTTTTATATAGGTGTCTATAACACTCAAAGTCATCAGTGGTCTTTATCCAGGGGTGACTACTGTAGAACTAGATACATTAGCTGCAGAGACCGCTGCCATGAAAACCATAGATCATCCAGATTATGCGACGCTAGCTGCTAGAATTTCCATGTCTAATTTACACAAAGAAACCAAAAAACAATTCAGTGGTAAGTATTCAATTATATTTAATTCAATAATATACCATTGACCTAACAATTTCAATTGTGAACCTCCTTTATTGAAAGTTATTTTTACCCGTGATGTTGGTGAGATAGTGAGTGCTAACAGTGAGAAAGTGTAGAAGAAAATAGAATAAAATGTAGTGAAAATGTTATGTAACAAAATTTTTATTGCAGAAGTCATCAATGATTTATACAACATGGTGGATTCTAGGACACATCGATGTACACCAATGATATCAGATTACCATTACAATGTTGTAATGGAGAACGCAGATCGTCTAAATTCATGTATCATCTACGACAGAGATTTTTCTTACAGTTATTTTGGTTTGAAAACATTAGAACGATCTTATTTGTTAAAAATAAATGGAAAAATAGTCGAACGCCCTCAACACATGCTAATGAGAGTTGCAGTGGGAATTCATGGAGAAGATATCGAATCTGCTATCACCACATACAATTTATTATCTGAAAAATATTTCACACATGCAAGTCCCACTTTATTTTCAGCTGCTACTCCAAAACCTCAACTTTCATCGTGTTTTTTATTGATGTTACCCGAAGATAGTTTGGATGGTTTTTATTCCCTGTTAACACGTTGTGCTTATATTTCAAAGTCAGCTGGAGGAATAGGTTTTCACGTTCATAATGCTAGAGCAAAAGGAACTCCTATTAAAGGTACTCGAGGAGAAGCTGAAGGTTTGGTACCATTATTAAGAGTGTTTAATAACACCGCAAGGTATGTAGATCAAGGAGGTAACAAAAGACCAGGTGCTTTTGCTGTTTATCTCGAACCATGGCATGCGGACATATTAGACTTCTTGAATTTGAAAAAAAATACTGGTAAAGAAGAATTACGAGCAAGAGATTTATTTTATGCTCTGTGGATCCCGGATTTATTCATGAAAAGAGTTGAAGCTAACGAAACTTGGTCTTTGATGTGTCCGTATCTTTCTCCAGGTCTTTCTGATTGTTATGGAGAGGATTTTGAAAGATTGTACGAAAAATATGAAGCTGAGGGGAAATTCGTTAAGCAGATTCCAGCGCAAGAAGTTTGGAAAGCCATAATAGTATCTCAAGTCGAAACAGGAACACCGTACATGCTCTACAAAGATGCGTGTAACAGAAAAAGTAACCAACAAAATCTGGGTGTTATTAAAAGTAGTAATCTTTGTACTGAAATAATCGAGTATACATCTCCGGATGAAATAGCCGTTTGTAATTTAGCGTCGATCGCTGTAAATATGTTCGTTAGTCCAGATAGAAGTTCGTATGATTTTGTAAAGCTGAAAGAAATAGCGAAAGTTGTCACTAAAAACTTGAATAAAGTTATCGATATAAATTATTATCCGGTAATCGAAGCTAAAAACTCCAACTTACGCCATAGACCGATCGGAATCGGCGTCCAAGGTTTAGCCGATGCTTTTATTTTAATGAAAATGCCTTTTGACAGCGAAGAAGCAACTTTGTTAAATCGAAAAATATTCGAAACTATTTACTACGGAGCTTTGGAATCCAGTTGCGAATTAGCTGAAAAAGACGGTCCTTATTCCACTTACGAAGGTAGTCCGGTTAGTAAAGGTATTTTGCAGTACGACATGTGGGACGTTACACCCACCGACCTTTGGGATTGGACGATTTTGAAAGAAAAAATATCGAAACACGGGATTAGAAATTCGTTGCTTCTAGCGCCGATGCCGACAGCTTCTACCGCTCAAATTTTAGGTAATAACGAATCCGTCGAGCCGTACACTTCGAATATTTATACAAGAAGAGTTTTATCAGGAGAATTTCAAGTTGTCAATCAACATTTAATAAACGATTTAACCGAAAGAGGACTCTGGGACGATACCATGAAAAATCAAATCCTAGCTAATCTCGGCTCGATTCAAAACATCCCAACTATACCCGACGATTTAAAAAGCATTTATAAAACAGTTTGGGAAATTTCTCAAAAAGTTATACTAAACATGGCAGCTGACAGAGGGGCTTTCATAGATCAAAGCCAAAGCTTGAACATACACGTGGAAAAACCTAATTACGGTGTTTTATCGTCGATTCATTTTTACGGTTGGCGCAAAGGGCTTAAAACTGGAATGTATTATTTGAGGACTAAGCCGGCTGCTAAACCTATTCAATTTACTGTCGACAAAACCAAATTGATTGTTAAAACCAAGGAGGAAAATGCTCAGAACGGTGTGAATGGAGATATTAATACTGCCAAAAACGGACATTAGAGAGAGTTAATTTTAATAATTAATTGTGATAAAGTTAAACTCTTGTTTGAATGTTCGAATGTTTGTATATGATTAAATTAAGATAAGATAGAAAGAAAAACTACAGAGGCGCTGTACACTTATAGAGTACAGCTTCGAATAATAATGGAATCTGATTTTTGCTACTTTTCAGTTGGTTTGTAGCTTAAAATTTACATCACACAAGCCTTTATTTCATTATTTATAGTACTTAAGAATTGAGCACATATACTTATCTCACAATGTTATAAGTTTCAAATAAATGTATTAATATGTACTTTGTTTTATTTACCAAATTTTATCATATATCAGTGATTCAAGACTTGATGCTTAGCAGAGACCAACTAAGGGCATGTCCAGTAACGACAGTCGCCTGATCATGGTGTAAGGATAGACAAGGTGTGTTCTTGTTTCACCGACCAATGGCACATCTTTCCCAACATCGGCCATATTAACTTTCTAACCAAATAAACGCGCGGATTTAAGATGATTGAATTGAATAACTGCCTATTGAAATATGATTTATTTTGGTAAGAAAAAATTAAAAATTATTCGAAACTGTTGTAAGTTAGTAGCGTATCATTATAGTATATTTAAATGTGAACTCGTGTAAATATACAGTCAGCTGTAGCAACCAATATGGCCGAAAATGGGACTGCGCAAAAGCAGTCGAAAATTGATTCTCCCGAAGAACACACCTTGTCTATCCTTACACTATGGCCCTGATGATAAACAATTATTTGTATAGATTCGTAATTTGGTCGTTTTCTATTGATTTAATGATCATTTTTATTATAAACAGTCTCAAACTTGATCAAAATAGTTTAAGAACCACGTGTTGTGTGCTAAGAGCATTTCTCTCATTAGGTCGATTGTCACGTGGACTTACCCTATTTGATTTAGCATTGTCTGACCAATGACTGGCCTATGGTACTAATTAAAAGATCATTTATTAGAAGGTCAAGGGCGTTAGATCATTAAAGTTCAGAGGAACCGACAATATTGTTGTTTCTTCAATCTCTGGTAAGATATTAAAAGCTGTAGTAAGGTTACAGCTTTTTGCCAAGGTAATTTCTTTAAATTTTAAAAAATTGAATAGTAAACTTTATCAGTTAACCCACAAAAACAATAGATTTTTGTTATTTAAGTACATGGTATAATGACTGGGCTAATATATATCAAAATTTTTCTGGTGTGGTTTGGGACACCCTTATCACATCACACCTGTTATCATGTAAAAATGACGCTGAATATTGATTGATAAACTATAAAATAAAAGCCAATAGTAATAAAACAAACACGTATAGATAATATTTTCATTTGAAATGATAAGAAAACACTTTCTAAAAATATGTCAGTACCCAACTAAAGCAATATATAAGTATTTAACGTTTTTAATGAACCTCAATTACCTAACATAATTAAATCTACCTACGCTTATTATACGTGCAGAGCTAATGCGTTGGTTGAATATTATTAAGAAAACCCACGTGTGTAAGTAATTGAAAGAAAATTTTAAATTTAGTTCGCGATTCGATTTTTACAGTTCGCTTTATTTCTTACCCGTTAAATATCGCTATCTGGTGGAGAATTTTCCTAACAATCGCACCTGTTTTACCACTCTACCTGGTTTACAGGTGAGTGGGGACTACTTCGTTGCATTACGTCACGTGACTGTGAGTTTATACCATTAAAAAAAACTAGTATAACCGCACCTTCCGTCCTCCTTCACGTCCTCGTAGAAAAAAATGCACAATAAACGGTCCTTTCGGTTTTTTTAACGTAAAATTGTTTATTATTTAAATAACTAAAAGTTTCTAATCGATTTTGTTGATTATTACGATAAAACTAGTGCTGGCGCGGCGAAGAATGCAAGTATTTCGAAACGTCGTTACGAGGCATTGTTTGTGTTCATGTTCAAATATCTGTGATTCGTTATAAAAGTGTTTTTTAAATTTTAAATAAAGCTATATAGTGATATGCTGGTGATTTAAAATGTGTAGATTCAATAGGACGTTTTTGTCCTTATTATTGTTATCTTTTGTAAAATGCGTTTATTTGCAAGATAGTACTGAAGAACCCAGTGACAGTTCTGGGAAAAGTTTAACGGAGCATCCAGGCGGGACCATTACAAATAATAAATTCACTTTTACAAAGTCGCAAAGTCCTTATAGGCTAAGAAATGATATCATAGTAGAAGCAAATGCTGAGTTGGAAATCCAACCCGGAGTTACTATTAAAATTGATCCTCAAGTCGGAATAACAATACGAGGCATTTTAACAGCAGAAGTAAGTACCCAAATATTTGACGTTGATAAGTGAAAGTAATAAAAAAGAAACCTCGTTTGTGGGAAATGTTACGATTTGGTAGTTTTTTGTTTGTTTTTTGCATACACTGATGAAAATTATTACTTAACTATACATTTTCTATTTGATTCTGATTGGCTTCAAATTGTGAATCTCCTTTATTGGAACAAAGCAAACAATTTTCATCAAATTTGAATTTTATTTCTTAATTCAAAATATCATTTATATCTGTGATATGATATCAATAGTAATATGAAACAAAACTTATTGGTTTGAACAGCATCTAAGTTGTAAATTCCTCACAAAATTTTTTTTCACTTCATATATTTATTTATTATTGTTTGTGGTAACAATATTATTAAAAGAAGGAGTGATTCATAACTGGTATTACCAATTGCAAAAATATTTTCAGTCTACACCTTAATGCAGATAATTTTCTCAATATTAAATCGTATCTACACCGCTGTATCTTAAATGCACCCATATATGTAATCAATATTGCATATAAACAGTAAAAAATGCTTCTCCTCGAATAGTATCTATATAAAGAAGGTCTTATTACGAGTAATTGCTGCCTTTCACTGTATATGACTAATGTACAACTCGAGTACTCTAGTCATTCATTCAATAAAATTCAAAAAAAACAACAAATTGTTGATGTTTAATAACCGGAAATTGTTAATAACATCAGTTATGTTAAATCAGAATCTAGTAGCCAGATCTTCTATTTCTTTTCTGGAATTATCTTGTTAATGAACTTATTCCATTTTATCTAAAGTGTCATTACCTAGTTTGGTTTTATTTGATTCATACCCATAAATTAAAATTGGGCTGAACTGATAAAAGATTTCACATTTATTATTTACATTTCTTTTGATAAGCGATGAACCTGTTTCTTATACACATATAACAGGTACACACTGTTTGTATCAATAGTTTATTAAAAAATTATCATTTGTTTATTTTGTACAGACATTATTGCTAAAATAAATATCTTATAGATTGTGGTATCCATAAGACAAACTAGATCATTTTTTTATAAGTGTTACTTCATACTAACCTATGACAAAATAAATAAGACATTTTATCTTTTATTAAAGGTTTTAAAGTTCAAATTAAATGCTTTAAATACCTATAGTAAGATGCGAAGTAATGTGTTGTTCATTGAGAATATTTTTTGGGTAACATCCCATTGTATTCAAGGGTGTGATACAAATGCACCTGCAGCAGACATTCTAACCTTCTCTCTGCCTTCTGATAGGAAGTTCGTGTCTCAGTTGATTTAACATAAAAGGAATTCCAAATTGTTAGGACTACCTGGAAGGTTGGGTGGTACTGAGTCAGGTGATAAAGGTGAAATTTAAAGAATGTTCCCTTTCCGGTGGTTTTTTTTCTTCAAGTTTTTCACAATTTCATTGGAATGAATACTTTCTTTATACAGAATTTCACCAGTCGTGCTACAGAGCGTGCAAAATAAAGGGATTAAAAAAATCTTTACGCTATACTTGATTGTCACAGTTTAAAATAAATTACAAAAGAAATGGAGAATGTTTTCAAGAAATATACGTCACCAGAATGAGTAACTTTATAAAATTATTAACAAATGAATCATCGTTAGAATGTTTAAATAAAACACGTTTATCTACGAAAAATTAAACATTTCAACTTAAATTTAGATTTAGATTTATTTTAGTAAGTAGTTTTATCGCTGTGTTGTTTTAACAAAAAATTTAAATTGAAGTATACAGGGTGCTTCTAAACAAACGTTTATATAGCAGTAGACCAGTGAAATTTAGAGATTTAACTGTGACATACTTAAAATTTATTTCATTGTCCGATTCATAACATCAATTACAAATTCTATTTATAACGATTTTTACCTTCCATGGTATTTTTAAACTAACCAGAATATAATTAATAATATATAAGCTTATATAGGATTTTACATGATGCTGAACAAGGTCGAATTACAACTTTTTTTTTCTATGGCCGTTAACTGTTAGCATCCTCCATTATACTTTCGATTTTTTTTATCAAAGCCAGATTCGTCAACACTTTAGAGAAATAATTGATAGTGATTTACATGCATTCAAAGATTATTTCCATAGGGGAAAGCAGATAATAGAAATGTAACAGTAATTATATTAAATTACCTTATCTTTTTACACATGTTTATGTTTATTGTTCCATGATACCGCATTTGTTTTTTAAAAAATATAATTGCCAAGGAAACTCAAACTTTGAGCTCAAGTTTTCTGTTCCAAAGTGTGTTTCAGCCTTAATAATGTTTCTTCTAAAATGTGTACTCAGCTTTACAAAATTCAATATTCAGTTTATTGCAATTTCAATGACATTTTCGTGATTCATTTTTTATAACAATTTTTTTTTAATAAATTAATCTGTAATTCAGTTAACCATAACGAAATGCTAAAGGTTATAACGTACCGTTTTATGCTGGGAAATCTCAGAGTCATTCCGTTTTATTGTTAAAAACTGTTATTCTTGGGTTTCTCTGCTGAACCACATTTAAACGCGGTTTAATATCTTGAATAAGTATATAGTGCGTGAAATTGAGTGAATCTTACACAATAGAGTGAAAATTTTTCTTGTTTTTCCTTTTAAACAAACTATTTTTCTTTGTTCGTTCTGATTATAGAATTGAATACATTTAGATCATTCAATTTCTATAAATTTCGAAAAGAAAATGTCGGATTTTGCTAATATAGTGGACAAGGCGTAAAATTGTACCCAATTTTCATTTTTCAAATGGATTATTGATTGTTAAATATTGAATGATGAAATAAAACAATTTAATTTGTTTATTATTTAAGGTGCTATTAAGATTTTACTTTCATTGGAAACGCAATAACTCGTAACAATAACATGATATAATGTTATAATGCTTAAAAACATTCAAAATACCATTAACAAGAAATTATCGAAATTACAAATGAAACAAATTTAATTTCTGAGCTTTAATAGTTATAGGAAACCATAATTTGCTAATTAATGCTAATGCTAAACACAAACTATTTATTACAACTATTAATCTCATTATTAATAGACTAGTGTCAAAATTTACGTAAACTTTCCACAAGCAAATACATTTTGGTACGTTCTGTATACCTAGTAGGTACCTATAAATGTTTATCTTTCTCTAATCTTCTTTAAATCTGAATAAAACCGTATATTCTCTATGAGATAATTTTTTTTCATGACAATAGATGCACCTTTTAAATACAAAGACATGACTTAATAATTGCGATTTCAATTTAAGCTTAAAACGTTCACTGGTATAATAGCATGGCATGCCATTGACCTGAAACGCAGTGGCGTTTAAAGTCATTTCTAACGATTCCATCTAGAATTACCTACATTTGTATGCGGTTATACGAATTCCGAATGATTGATTTTCTTTCCTATCTTTTTAATAGTATTTACGAGAGAAATTTTTAATGGGGTCAAGCTATCCCTCATTATTGATAATATTGCGTATCTATATAATATTTTTCCTTTTGCAATTTCACCTTCTAAAGAAATTTCAATAAAACTCTTTAGGCGGAACAATGAAACGGTCTGAAAATTATTCACTAGAGCGTAGAAAAAATTCCGTTTCTTTTACCAACAAGTGCATAAAGCATGTACATCTTCCTGTTGTTTTTTGTAAATTAGTTTCAACTTTATTACAAAATATATTGAGATTAAATTATGTGTCAAAGTTGTCAATTGAACGGGTAAAAAAGACTCGAAAGAAATAAATTCACTTTCTTACTACATTTATACAATTATTTTTCCAGGGAACTGAAAGTGATAGAATCACGTTGACTACTACCGACGAGAACACCTTGAAGAATGTTAATTATGGTGACATCCGGTTGGTTGATGGTCCGTCAATCCTGGCGGGACGTGTCCAAGTCAAACACAACGGACATTGGAGAAGTATATGTACGAATTCAAGAAAGTGAGTATAAACAATCAATTATTTATTTTTCCGTCTACCCTGTATTAACATTCTCAAAATAATTTACATTAATCAACGATTTTTCTACAGGCAACCCAACGTACATCTTATACATTATATTTATATTGACAGTTACCTGTGTTGTAGGCAACCAAACATACAATATTTATTTTTGACAGTATTTAAAGATGCTATGCATGGTGATAGAAAAGAACTTACGTAATATTCATGTCCTCATAACTTTTTCAGCTGGACCAGTTTCGACATGTCAACAACCTGCCGCCAGCTGGGATTCCAAGGCGGCACGTTTCACAATTGGTACAACCGACAAATGCCTTTGAAGCCCCGCATCTTATTAGAAGAACCTAAATGTACAGGAAAAGAGAGTTCGATATTCGATTGTCAATGGAAAACCAGACAAATGGGGTCTGGTGTATGCGATTACCACCCCGACCTCGGTATCGAATGTCTACCATACCACGATACACCTCTACCATTTTGGAGAGGATTAAAATTCGAAAACGCGGTCAACGATAAAAAACTAACTTTATATAACACTCTTTACGTACCTACATCGTTATCCAAATTGAAATACGTGAATATTTATTACGCAGGCGCCGGAAGAGATCAAAATACGACAAGCGCTGTACACGTTACAGGCGTACCACCAATAATGGATAACATGGAAATTATAAACTCCGCCTACAACGGTATAAACGTCACCAATCCGGAAGCACCGATAACAATAAACAATTGTAGAATACGCAATAATAAAGGCTACGGAATTTTTATTAATTCTAGTTACGGCTTAGCTCACATAGATGGCTGTACGATCACCGCGAACGGTGGAGACGGTATTAGATTTGTTAGAGCTGAAGAACGACCTGACGAAAACAACGATATCAAAGGCTACAACGATTTTTGTCAACTAGCTTTAGCTTCCAGTCAAACTTTTCCCATTCAATTATACGCGCAACAAACAGTTTTCATAACCAAAGAATTGAACTGCAATAAAGCGTTTCAAACTAGATACGGTCACGTTCTAACCTTACATTTCATAAGAGCAGTTACCGAAAGAAACGACACAGCTTCTATGGAAATATACGACGGTTCTACTTTAAATAACAGAATCATAAAATCCTTTTCCATAAGGAATAATACAAGACCGCAAGCTATAACCAGCATCAGCAATCAAATGTACATTAAATTCAAAGCGAATCCAATGACGGACGTGGTGATATTCTTGAGGATGACTTCGGGGCTTAAAAAATCTTACGATCTAAACGTTAGTAATTCGGATGTTTCAGAAAATACCGGTAGAGGGATAGCAGTTGATAATTTAAGATCCCAGATCCACGTGCATAAAACTTCAGTGTCTAAAAACGAACACGTCGCTGGTATACACGTTACAAGTGGAGTAGGGGACGTGAACGTAACAGAAAGTCGAGTATCTTTCAACGACGGTGACGGTATCAACATAACTTACACCGGAGGTAGCAGGAATATTTCCCGATCATCCATAAGCTCTAATCAAGGATATGGTATAGCAATATGGTTGAA
Source organism: Galerucella nymphaeae (assembly GCA_963978555.1). Lineage (NCBI taxonomy): Eukaryota > Metazoa > Arthropoda > Insecta > Coleoptera > Chrysomelidae > Galerucella > Galerucella nymphaeae. The sequence goes on along the minus strand of OZ021718.1, from coordinate 370,020 downwards.
TAACACTGTAGAAACTGAGTATATTATTATTAACCAGAGTAGTGTAGTGCAGTATTCGGAAATATATAAAAATTTAGACATCGGAGTGTTGCATGGAAACTATTGCGGTGAAGCTTTGTTTAATTTCACCGAAAACTTTTTTAAAAACTGCCTAAAAGACGCGTTGGAAGTTCTTTCTTGCTGGAAACCCACCGAAACTTTAACCAAACTTCAAATTGGTCACAATAGATTTTACGGAAATGAAAAGTTATCGGTGAAAATCTACCCGGCGGTTAATTTAAACGCGGTGGTTGAGTATAATCATTTTAGACAAGGTACTTTCGGTGGAATGTTGATTAAAAATAAACCTTTGGAAGAATTTAGTGATTTAAAGAATAACATTTTAGTGCAGCAGAATTATTTTCTTAACAACACCGGAACGTTCGTTGTAAATCTGGGACTTTCCCCTTATTCCGAAAATCAATATTTACTTTTCACCCGAAACTTTGTAAAAGGAAATAAAATCACCGAACCCTTCCAAATGGAAGACGGAACCGTGTCTAATTTATACCCGAGAAGTAGAGTAGCTGCGCCGGTGGTTGTCGGGTCTAGTAACGTAGAAATATTTCGAAATATAATCGAAAACCCGGATTCGAAATACGAAATCGGAAGTCATTTAGAAGACCAAAGCAAAAGTATCAACTGCACTTACAATTGGTTGGGATTCGGTAACGACGAAAATATTTTCCACCGAATTTTCCACCGATACGACAGATACAATCTAGCTAGAATAACTTTTATTCCGTTTCTACTACACAACACAAATCCGTTAACTACAAGAGTGAACGCAAATCAATTCTACGTACCGAAATTTCTCGCCGACGGATCCGATAAACTCGGCGGGGAAATCGAAGGCGAGGAAATTATAACTAAAGGAGAATTTATGGTGGTTAGGGATATAAGCATTAGACCCGGTGGAAAACTCACTATAGAACCCGGTGTAACTCTTCGATTTCCTCCGTCGATCGGGATGATGATCGGAGGACGTTTAGAAGCGAAAGGAATCGAACCGGATAGTATTAAATTTACAATAAAAGAAGAACTTGTACACGCTCCGGATAACGTTACTTACGAAGTAAATACGGAAAAACTGGGAATCGAAGTGGAGATGTTCGATATCGAACCTAAAGTACCGATAAGGCTTCTTGGAGGTAACACCGAGACCGAAGGACGGTTACAGATCAAAGTTAATAACCAATGGGGAACTGTTTGTAATTATGGTTGGACCATACAAAACGCTGCTTTGGTGTGTCAACAATTGGGATATGTTTTGAATCCTGATGATTGGTAAGTAAATATTGTCTTTAAAATGAAAAAAGATTGAATTCGAACTGTTATGCAACATACAATACAATTTTTGAATAATTTGTTTGATAAAATTTACTGTACTATAAAAGTAAGAAAAGAAATTTTGCAGTAATAATTACTGTCAATGGATTATAAGTATCTTTCTCTTCCTTATTTTATGCAACACACTTAACTATTAATCCTTGATGTTATGCAAAACACATAGCTTTTATGAACTGGGGTCACGCGACTTAATACTTGATGTTATGCCACACACATAACTTTGGATAGTGACTTAATCCTTAATGTTATGCCACACACATAACTTTTGACAGATTTATATCACGTGACTTAATCCTTGATGTTATGCTACACACATTACAATTTTTGAAAAGGGGTTCATTTTTGTGTGAAAATTTCTATTTACCATGGGAGCATCATACCATTTTTGTAAAGGGAAACAAAATGTGCTAATTTATTGGGACAAATTACCTCTCATCATGGGAGTATGATGAAATTTTCGAAAAGGGTTTATTTTTGTGTGAAAATTTCTATTTACCATTGGAGTATCATACCATATTCGAAAGGGAAACAAAATTGCTAATTTATTGGGACAAATTACATCTCATCATAGGAGTATGATAAAATTTTCGAAAAGGGTTCATTTTTGTGTGAAAATTTCTATTTACCATTGCAGTATCATACCATTTTTGAAAGGGAAACAAACTGTGCTTATTTATTGGGACAATCATAGGAGTATGATAAAATTTTCGAAAAGGGTTAATTTTTTTTGTGAAAATGTCCATTCACCATTGAAATAGAGGGATTAAATGTTTGATAAAATTACATTTTGCTATGGAAGTAAGAAAATAAATTTTATAGGTTATTTATTTATTTTTGTTGGAAGTATTTTGATATTTTCAGGTACTTGGAGAGGAGCGATATTCCTTCAGCTGGCAATACCGAAAAGGTGATCCTTTCCAACGTCCAATGCGACGACTTCGACTTGGACATTTTAAAATGCAAAGCCGAACAAGTCGAAGACTTCGAAAATTCTTGCGGCCACGAAAACGACGTCGGCGTCAGATGTTATAAAACTTCATGGGCCGGATTAAGATTCAGTTCTTTAGCAGAAAGAACCGACATACAGTTTGTCACCGTAGAAAAATCCGGATTATTAGACTACGCTACAAATAACTTCAAACCCGCCATTCAACTAGACTTTGCAAGACAAAATTTCGAAAATTTAAAAATAACCAACAACGACTACCACGGACTGGGCATCATATACTCGGACATATTTTCGGAATCTGTTAATATCATTAAAAACTCGGAATTTTCGAATAACAGAGGAGCCGGAGTGAGCTTAAAACAACTCGGATTAAATCTTTACAACAGCAAAATCGAAAATAATTTTATCGGCATCGAACACAATTCTATATTAACCGGTCTTCAACAAAGAGAATTAGCCGGGTGGTTTATTAAAAACGACGATGAAACCTATTACAACCCCTATTCCATCCCCGAATACTCCGATACCAATACCATAGATCTACAGCTAGGAGAAACTAAATATTTCGTCACCACAAAAACATACGGAACACGTTCTTATAAAATAAGGTGTAACCCCGGTTGGGTTCTCGGTATCCAACTAATAAACCCCATTCAAAACCGAAGCACTGAAAATATAGTGATACACGACGGACTAACTCCATCTTTAACCGCTCAATATTATATTTTAGAAAGAGATTTAACAGTGTTTCCGTTAACGTCGAGTAGTCACGGTGTAGTGTTGGATTACGCGAGCGGTGCCAACGCAATCGGCGGTACCGTCTTGATTATAAATACCGTTAAAGCGCCGATGCAGAACGTTTACAACAGGATAGTAAAAGGACCAGTGCCTACTTTAATCGCCAGCAGGACTACCATAAGAAATAACATGTTCGGAGTTCACGCTTCTTACTATAATAGATATTTAGACGAGCTCGGTAATCATTTTTTAAGGAAAGCCAACGAAAGTATGAAGTTTTACGGTTGCGACATTACGAAAAATAAACACGAAGCCGTTTTCGTTCATTCTCCTTATTGGGACTTGCACTTGAGTAACGTTTCCGAGACGACTATAATGTTTAATAAAAGTTTGATCACTAGCAATGGGAAAGGATTGTTTCATTTTTCGAGAGACATGAGGTCATCCAATAATTTGTTCCATTACGTGTTCCAGGACAATACTATTGATAGTAATGAAGGTGAGTTGAAAATACTATGAAATCGGAAGGGTCTCTTGTCATAGTACGCGCAGGTTTTGTGCGCAGTGACAGGTGACAGTCTATCGAAAATAGGGTCATATTTCGACGTTGCCTAGATTTTTGTTTCTTTTCATCTCGTGAGGAAGTGTTGGGAAGCTGTCTATATGGAACCTGTTGCCTGCTCTAATGGAGGAGTTCAGTCTAAGGTCAGTGTGGCCAACAAAAAGTGGTTTTTTCTGACAAGAATGACAGTTAAGGTCTACTGTTTGAGACTTTGCTTGTTTTTTATCATTGCCAACATCTATTTTGCTTTATTAAAATGAATAATAGACCCCTGAAGCGTGAATCTTGAAATTTTATATTACTTTTTAGCTGAATACTCAACATATCAGTGGCCAATAGTTCTATGAACTCTTGACATGTCACCATTACATTTCTGTTATTCAGTCACTAGCTTTGTCAAATGTCAGTTATACTTCTTCTTTTTTTCACTGGCATTTAACATAACTAGTGACTGAATAACAGAAATGTAATGGTGACATGCCAAGAGCTCATAGAACTATTGGCCACTGATATGTTAAGTATTCAGCTAAAAAGTCATGTTGAATTTCAAGATATACGCTTGGGGGTTTATTCATTACTTTAATAAAGCAATATAGAAGTTCGCAATGATAAAAATCATGCAAAATCTTATGTTTTAAAAAGTAGACCTTAACTGTCATTCTTGTCAGAAAAAAACACTTTTTGTTGGCCACACTGACCTTGAACTGAACTCCTCTATTTTAGGATCGCAACTTAGAGACCCTTCCGATTGTTATAAAAATGAATTCATACGTCAATGTGAATATTTCTCTTTGTTTTCTTTTAGGCGGTGGCTTAGACATATCTTTACCGTACGTATGGCAGTACAACGAAAACTTCACTCATTCCGTGTACATGGACAACAACACTTGGATAAATAACAAAAAATTCGGAATAACTATCGATGGACATTTCGCAGTTGTCAATGTTACCAACAACGTTTTCAAAGACAACTATTGCGAAACGGGTTTAGTAGCGTTAAAAGGAATGGAAAAAAAATTGAAAATAGTTAATAATAAATTCGAAAACAACAACGGAGAGTACGTTATAGAATTCAGTTCAAACAGCCAATCGGAAATAATCGGCGACGTCCCGGCCGTTTTTATGTACAACGAATTAAGAAATAACAGACGTATGTTGAAAGGTCGAAGCGGAGTCTTGCAGCACAGCATAGATCCGACGTGCGTAGTGGGTTTTAGAGGCATTCAAAAAGTTAACGTTAACAGAAATCTATTTTCCGACAATTCTTTGGATTATCAACTTTTGGCCGGAATAAAAACCGCTAAAATCGATAATTATCTTAACGTAATCGAAAATTGGTGGGGCACTGACAATGACAATGAAATAAAGAATCAAATTTTCGATTTCGACGATTGGAACGACCACGCCATCGCGAGATATCGACCGTATTTGTTGGAGGACAATTTCCAATCTAGCTACTCGGTTTCTTTTAACTCAAACACAACGGTGGATTTAGATGATATCGGAGGAAGGATTTACGAAGATTTGCAATTAAATAACAGGGGACGACCGTATATAATTAAATCCGATATTACTGTTATGAAAAACGTCACTTTGACTATCCTACCGGGGGTGGTTTTAGAGTTCGCTCCGAATATCGGAATTCTAGTTTTGGGAACTCTTAAAGCTAAAGGGTATCTCGGAAGCGAAATTATAATGAGGAAAATTACTAAAGCCGGTTATCTTAAGCATGCAGGGAACGGAGATGCGATTCTAAGGGATAAACGCGAAATTGAAAAGTTCTACGGACAAAATGGAATTAGGTGAGAAGAATTTTTTCTTGATAAAACAGTAGAACATAAAAAAATATACACAATCCACAAAATAGACAATTCCATATAAAATGAACCAAGTTACAAGCCTTACAATTATAACCCACCTTTTTTCAAATTATTTGGTTAAAATGAGGGTTTTTTACTGCATTTATGCAACTTGTAGTGCATTACGTCATTTAGGTACAATAAGGAGTTCAGTATGGCCAACATTAAATGTTTTTTCTGACAAGAATGACAGTTAAGGTCTACTATTGAAAACATAAGATATTGGATGTTTTTTATCATTGCGAACATCTATTTTGCTTTATTAAAATAATAATACACCCTCGAAGAGTATATCTTGGAATTTAAAATGACTTTTTAGCTGAATACCCAACATATCAGAGGCCAATAATTCTAGAAACTCTTGGCATGTCACCATTTCATTTCTGTTATTCAGTCACTAGCTATATCAAGTGTCAGTGTTTTTTCACTGACATTTGACATAGCTAGTGACAGTCACTAGTTATGTCAAGTGTCAGTGTTTTTTCACTGACACTTGACATAGCTAGTGACTGAATAACAGAAATGAAATAGTGCCTTGCCAAGAGTTCCTAGAATTAATGGCCACCGATATGTTGAGTATTCAGCTAAAAAGTCATTTTAAATTCCAAGATATACTCTTCGAGGGTGTATTATTATTTTAATAAAGCAAAATAGATGTTCGCAATGATAAAAAACATCCAAAAATCTCATGTTTTAAATAGTAGACCTTAACTGTCATTCTTGTCAGAAAAAAACCACTTTTTGTTGGCCACAATGACCTTGTACCGAACTCCTCTATTATTATCTGTATGTATTTATATATTTTTTAGGTTATGTAAGAGCCGCAGCTGCGTTGAAAACGACGAAGCCCCCACGAACGAAGGATTCTTGGAATACTTCAACGGCACCACCTTACAATGGATACCGATGTGCGACTCGAGATTCACCGAAAGAAACGCTCAAGTCGTATGTCGCGAACTAGGTTTAGATCCGCTAAACGCGTTCTTCGACTTCGGAGAAAGAATCGATTTCCACAGTAACTCTTTAACGAGAATTTGGTCGTGGCCTGAACCTTTACAATGCAAAGGTACGGAAAATCGATACGAAGATTGTCCCATAAGATTAAACGGACAACAATTCGGACATCGACATAAATGCGAGTGGAATTCGAAATTCGTTTTCATTCACTGCGACACTCAACAAAGAGCCCCGAATTATTGGGGCGGAATAAGATTCGCCGACGCCGAATTCGAACAACAAAATTACAACAGCAGAATTCACGATATTAGAACCCATTCGAATATGCAACCATCCGAATCGATTTTAGAATACGTTAAAATCCAAGGAGCTGGAATATTGCACAACGAAAAATCTTCTGCTATACAGAGCGTTATAAAAAGTCCTAAAATCAACTATATAGAGGTTGATGGTTCCGCTTCTTCTGGCATAGACTTGATATCTCCGGCCAATACTATGATTTTACTTCAAAATAAAATCCAGAACTCCTTAGGAGTGGGATTGAATATTATCTCCCTATCAGGAGAAGGAAGAGAATCGGATGAATCCAGCTTCACTCCTTTAAGAGATTTGCACGTGCCTTATAATATTTTCAGTCTTATCGATATCTGTGATACTCACAAGGAAATTAGAGTACAAGAAAGAGTTTTGGTTTATTATAAATACGATAATTATCCAGTTAATTGTATTAAAATATTTCGAAGTGTTTACGATATTAAACCTTTAGGATTGAGGTTGTTACAATTCGATCTCTTCAATTCGAGTGTTAAGTACGGTATTCCTGATTCGTTGGAAATGTACGACGGTGATATATACAACGTTTCTTCTACGATCATTGACAGGGTAACGATGAATTCGAAAAACCATAAAAAGTTATTTAAATCGACTCTTCCAAGTTTAAGTGTTAAACTGTTCGCTAACGGAGCTTCTTCAGTGCACGGATTTATAGCGGAGGTGGTTACTTTGCCGATTTCCGCCATTGGTTTTAGTGAGTATTAATTTTACTTATTGTATCTTTTTAACACGCTTTTTTAGCTTCACTTGTATGTTTATTTGTTTGTTTGTATGTTTGTAACTCTCATCTGGCAGCTGCTGTGGCAACTCGCCACACCCCACTATGTTGGGCGTATTTATAGTATAGCACCGAATAATCAACAAGGATCACTCTCAACCCCGTCTTCTTTTACAATATTTTCATGACATCATTCTGTGGCATCGTCGCAACTATTTTTTCAGAGTCAGACTCCTCACACGAATTTGTATCTACGTCACCGAAAACTGAAAATAAATGTGTGATTCGCTAAAAATTGCCTAATGGGGATATTCTGTGGTTTGTCATTGTCAGTTGTCAGTTATTAACACGCTTTTATTAGCTTCACTTGAATGTTTGTTTGTTTGTATGTTTGTAACTCTCATCTGGCAGCTGCTGTGGCCCACTCCGTTGGGCGTATTTATATTATAGCACCGAATAATCAACAAGGATCACTCTCAACCCCGCCTTCTTTTACTATTTTTTCGGAGTCAGACTCCTCACACGAATTTGTATCCTTTCTATTTTTTCAGATCGAGATGTCCAACACAACATTACAAGATCAACGATAAATAATAATGGGGAAAGTGGTCTTTTATACATGGCTTCCGGAGAAGTAAACCCCATATTAACTCTGGAAAAGAACCAGTTCAAAGGGAACTGCAGAAAATTGTACGGGAACTTTACGACTTGCAAATCCGGTTTGCAAATCGATGTACAGAACACAGAAACAGTATATTTTAGAGTAAGTATGAAAAAAATGTCTTCAACTGATTTATTTTTAATTTATTTATTATTATAGAGCAATTTAGTTGAACAAAACCAGGGTGGTTTGTATATAAAAGCAGATTCCAGAGGTTCAGCTACATCTCTTAGAGGCTATATTCACAATAATCTCTTTGTTAACAATTCAAATCTTCCTACTTTATACATCGAAGGTAGAAAGTCTTCTCCGTACCAAGAAGTTACCATTTATAGAAATTACTTTACCAGAAACCAAGCGCAATACCACAATAATATCGTGTTGAAGCAAGTTGTCTCCAATTTCACCTACAATTATGTCAAACGGAATATCGGACTTCAAAATTTGGAAGTGTCCGGTTTTGATCGAGTTAGATTGAATATTTATCAGAGTACCACGCATAACGGATTCTATAAGTGAGTTTTAATGCTTGAAAATCGCTACTCGCAACTTGTAAAATGAGTAATGACTCTTATCATCCCATTTCTAATCATCTAGTCAGTTTTTCTTTATAAATCATTTAGAAAATGAAAAAGTTATTCAAAACCAATATTTTTTAGTAATTTTGCGGTACAAAGGGATAGCAGATCGACCATAGTAGCAGGTACAGCTGGTCAACATTACGTAGATAATATTTTCTTCGATCCTGATAACGATTACGAAATAATTACTGTCAATAGATCATTGTAAGTATTTTTCTCTACTTTACTTTATGCAACACACATAACTTTTACTCCTTGATGTTATGCAAAACACATAGCTCTTATGAACTGCGGTCACGAAACTTAATCCTCGATGTTATGCCACACACATAACTTTCGATAGTGACTTAATACTTGATGTTATGCAACACACATAACTTTTGACAGATTTATATCACGTGACTCCTTGAATGTATGCCACACACATAACTTTTGACAGATTTATATCACGTGACATAATCCTTGACGTTTTTATTGTTAGAGAGACTTGATATTTTAATTACCATCTCTCTATAATCATTGTATTGTAGAAAAACTAGATAGAATAGATTTAATATTCTCTTATACTTACTATGTTAGTTGTTGTAGTGATATTAATTTAATCTTTTTTTGTTGCATGATGCATGAAGATTTGAATTCAACAGGTAAGAATAGATAAATAATATCCGTATGTTTTGTGGTATAGTTTACACGATTTCAGGTGAATAACTTGAAAAAAATCAAAGGATTTTCATTATTGTTCACCTGAAATTGTATAATGTAGTGTTTTAGTTGTAAAATTTAGTTAAAGAATACCTGAAACTCTGAAAAATTAATCTTTCTTTATATTTCCAGTACATTTCCTTTGTGGGACGTAAGAATAGACGCAGAAAACAACTATTGGGGCTTCAATACAACCCTGGCGGTAAGAGGGAGAATTAAAGATCAAAGTGACGATCACAGACTGTTAGAAGTAACCTACGAACCATTTTATATGAACAATCAAACTATTCTAGATGGTAAATGTCCTCCTGGATGGGAATTAGTTGGAGAAACGTGTTATATGTACATAGGAGCTCCGATGACTTTTTGGGAAGCGAAAGCATTTTGTCAGGAAGACAATGCTTCCATGCCTTACCTCTTAGGCAATATCAATTACCTTCCGCTTTACGATTTCTTAAGAAAACAAAACGAATGGTACTATTATTCCGACAAAGTTTGGGTTCAACATATTGACAGAATCAATGAATGTACCATTTTTGCCTACCAAAATGTGGAGATTGAAGATTGCGATAAGAAAAGTCCGTTTATTTGTGAAATTGGTAAGTTTTATTCAGGATCGCATCTCATTTTTTATTTATTAAAAAATTTTTTTTCAGATCCAAAAGTTCAAATAAGGATTCACGCGTTAGCGGACGACATGATAACAATAACTGCGTTAAGTAGTTTAGCTCTGGCTATTATTTTGATAATTATTGTCGTCGCTTGCTGGTGGACAAAATCTAAAGTTAGAAAAGCTCAACGATTGGAACGAAGAAACAGCATCCGACAAAGTTTACATTCGCTTAGATCCATCGGAATGTCCCAAAGCAGTTTTGCCGATCCTGGATACAGACGTAAGCCAAATCAACAGGTAAGAACCATAGAGTTCAGTCTTACGTCAGTGTGGCCAACAAAAAGTGGTTTTTTCTGACAAGAATGACAGTTGATGTCAACAGTTCAATAAAAAAAGATTTTGTACGTTTTTTATCATCGCGAATGTCTCTATTGCTTTATTAAAATAATGAATACACCCTCGAAGAGAATATCTTGGAATTTAAAATGACTTTTTAGCTGAATACTCAATATATCGATGGCCAATAGTTCTATGAACTCTTGTCATGTCACCATTTCATTCCTATTATTCTGTCACTAGTTTTGTCGAGTGTCAATTATATTTCTTCTTTTTTTCACTGACATTTGACGTAATTAGAGACATTTGACTTAACAGAAATGAAATGGTGACATACCAAAAATTCCTAGAATTATTGGCCACTGATATGTTGAGTATTCAGCTAAAAAGTCATGTCACTGTCATTTTTGTCAGAAAAAAACACTTTTTGTTGGCCACACTGACCTCCTCTATTATAAGTACACTTATTTGTTGACATATAAAAAAATTGGGATAGGAAAATCACACTTTGTTCATACACAAATTAAACTTTATTATTCGTAATTCAACAATAAACTCTGCTTATAAATTAACGGGATATTAACAACTGTTTACTTTTTATTTTTATCATCTTTACCACCCTTATCGTCAGGTGGAATCTTCTCAGGCTCCTTTATTTCTTCTTTCTTCTGGTATACTATACTTTTAGACAGTTCACCAACCAACAAATCAATGGAACCGTCTATAAGTCTATTTTGCATCTCGGGTGTAACAGATTTTCTTACTTCGGCTTCAACGTACTGCACCAAATTTCTTTGTTGGATTTTTCTTAAAACATCTCCTTTAGCTACTTGATAGTTCAAAATACGTTTTACTTGTTCGTAGACTTGCATTTGCCTTTTGCGAAAATCTGCTTCGTATTGCATAGCTACGTTTTCTCTTTTCGCCTCTACCAACAGTAATTGGCCTTCGGCTTGATACAGAAGAAACTTTTCATGAGCTAAAACTGTTGAGAAATGTTAATATTATTGGTTATTCACCATTTCCGTATTAGATGAACTCTGTAAATAAAACATTGAACGTTAAAAACACCACATACTAGTACAAATTGGAACATTTATATTTATATTGGACAGGTACCTTCTTTTAGATCTTGAACACTGCTTTCTCTGTTCTGTTGCCATCCACTTTCATAAGCATCAATTTCTTTATCCAACCATTTAGCTAATGAAGGCCCTCCATAACGACAAGATGCCCAAATCATTACAGCCACAGACAGTCCACTGTAAAAATTGTGTTCCAGTACATATATCTCTTTACTGACTAAATATATTCCAGTAGTAAATAAAAACGTATAAAATCCACATACACCAGTTTTCGGATAGAAAAAAGTTACCCATTCTTTTGGTATGAAACCCCAAATAACTGGACCTGGCTCTTGTCTAATAAGAGCTAGTTTCTTAACAATAGGTTCTTTTGGAGGTGGACCATCGGAGGGGGGCTCAGCCATAGAATCCTTCAATTTACTGATAGTTTTATCTAACGGTTGATCCTGTGGTACATTTGGATTCTGGATATCGTCTAACGCTAATTTAAATCCATCCGTTAATCTCAAAACAAGTTTATTCGAAGATAACCGATCGCATTCTTTTGATAATCGACTAGTTACAGCTGCTTCTTTTTCCCTTTCGGTAACGTCGTAAGTTATTTCATCGCATTTGAAAAGTAAAGTCTCATCTTGCTTGTATTTATTCAATTTTTCACTATCAATAATTTTTACATTTTTTCCATCACAATATGATTTTGCTATAATTGAACGTACAGTCTGAATATTCTTTGAAATAACGTGAAAATATTTCATTTGCAACATATTTTCACTTGTCGGTAAAAATTGTTTATTGTTTGTAACGTAACTGACAACTGACAATGACAAACCACAGAATATCCCTATTATAGGCAATTTTTAGCGAATCACACATATTTTTATAGTTTTCGGTGACGTAGAATTACATTATTTTCAGAGCACCCGATCTACGGATACTCTCACAAAGAAAATGATAACGAACGGATCCATAGACAGCATGGAAAAATCTACCTACAGCTCTTCCATAGATGACAATCAATCTTACGATGTCTACGAATCTCATAATCCAAATCCCACTTCTTTTTCATTTTCTCCGACTATTGAATACCACAAATCACCAGCCCGTTTTGAAAACCAATATGCAAAGCCCACTTTTGATTTATCCTATAAAAACGAAGGTTTCCGGGATAATTCAACGTTTGCTTCAAATTCGAACTATCAATCGAGAGCTGAAAGTATTCAGGACGATTCCACTGAAGAGAGTCCAATCATGGATAAAAGTAGTTACCCTCCAAGTCAATATTATAACACAGACACTCTACCGTTACATAACAAATCCGATTCAACGTTGGATATGAAGAGAGGTATAGAAGAAGCCAACAAACCTTATGATTATGGTTTAATAGAAGAATTAAAAAATAAATTCCCGCAACAGAAACCTCCAAGAAAATATTCTCCTACTTACTCTGAAAAACTCGATAATATGACTTACTCTCCCGATTTTAATACCGTAGGACTTGCCCACGATACGAGGCCACAGTCGGCGAATATTTTAGAAACAGATTTCGACGAACTTGTTCCTCCCATACCGAAAACGAGGGCAAAAAGCGAAGTTTTATTAGAAACGAACTTCGACTACACTCCTCCAGGTGGCAGTCCTCAATTCAATCAACCTATTTCTGACGCAAGTCGAAGTAAAAGTCAACCTCTAGAAACTGCAATGTAATAAAAGTTTGATAAAATTAAACATTTGAACTAATAAATAAATGACCATAGTTGAAGCAACTGCCATTAAATTACGTAAGAACAACTTCTGAACAAAATTATTTGTGATAGTAGGTGGTAATTTTCAACTGGCAATCAAGGCGAGCATAGAACTATACCTCATTTAAAAACCAGAAGGAGTAATTTGAATTTAAGTTGGCAATTCTGTAGTGTAGACCTATGATTGGTCAGATTCCATTTTCCAGATAAATATAATTAATTTTGCTCTTGTTATTTTATTATTCTCACTCAGTGGCTATGGGTTGGTGATTTCTTTATAAATCAAGGCATATTTAATAGATTTGGAACACGACTGGTAATTTTTAGTGGTGTGAGTAAGGCTTTTCAAATTACTCCTCCTGGTTATTAAATGGACTATAGTCTGGTGGTAGAATAACGTCACTACTACTAGAATGGTCGTCTAGCCTGGTACGTGTTCTTAAATGATAAGACGTAGGTCGAACAAAATTTTAATATTATGAATATTTATAAAAATTTTGATATATTTTATACTATAGTTATTTTAAGAATAGTTAGGTGAACCTTCAAAATATTGTTATTTTATTATTGCACTGTATATATTTTTGTTACAAAAAAAAATAGACTGATATAGTACGAAAATGTACGATCGGGTCTTGTATTATTTTTGGCATTTTGTAAATAATGTTTAAATAAGCAGATCTCAAATAATGTAAAATAAATATTTTCTATGAACTTTTTATGCATTTTTATTTATTTAAAATCCTTTTTACTTATCGTAAAAATCAATGCAAAGCCATGTACCCCAGTCACGTCGGCAACCATCATTACGCGGACAACACCTCGTAGCTCCGCGCATAGGTGGCGGGCTATTGATGATGCGAGAATTAAACCGACAGAGAGTTGACTATGATCCTATACCTTCCGGCGACAGCCCTACATTTATCAAAGCTGTGAGCTTTGTTGTGATTTTTGCGTATAGCCTCAGCACAAAATCAACTACTTATCTTTCCATTTGTTGCTATAATACCATTAAGTGGAAAAAAATTATACATGCATATATGATCGCGAAGCATTTGTATAAACAACTTTCTGGAGATTATTATTTTTACCCTTTATTGAACGGTTAAAACAATGTCCAATGTCACAATTCGTCATTGAGGGTTTAGGTAGATCATTGGTAGTTCATATTTTTTTTGTTGCATAAATAATATGAGCAGACTGCACAGTACACAGTAATTTATTTGTTACACGGCTACCAATGCTATATACAATAACTAATTGTTTTCGCGAATCGTCCGCACATATGCTCCAGAGTGAATGATTATTTCTCTGCTATCGCCAGTCGGTATAGGATATTAGTCAATTCTCTGTCGGTTTAATTCTCGCATCATCAATAGTCCGCCACCTATGCGCGGAGCTACGAGGTATCCGCGTAATGCTGGTTGCCGACGTGACTGGGGTATGTACATGGCGTTGCATATACGTACGAACGCTACACGAGTCAAATATTAAAATTACAAGGCTTGCTCATGAAAACTCGAATTTTAGACTTGGAGATGGAATTTAGCTCAAGACTATTCGAATCACGAGCGAGCGTACTAGAAAAAATAAACAATCCTATTAAACTCAAGTAAATACATATGGTATAGAACATAATAATACGTAAACGTGGCTTTACCTAGCCGAGCATTTCCTTGTATAGACCAAACTAACGCCTATTACATAACACAACCTCGTAGGTAGGTATATACTATCTTTAAATAAATACATACTCTACCAGCTGTTTTTCTATGTAAATCAGTCAATTTGTAAATAAATCGTACCAGTCGAGATAATTTGATAACTTATAACATCCATAAATGATATATAAATAAATGCTTAAGCTCGATTACAGTTTACCTTTGAGTTGACCTTTTCGACAAGCACCCAGTACAAAAACAATTTGTTTTCACGTACGTACGTAAATGCTACGCGATACGGCTGTTAGTTATGCAACTGTTTGAAGTGAGATAGAGAATCCTTAGGTGGGCGAGAATGAATACATAACAGACGGATAGGGGCCAATCACAGACGGCTTGGGACTTACCTCCTTTGTCATCAATGGGATGCGGACGAGTCCATGTTTTGGGTAAAAGGAGCGAGCGCATTTATATAATCTCTAATAATCAAAATAAATGGTTTATTAAAAACGAGTTTTGTGTTATATTTCGAGTAAATTTAGTTTAAAATCAGTTGAAAATATGTTTATAGCAATATATAATATTAGAGTGTGTTGTTTTTTGTATTTGCATCATAAGACTTCACCCCAGTAGTATTAATTGGACATTCCATAGTGTAGTTCAGCTGACTTCGTGTAGTGAGTTCCGAGTAAGAGTAGTAGAACAGCCGGTGCCGAGGTAGGTGGATCGTCTAATTATCCTTTAGGAACCAACCGGTTTGGAAAAAAATATTTTTTGATATCAACCACCATTTATAGAATGAACACGGGAGTCTGTAACAAATTTTAGTGAAACCTGTTAACTAATAATTATCCAAAGTGGCGGACAATACGGGATCTCGGACGCGAAAAGAAAATATGCTAAAATTTCTCACCCATAAATTAAGAACTCATTCTATTAGTGAAGATAATTACGCTGGAAAGGTTTGTACTCACTATTTACATATATTACATAGTATTTTTTTAACCTCGTTGAAGGTCACTGTGAGTAAAAAATGGCTGCTATGCTGCTTCAAAAACCGAGAACAAAGGAATGTTAATCTTTCGTCTGTAGCTCTCTCATCCGTCAAAAATTCAATTCGTTTACCAGATTATCCCACTCACGTATTTTATGTGGTTAATTTCTTATTCAAATCACCTTTAAACTAAATATCCTCGATAGAAATTATTCCATTTCAAATTTGCCGGTCGTTACTGTAATTTTCTCAATGAAGAATCAATGTCAGTTTTGTTTTCTATTTATTTATTTTGTTTATAGGTCGATGAAGACCATGATTCAGGTACGGAATCTGATGAAGAAATTGATGAGCCAGAATTGGGTAAGTTTAATACTATTTTGCCTTTTATATTTCTATATATTATGTATATATTTGTAAGTAGTACCTACACGGTAATGTCTAGGAAGTTATAAAAAACCTTCTAGTAGAACAATTAAAAGTATGTGCTTTAATTCACTTTAAAGAAGTGAAGATTAGCGGTTTACCTTATTTTGGAATTGTCATAAACCTAGCAACATAATCAGAAGAAATCCATATTTTAAAATATACTTTTTCATTTTCGTCCTGCCTGAAAAACCACCATCCTACCTAGATGCACTTTAAAATGACTGTGCGTGTTAAATTTAGCTTGCGTTTGCAAATTGCAGATGCGTAGGCACATAAAAGCATTAATTGTAACTTTTGTATCCTTTATTATTCATGATTACTTTGTTATATTTACTTAATCATTGCTACTACATAAAATATTTCTTAGATTTTGTTTAATATTTTTATTTCCTGAAATCTAATACAAAAACAGAAGGTATATCAAATTATAAATATTTGTAATTGTCTTTTTTAATTTTTATGGTTTACACTTATTTAAATCAAACTATTTACCAATAAGTGGTATAAAATTAAGATTTTAAGGTGTGCAAACATTTTTTAGAACCGCTGATAAGGCTAAGGCCAGAGGTGATTGCATAAGCAGGGCTGTATTCACAATAATTCTAGCTGAGAAGGTAGACTTTTCTGATGTGATTTATATTTCACAAAAGAATTGATTTCGGCGAGTTTTTACAATGATTGAATAACCAATTGAAACTTCTGTTGTATTTGACCGTGGGCCTTGTAATCGTAAATGTTTCCTGTGGATAATTTAAAGCTTTTTGTATTAAAATTACAAAAATAATTCCTTTTTTATAATGAAACATCCTTTGTATATTTTTTTCTTAATATGCATTTCCAATATCCTTTGAATACCTACCCATTAATCGTTCTAGTCGTTATTGGTAATTGTAAATTAGAAAGTGTAGAAAAAATCAACGTGGAGTATTACAAATTGCCGTTCATCCGGGCGTTAAATTCGAAAATAAAATAAATCAAATAAAAACAATAATATACATATGAATTAACCTACATAAATGTAATGCATATTCAAATGAACAGTATCGGCACACATGGTTCTAAAAAGGGGGCCTCAATCTTATATATTAGATATTTTCTTTGAAACAAACTAGAGTTTTTTTTACATGTATAAATATAAACAATATAGATTATTATTATTATTATAGGTACTTGCTCTGACCGAGTGTGTACCGTATCCCCAGCAGATACAGGATGTTCGATGGAGAGTCCCGCTCCTGATCAACATGACGCTCACAGTTCCGAAGAGGAATTAGAAGTTATTAACAGTAATAGCAAATTGAGGCGGTCTTCGGCTCCACCGAGACCCTTGAGGGCAGCTTCGGTTTGTTTACCGGAAAAAAGAAAATGGTCCCAAATTGGAGACACGCAAAATCGAAGGTACACACCCGAAAATGAAGAGAATATATCTCATTATAGCAATTTGTCGCCATCTCCATGTTCGCCATATCAAACCAAACGTTGCAGTAGCTCAGAAGACGGTGCCCATCCTATTGAACATTCTGGTTCGTCTGACGAAGAGGTGCACCAATTTTTGAATACGCGTACGGCTCCGGTGCAATTTCGAACATCACCACCGTTGGAAGCGGTCAAACCGGAACGAAGAACAATCGTTGTTAGTAAGGGTCATTCAATGAGTCCACCTGCTAAGCTACTCCACTACGAGGATTCTCCAAGAAAAAGAACCAAACATATGAAACATGCACATATCCAGAGGCCCTACCTCGATTTCGAAAAAATGCAACAGGTAACAAATTATTTCTTCTACTTCTGTCAAATACTTACAGTTTTTTTTTGGTATTTCCAACAATATTTCACGATGGGACTGAAAACTTTTGAATCCTCTGGTTTTTTTTTTAAATTAATACCAAATTTGATTACACAAACTCGTGAACATGTGTTTTCTCTAATCTAACCTATATTTTTCTTCTTCTTTTTCTATCTAATGTACTTATATAGCTGGGACGCAACAGCCACTGAATGATTCTTTTTCTTTTTTATTCTAGATGAAAACGAGGTCTGTGACTGCTTGGCGTCATGCAGCTGACCATACGGGGGAGCTTTCGGTTTTTTGTTGGTGAGATCAACTTCAAGGACGATCTCAATCGTCCTGTGATTTAGCCGAATACTCTGGAGATGTAGACAATGCTCCATCTTGTTCACGACCCGATACTCCTCCATAGTTTATTAAATAGATTTTTAACCATACTAAAAGTACTAAAAAATGATGGTGGAATGGGAGGAAAAGTGTCGAAATAATAAAAATATATATATTATATAAACCAGACATTTATATCAAAGTTTAGGGATAAACGGGTACATATATATTTAGATCTCTTTAATAAAAGCTGGTTTTTGACGCAAATGAAATTTGAAGGATGTTAGCTCGAGGAGTTCGTCCATATTTAAAATATAATAATTCTGGATCCTTTGAATTTCTTAATAAAATTGTTTTTGGTGATTTTCTTTCAAAATAATTTTGTAAAAATATCTAGAGGGCACCCCACACAGAAAGTTTTATAATAGACTGATGATGTATATAAATATGAAAACTATGAAAATAATATCGACTTTTACTTTTTCTTAATAATAGGATTTATAATAAAACGATCTCAATAAAATTAAATAAATTAATAAAAAGTATGTTTAATTATCGTGAAGATTTTTGAAAAAATAATACAATAAGCCATTTGGCTGCAGTGTTATCGGAAGAAAATTTATTTGACAGTTCCTACAGCCACTGCTGACAACTGTCAAAACAGCCACTGCTGACAACTGTCAAAACAGCCACTGCTGACAACAGTCAATACAGCCACTGCTGACAACTGACAAAACAGCCACTGCTGACAACTATCAAAACAGCCACTGCTGACAACTGTTAAAACAGCCACTGCTGACAACTGTCATAACAGCCACTTTCTTGTCTCATCATTGTAGAAGAAAAAAAAGTAAATCAAAGAAATAATCATTTGATCGACTTGAAACAAATTCAAAATTGTTCTTATTAGAAAGTTGATAAAATTTTTATTAAAAATGCAATTGTACCAATACTGTACGTAGATTGTTTATATCTCTATTGTATATAATTTTCCATTTATCGAATCCTGTTTATAATACAGGTAATAACCGGATTTGTTTTTTTTTTATTAAATTAAAAATGCCGAAAATTGTTATGTAGGATATAAACTTAAACATGAGTTAACAGCAACGTAATTGACCTTATTCAAGTACGTCATTGTCACCGACAATCATCACACTAAATACAAACGGATAACACTCACTAATAATCGCCTAATACATGATCAGCTGTTTAAGATAATGCGCGAGATGATGACGTCACTTGGAACCGTTCTATCTATAACGCTAATTCAAGGAATATAATTCTAATGGTTAAAGTGTCAAGTTTAAGCATAATTTCAAGAGCTGCTGCTCAATAGGAGAAGCTATTTCTGATTGCTGGTGCTAAATTAATAAGTTTCCAAAATGCTTTCCTATAAATAGTCTCGTGTTACGGAATATCATTGGCGCTGCTAGACATGTAGGTAAGGTTGGCAATATTGATGACATGACAATTGACAGGGAGGTTAAAGTCTTCTACCTTATCTACATATCGAACATGGAACTGTATTTATTAAGAATCATCGAACTTCAAATACTAATGTTTAATAGCTATTATTAGAAAAACTTTTTCGACAATTGTGAAACAAATGACTTGAATATTTTTGTACAAATCGTGTATTCTGATAATATACTGTGAATATTTATATGTATAAAAAGGTAGATCTCGGTGTTTTAAAGTAGATTTAGTTTACACACTTTTATATCAATTATAACAATCTCAAGGGCGGAACGAGTTATATGGACATAAAAACTAAGCGAGGAAATTGTGCTATCTCTTTCTATATAACATGCAACAGCGAATTATCACGAATCGTAGAAACTTCAAGTTTGACGTTAGTGCATTTTGAGGTTATGTGAGTTGTTTATTAGGCAATTTTTAGCGTTAGTTTTTGTTTCCGTTACTACGTTCGTTGAAGGGTCTAAAAACTGCCCTTCACATTTTGAAATTTTTTGTTAGCTGTCCCTATAAGCTTAATTGTTATAACGTAATCAAAATGAGTGTGAAGAATGTTCGTAAATTATTGTTGTTTATTAAATACGTAGATGAAACAAATTATATATTATGTAGGAGAGTTCCAAAAGAGACAAATTTGAGAATTATTTGAAAGTGTGAAACTGTTGATATTTTGAAAGGATGGTAAAAAGGAATATGATATAATAGAGGAGTTCAGTCTAAGGTCAGTGTGGCCAACAAAAAGTAGGGTTTTTTCTGACAAGAATGACAGTTCAAAACATAAGATTTTTGCATGATTTTTATCATTGCGGACATCTATATTGCTTTATTAAAATAATGAATACATAACCAAAGCATATATCTTGAAATTTAAGTTGACTTTGTAGCTGAATACTCAACATATCGGTGGCCAATAATCATAGGAACTTCTGGCAAGTGACTATTTCATTTCTGTTATTCAGTCACTAGTTATGTCAAATGTCAGTTACATTTTTGTAGCATTTCTAATTAGCTGTATCTCTATTCTTCTTATTACTTTTTTCACTGACATTTGACAGGGCTAGTAACTGTCATTCTTGTCAGAAAAAACACTTTTTGTTGGTCACCCTGACCTTAAACTGAACTCCTCTATTGGAATATATTAATTTTGTTGTTTGTTAGGCGAACATGTGTCGTTGTCAAACATCGCTGTGTTGTTAACCGCTAACAAACTTTAAAATTTTTATGTTACATTAAATTTTTAAACTTACGAGTACAGATTGTTGAGCATATTGCACATTGCACAATTGTGCAAGATTGATTTGAACTATTTGTGATATAATCCATAGTCATATAGAAATTAAACTTAGTACCTTGAAAAACTAATATATAAGAGAACGTATGAATTTTTTGAGATAAAATATTTTAAAATATACAAGGGTAAAACGAAAATTAGTCGTTATTTTAAAAAAAAATCATACGATCGACCTTATTTCTATATGTCTATCGTCGCACATTATATTTAATTGCATAATATGATTAATATTAAGTTTTAAGTGTTTTTTATCAAATCTTTTGGTCCAATAAATATTTTATACTGTGTTTACACTATATTTTTTATCCTTACCCTAAGAATATTATTATTTGACAACATCTTTTGACAACTAATTTTCCAGCGCCAGTAATATGACCTTTGAATTAAATTAATTAGTTATAATGGCGTATTTATTACACGATAGAAGAAATAAAGAATTGCAGCAACATTTTGGAGATGATAAAGTAAGTTTAAACTTTGTTGGATTATTTATAGCGAGTCACTGTTTTGTTCCAAACTGCGCTGTTTGAATTAAATTTGATTAGAACTTTACAGATTACCGTAAGTTAGTTGGAATTCGGAATGGTATTAATTTGTTAGAACATGAACGACATTCCAGAAGACATTCGGAATGTCCGATCTATATACACGAATATAGTAAAATTCCGAGTTGCAGTACAACCAACAAAAATTTTGTTAACATCGGTGTGGCACATATTAAATCAATAAACAATCAAAATCCAAAGAAAATGTTGAATAAATTGGAAGAAACGTATTGGGCAACTTGGAAGCCTAAGAAAAACAAAAATAAAGACATCGAAAAGCCGAAAACACCTCATAAAACACAAGCTAGAAAAATAAAAAAAGACGAAGTTGAAATGGACAATACACCATACGGCGATGTAGCTGGAGAATTAATACAATATTTTAATAAACCAAACTTTCCTTCTACTGGTTCTGTCTCAGGTAAAATATTTGTTATAGATATATATATACACTGTGTCCACTTAGAGTTTCATGTGAACGCAATGCATAAGCAATTTTTTTTGTAGAGGAAAAAGAAATTCAAAGTCAACATAAAATTATTCATCCTCCGCTTAAACCTACTGTAAAAATCACACCGTTTCCCGAGGAAATAAATAACGATTTGGCAGAAAAGACCATAGATAAACAGTTTTTGGACAAAACAGTTCTTTCTATAGATTCCAATCATTCATCGTCCACCGTAAAGTTGAATTCCGACGAACCTGTTTGTGTTAGTCACATTTCTCTCGATGGCAAAGATGACAGTTGTATTAACAACGAACTTAAACCATTTAAACACACAGATTCGTTTGTTATTAACGAAAAGAAGAAACACGAGCCGAAGCAAAATCACTTTCAACAACCAAAGTGCATAAAGTTGTATAAAAAATCAGGAGTTAATAATTATGTAAAGGGTGGTTCCTACCCCTTGAAGATGACAAAGAAAAAAGATTTGTCGTCTATTAGAAATTTTAGGTTAGGGCCACCAGGGCAGCTTATTGTGACCGGTAGTTCTTACAACAGAACTTTTAAATAGAAAGTTATTAAAAATATTGGAAATGTTGTTGGTTTTATTTTGAAGATCAATAAATGGAAAAATTACTATAACCTCACTTTTATTTCGATAAAATAAGAATAACCTCACACGGAAAGTACACTTTTTGACAGTTCCATAGTCAAGTTATGCAATACACAATACAAAGCAGAGCGTTCACGTGTGAGTAGATTAATATGTCATTTTGACAGTTTTTAAGGAAGAGATAAATTCTAGTGTCATGAATTCCCCAGTAATAAATATTTTAAAGAAGCGTCTCAGTTCAAAAAGTATTCATTTTAGAGAATGTTCGTCTGTACCTCCTCCGAGAGAACCTATTGTTACAATTTTGAATGCAGCCAGTGGAGTCGGCAAAAATGTAGCACTGCTGCTAAAACAAAGTCCCTACATAGGCGAATTAAGATTGTATGATACTAATAAATTGGTTTGTGCAATCGCTGAAGATTTGAGTCACATTGATACAAAAACAGAAATCAAATCTTACATTGGTCCAACAGTTTTAAAAAATGCAATTATCGTAAGTGGAAATTCAATTCAATAAATTTAATGTAACGTAAATTTTCCATAGGATGCAAATGTTGTTATAACAGTAGGTGGCGATAGAGAATCTTCCAATGAAACTTTCAAAACTACATTTGATAAAAATGTTGATGATGTTCGACTCACTGCCCTCAATTTAACAGAGTTCAATCCTAAAGCCATTTTTTGTATAGCTAGACCTCCAATAGAAGCATTAGTCCCATTAGTATCAGAGGTAAGAAATTAATATAGGAGTAAAATATAGATTTAAGTAGTGGGTTTGCGTTTTATAGGAATATAAAAAAGCTGGAGTGTACGACTGGAAAAAAATCTTTGGAATAACAAATTCTGCTTCCATGAGAGCAAACAGCATAATTGCTGCCAAGGGTAATCAAAAGCCAATAGATGTAATATGCCCCGTTGTAGGTGGTTCGAGCAATAATTGTCTTGTTGCTGTTTTATCTCAAGCAAAACCAAAAGCTGAAAGCACGGTATGTTTCTCATATTTAGTAGGCAACCAAACATACAAAACATTCATACCTCTTAGGCAACCAAACATACAAAAAATTCCTCTTAGGCAACTAATCATACACTAAAACTGCATTTTTCTTAAATAACTCTATTGATTAATATTGAATTTACGATTGCTTTAGCTTCCAATGCAAGATGTTCAAAAACAAATAGTCAACAGTGAAGACGAAATACTAAAATTATATGGCGATTGCTCTGGAATGTATTTGATGCCAGCTTTAGGTATATCTCGTTTTATAAATACGTTATTGAAAGCCTGTAACGGAGATACGAACTGTGTAGAATGTGCTTTCGTACGTCAAGCTAGTCACATTGGTAGTTTCTTACCTTATATGACGTCAATTGTAAAATTGGGTAAGTCTTCCATCTTATTTAACAAACAAAATAAAATTAAACGTTTTTGATAGGTCGACATGGTGTTTTATCAACTCATATGCCCAGAATAAACGGCGAAGAAGGTCATTACCTTCATAAAGCTGCCGTTCATATAAAAGAATATATTCGACATGGAGAATGCTTCTGTACAGGGGAACCACAAACAATTAATGAAATACCATCTGAGCAAATAAAAAAAGAACTATCTGCACAAAGCTATATGAATAAACAACCTGAACCGAATTTGGTGAAAGTTACGTAATTGTTCAGTAAAATATGATTAAAGCTTTTTATTTTTTTCACTTTTATAAAATAAATATAGATAAATTAATTGTTCAACTATTTATTAACACTGGGAGAAGACAATATTTGACGTGTTGTACAGTTAATAGCATGAAAGATTATAATTTGATAGCTTCAGCGAGAGAGCATGACAAACCAGTACCATCAGGTTCTACTTGCAAGGAAGTAATTTTTCCATCTTCAATGACCATGGAATATCTTTTGCTTCTGGTGCCTCCGAGAGGAGCAATGTCAACGGAAAGATCTAATGCTTTTGTAAAAGTGGCTGAAGGATCTGCTAGCATTTTAATTTTTCCTGATGTATTATGTTCCTTGCCCCATGCAGCCATCACAAATGGATCGTTTACTGATACGCATACTATTTCATTGATTCCTTGACTTTTTAATTCTTCTGATTTATTAACGTATCCAGGTAAGTGAGTCTAGAAGGGAAATAAATATGCATTTTCCCATAATAATCAAGAAATTACCAAAAATAGTTACCTTGGAACAACCGGGAGTAAATGCACCAGGTACTGCAAAAACAATTATTTTTTTACCAGAAGACAGCTGAGCTAGATTTACTTTTTGAGTAGGCAAATTTTCGAATAAATCCACATTGGGAATTGAATCACCCACCTGAAAATAAAGTCATATATATTACACTAGAAGTTTCAACTACAATTTAACCTCAAAATTGACTGTTATTGTATTCAAAAAGTATTATATTCCTACAGGTTGTCACAAAATCAACTGTTTGTTAACTCAATATTGATAAACAGGATTTTTTTTCTACGTTTTATGAACAGTATAAAATTTGTTTTTGATTCATAGTTACCTACGTTAAATAATAAATACCAAAATTTTTATATCTAGCATTATGTAATATTTAATTACTTACTTTTACCATTTTTACAGAGGAAAGCTGTAGATATCGTTTAATATTAAGATTTAACTGTTGTCTGATTAATCCAGTAGCAACTCCTTTGGCGCTTGCCGTGACATTCATTTTTATAATGTTTTTTTAAGGAAGTTCTTTCTCTTTTTAACTGATATTGATTACCTACGGACTTTGTAAATAAGACAAAGATAGGCAAGGTCAAGGTTAGTTCCTAATAATCAAAAGCAGACAAGTATGCCATAGACTTCTACATCATAGGTAATCAGTTCAGTAGTCCGCAAAGAAAACGTCATGTGTTCTTGGTGCTTAACCATAAAACTATCTCTATAGCCTGACATATTCTTCATCGTTGAAAAAGTTAAGCTATAACAACAATTGTGAAATAGAATTATAGAATATTTTTGGAATTCTGGTTTTAACAAATTATTGCATTTGTTGGTAAAATTCCAAATAAATACATAAAAGTGATTATTTCTTGTTCTGAGATTGGTAATACATTAGACTGAAGTTAACTGCTTGACAAGTTTCCGTTTCCTGTCGGTATTAAAATCGATTTGTGTTGTGCTAGCAGTAGTTCTTGTTTACCGCTTACCTTCAACAATCCAACAAGAGTTATCTACGTTGTGTCAATTTCTTCGAACGCAGGGTACTACGCATCGCATCGCTTCGAATTTGGGTAACTACTGTAAAACTAGTCCTTGGATCTACGCATCCTTCGTTTAATATTAACATACAATTTACGTTTTGGCGGCGAATATTGTATAAATCTATTTGCATTTGACGCCCTGCAGCTCCGACATTTTGTTTTCAAATTTTACACAAAAAGCTAATTAACGTCGACTTACTGTGTTTTAGTTAAGTATTGTTATTCAAATCATCATGCTTTCAAAGACAAACAATAACAACACCTTGAAATATTTTTTTCAATTTTACTATTGTCATTACAAATACGTATTCGCCAATCTTCAGCTAATTTCATTATTACCTACGAAATTCTACGTTCCACAGAATTATGGGCGACAGATCGAGAGATAGAACGGCGAGAGTATACGTCGGAGGACTTACTGAATCCATTAAAAAGGAAGACCTAGAGGGCGAGTTCGAAAAGTATGGAAAACTTAATTCTGTTTGGGTAGCTTTTAACCCACCAGGCTTTGCTTTCATCGAATTTAACAATCTCACCGATGCCGAAACGGCCTGCGATAATTTAAATGGCACTGAATTTTTGGGTGCAAAATTGAGAGTAGAAATAGCAAGAGGAAGACCACGACGTGGAGGACCTAGAGGTGGTGGTGGAGGATTCAGAGGAAGCCGCGGTGGCGGTGGCAGACGCGGCTTTGATAGCTATGGAGGTGGAGGAGGAGGAGGCCGAAGAGAAGGTGGTGGTGGCCGAGGTGATAGATTTGGAGGAAGAAGTTTTGATAGGCGGAGAGATTCCTTCTCACGAAATGGATATGGTGGTAGCAGTGGTGGAAGCGGCGGTGGAGGTTCCAGAGGAGGTAGAGGAGGCGGAAGATTTAACAGCGATAGATTCAGGTCCAGGTCACCCAATTCTGGACCACCAAGACGTAGAGATTAGGATTTTAATTTAATAATGTAGGTATTGTAGAAATGTAAGTCCATTAGTAATTTTCTCTATTAAAAACAGTTTCTTTATTGTCTCATATTTTACTATTTTAATAATTCTTGATGATAAATTCTATTCCTGAAATTTAAATGTAGGTAAATTTTTCTACCATTCATTCGATTGGGTTTTGCTCAACAGTCCAGGCACATTAACTGAATCTTTATATTTTCCATTTTTGATCAGTTTCTTATTCAAATGTTTGGAATATATAAAAAGTGATCTCATCAAAATGAGTATTTTTTGATAATTAAACACGAAAAATGTTTTTCTTGCAATCAAATCAAACTTTTCAATATCTGTTGAAACTGTATATATTGATTTATAGATTTCGACTCGTTTTCTTTTTAAATAGTTGATATATGAACCCTAAAGTTTTTTTGTAGGTACATAACTCTTCTGTGAAGAGAAAAAATGTAGGGATATTGTTCATTTGACTACTCGAAAAACATTTTGTAACTTCAATTTCATATAACAGTATTCGGAAGCTTATTAAATGTAGTTAGAATCGAAAGAGGTTCATTAAAACCCCACAAAATGTAGAATTCAGCTCTAATAAAGCAACATTCCTTCGTTGAGACACTTTTTGCTGCTTTAATGAATCTTTTTAATACTTATTTTGATGAAATTTTGAATTTAATTTAAAGCGTTTATTTTTGTTAGCTCAAATCTTAGGATGTGTTGCCAAATTATTCAAAATTAACAAGATTAGAAAATAATTCACATACTATTAGAAACTGTACTGAAAGGATTTAATTTTATTTAAAGTGGACATAAATTTTGTTAAAAAATAAAGCTTCGAGTTGAAATTTCATGTTTTATTTTATATATTTTGATCTGCAACTAATGGACTGCAATTTAGTTTTAAGTTTCTTAATTCTAAGTTCACCAAAATTCATGCAATAAAAGATTACTCTTGAGTTATGTAAAATACACAAACCATGGATGTTCTTTTTCGTTTTTTTTTATGTATCGAAATGTATGTCACAATTAACTTAATATTTAAGACATTTTTTTGCGTTGTGATATACATGTTGAATATTACTTTGTACATTTTATACTTTAGATCTTGTTCTATCTGAGACAAGTGAAATATTATGTACCTACAATAAATGTGTAAAAAATTATTAGTTTCGTTATTTCTTCCTTATATTTTTCACAGAAAAGGTTTCACAACAACTCGAAATGCTTGGATAATTCAAACTACAGGTAATTACTACATATCGAAGAGGTTTTCATCTCAATATTAATGCATTTCCATCTGTAATTAATATTGATAAGATTTCACAGAGGTAGGTAATTCCTGTCAATTAACATTCCATTATAATTCATAAAGATAATTTATTTAGCTACATGCTTGATTATATATTCGTTAAATTCCTTGAGAGTTGTTTGCATGTCTTCGTATCCAACAATGCAGCAAGCTTCGCTTAAATTTAACCATTTGAAATCTTGATGTTCATCAGATAATTTTACTTCTGCTTTTGGATTAACAAGCTCTGCTAAAAAGTAATGAACTTCTTTTGGTTTACCGTTTACTTTGTAGTTTAATGTTTTACTGCAATCTTTATGCACTTTTAGATCTTTGTCTTTTAAGCCAGATTCTTCCAAAGTTTCTCTAAATGCAGTTACCATAATGTCTGTTTCGCCTGGATCAACGTGACCTTTTGGAGGTGTCCAATGATGTATTCCATAAGATGTTTGAAGAAGTAGATATTCTATTGATTTAACAATTCTAAATATTACGAATCCTGCTGCCACTTTCTTAACCATTTTGTAGAAGAATATTTAAAGTAACTATCAACTAGGAGAAATATTAATTATTTTATCAGAGTTGATTTTCCTTAATAATTCGATTAGGCAGAATTAACATTATTGTTTGTTGATTATAAAATATAACATAACCTATCACCATCCTATCACCACGATATGACTTACATCTTAGATAGATCGAGGCCGTTTCATTTCTGCAAAATTTGAATTTAATAATAACATTGCATTATTTTTAGCGAAAAAAGTGTCCTCTCCTAGTTGTAAAATGAAGGTTTTTGTATAAAAATTTGTTTTTTCTAGCTGGACTAGTTCTAAGCAGATATAGTTCAGTGGTTCTAAAAGTAATATTATGTTTATGGTGTCTACTGAAACGTTTACTAAAGCAAAGTTTGTGGTAATTTGAATTTAAAAATGTCTAGTGCAATAGCTTACTGTAGCCGTAATATTATTACATTCTTTTAAAAATCAGATAAAGACGAATTAAAAAAATATGCCTACAATAATCCTGGATAAAAAAGTAGTAGAAACGCTACTGAAACTTGGAGGATCTTATAAATGTCATTTCTAAAGTAGATTGTAAATCGAGCAATCCGCTCCATATTCAAAACTCAATACGTATAATATTTCAATCCTCAATTAAAATATAACCTAATTATAAATTGTTCAAATTCTTCTTTCTATTACTCCCTGTATAATTATTAGCATGCTACGCATATGTTACGACACATATATTCAAAACAAATGACTAACTACAACAAGTATGGAGTCGTTAATAAGGGCCAATGAAAATTTAGTATCGCTAGTCGAGTCGCCTGTTTTTGCATTTATTCTAGAAAAACGTCTGTTCTACGAATTGATACCTTCACAAAGAACAAAGCGTTTTGTAATTTGTATAATTTGGTGCGTCTAGTGGTTAAAACAGTGCGTGTAAAAGTGAATCTATTTAATATATCAGGTAATAAAAAGATTTGTTTATTGTTTTATTATAGTTATTACATTGCACTAGGTCGAATTTTTTATATTGAAAGACTAGAAAGACGGAAACGAATATGTTGTTCATGTAGACTAGATACATGAAAAGTACCGACAGGAATCTTTTATTGGAAATCATATTTTGTAAACGTCTTATTCAAACAATAATTAAGTATCAGATAGGGACAATTTATAAAAAAGGAACATGCAGAAGATATTTGTTGGGGGTCACTGTAGAAAAAGTATATTCTTGGATAGAACAGTGTGTCTGGTAATCTTTTATAGCATTTTCGGTTTATCGCACTCGGTTGCTCTAATTGTATGAAAGCTAAGCTGGTTGTTTAAACTAAAGATCCGGCCATATCTTAAAGTTTAGTATTCATCTGGATTAACAAATAAGTTCTTCGGTATTGCGTCCATATTTAAAATAACAAATATTCGATATTTAAATGATTTTCTGAAAAGTAGTCGTAAAATCATTGAGGTTAGGTTTGCCATCTCCTACCATTCGATGAGGTATGTTCCATTATACAATCGAAGAGAGATCGGAATCTCAGAAATTTTCGAGCATGTATATCGAAAACTATAAGATCATGAAATACAGGGTGTCCCAAGTAATTTTCATTTGTTTCTTTTTTTTACAGATTTCAACGTTCGTTTCAACTCAAGAAATGCGATATGCCTAAAGGTAGGTGAATGTTGTGACGAATAACAAAAATAGAAATGTTTTTTTTAATAATACTTTAAAATTGAGAAAAAAACTGAATTTTCATGAACTATGAGATGAGATGTTGAAAAAATTGAATTGACAAAATTTTTTAATTTTGGTAATTAATTGAGATTTAAGGTAGATAATTTTTCACACATCAATTTTGGGGTTGGGAAGAGTCTTATAGGGAATAATTTTTTTATTTATACATTTTTCAAATCTTATATTTTCTATTTTTGTTATTCAAAAAGTGTGTCTGAAATATTTTTGCTATTTAAAATTTTTTAAATATATTAAAAATTGGAAACACCCCAGCAAGAGGATATTTATATTTATGATGTGTATTTTTTTGTCTCTATTTTTTTTCACAGGTTTTCTTTGTGTTCTGAGCAAATCGGCCAATTCAATATTTTTGAATTTAAATAAAAATTAAAAAAAAAACAAAGAAAAATAGTTTAAAAACTTCTCTTTTAATTTGCAACGTTTATTTAGTATAAAATAATATTATTATGATAAAAAAATTAATTAATATTGAAAGAAAAATCTCCTTTTTCTCACAACTTGGTTCAAATTCAAAATAATAGTAGTCATTGAGATATTGAAAAAATTTTACTAGATGAAACCGAATGCTCCAGACAACTCAGAAATTATTATAGGTACAGAAGAACAATGGATTCCTGGTGCAACGTTCTGGAAGCCAATATAGGGCAACCATCAAACAAAATTTAATATTTTTAAATTAAAATAGGAATAATGAGAAATAATTGAATTTTATCCAATAAAAAAAATTACTTAAAACTATCAATAAGATCATAAATTTATTTTCTGATTTAAAACATTTAATTAGTTTAACTTATATAAATGAATTTAATCAAATAATATAAAAAGAAAAATTAATTTTTAGGATCCTTAAATTTCTTTTCCAAATTAAAACATTTATATTTAGCATAGAAACTTCCAGAACGCACTAGGTATATACAACGAGATCTTCCAGACAACTAACAAGAAGTGACAACACAATTTATTATTTTTGGGTGTTTCCAATTCTTCACATTTTCATTTTTTGCAAATTTTTTTATATTGAAATAGATAATGGTGTATACTGTTACATCATAAATATACTTTTTCAACAACTGAAACATTTTTCTTGTGGTCACACAAATTTTCAAATTGTTGTATGCCTGTGTTTATTTATTTACTTTGTTGAGTATTATGAGATCACATACTTTCCTCGGGGACATTATTAGACTTGTAGTTTTGAAAAATCTCTTTTTTCAACTTTATCACTGTAAAACTTATTTTTATATTTTTAATTTCTCTTTAACTTGTTTAAAAAGTTCAATATTTCACTAAAGACACATTTTTGTGCCCAGATTACTTAGACTTCTCGCTAAATTTTCGTGGTACCTTGGATAACAAGTTTTTTCAAAATTATTTATTCACTAAAAATTAGAGTTTCCATAAAAAAGTGCTCGATTTTATAAAAATGATTTTTGAATACCCTAAATTTGAAATCCGCTCACTACAATATTAATCTTAATCTATTCTATACTTTAAAATATTTTTTATTCTCATATTTTTTTAAATTAAAATTTTGATGAAACTTGTTTAATTTTTGGTATTACTTAATAGAGAGTGTGGGTAATATGGTGAGATTTTTTGTAGCTGCTTGGACAGGCATCAGTCGGGTTACGCTCATCTTCCCTATACTAACCGAATTGTATAATTTATTCAATTTAGTAAATTACAATATTATGAGATGTGTATTTAAACATACAGTACTCCAAAAAGTAATCTACATATTTTGAATGACATGCAACCGGTTTTTATAGATAGTTGAGTTACTCTATCAACACAGGTACTGGCTCGAGGTTTAGCTCTAACGTAGTGGACTTAGAGTCTGTACCATGGGGAAAGTTATGTGATGTATGAATTAGAACTAAGAGATAAATGTGGTGGCTATCGCCGGTCGGTAAATGGAAATGGTCGAATTCGGGTTTTTAGTGATGGTTTATGGGAAAAATGGTGCAGTCCAAATGGTATTGGGATGGAGATTACTTCATGAAGATCAAATTGTAAGTGATATTTTATATTTTTTAACAATCTTAAGAACTACTGGTTAAACTTGCCATCAACAATTCCATTTTATGTAAAAAATTCCTACCCTCCATTTTATCTAACCTAACATCTCTAAACTGCCCTCCTAAATGTTCCCATTTTCTTTCCGTTACCAACCTACTAGGGAAAAAATCAGTTCTTGGAGAATGAGCCACTGATACTTGAGTGCCAGTTGATGGTTCACAACGTACAGCTATTATTCTATCCCCAGTAGGAGACGATAATAAACAAGAACTAGCGTTTCCTAACGGCTCAACAGTACCAGTACCCAAGTGATTTGAATTTCCCAACGCTTGCCAACCCATTGTTTTCGCTAATGCTTGTACAGCTAGAATTTGGTGTTGATTGATGTGACAAAAAATTAAATCTCTCAATTCTTGTGGTTCGTAACTCATGTTCATCACTTTGCCATCTCTACACATACATTTTAAATTCTTTTGACCTAAAAAAAACATAAAATTAAATCACAATTAAAGTTTCCATTAAAATTTATAACTTACCAACATGTATTATAAGCCGAGTTCTACAAACTGCATCATAACCATGAGTAGATATATGAATTTTAACACAAGATTGAGTCGGACTATTTAAAGTATTCCAATGAGATGTAATTAAAGGATCTTTCACTTCTTTGGCGATGGTATCCAAGACGTATTCCGTTCGCATTCTCATTATAAAATGTTGTGCTTGTTGAACGATTTGTTCTAAAAGCGTTTGAGTTTTTGTCATTTCTAATAATTCGTATCGATCAGCTGCCATTGGACCTGCAAGCATTCTTTTCTTTGAAGGCCCCAGTGGTCCAGTTGCAGGATGCGGAAATGGATGATGAGTATTTTTATGATGTACTTCTCTTAAAAGTTGATGTAAAGAATGTTCTAAAACATGGTCGTGATCACTTTTAGAAGGAGGTGGATTCGGTTGCTTTTTATCTCCAGTAGTCGAATGTCTTAAGCCAATAATCAATTGAATTCCTATCAAAATATCAACACTTTTCAAAAACTATTGTTTTTTGAGGAAATTAATTTTACCTGGAAGAACTGTAGCCATTATTTGGTTACCGACAACCATATGTGGAATCGGAGCTTGTAATTGCACAGCTTCTTTAGCTAGCTGATTGAAAAGTTCTTTGCAGAAAAGGACGTTTTGAGCGGCTTCGAGTTTTTGTTGCCAATGCATATCTGGGTTTGAAGGTGGTGGACCAGAGCCTAGCATAGTCAAATTGGCACTGCAAAGGTCTTCTTGATCTAAATAAATATGAACTTTAAATAAAAACTGTTCGAATCATACATTTAAATCATACCTTTCTGACAAAGTACCTCAATATAAGCTACACCTTGTAGTTCGGTGGGAATAGAAACTCTTAAAGCACTAGTTGGTTTTATTGGAGTAGGTCCTCCTGGTAATGGACTACTTGGAGGACTAGTACCTTTTTCCTCTTCTTCAGCTTTGGTAACCTTAATAATACAAAATAAAACAATATTTAAAATACACTTTAATATTGAGTATTTACCTCAAAAGTTCCAGTTTGTAAATACTTAGATCCGGTAGTTCTATAGCTTAAATCTCCGATAATGGTATTGGACACTTTTTTCAATCTCCAGTTTTGTCTTAATCTTAAAAGTTCTATATGGAAATCTAAAGTTGTACGACTTCTTGCTGCTTCGTTTTGGGAGTTTTTCATTTTTTCAGCTCCAGCCAAAAGAACAGTAGCTGCTCCTAAAAAATAACCAATACAATTGTTTATTTGATCATAAAAATTGTGATGCCTACCTGCTAATGCTTTTTTCCTAGCATAAATTTGAACCATCTGTTTGGTATCTAAAGGTTCTTGTTGTACAGGATCAAGCACTAAATATCGTTTGTCTTTAGAAATTGCCAGTACATCGGCTAAAACACCTACTTCCTGTAATGCATTTCTTAACTTATTTCTCACAGAATCCCATGGCCATAATGAAGACTGAAAAGCATCCTTACTGTCGGTATCAGATTTGGCATCTTCATTGGATTCCTCTTTTTTAATATCTAGTTCTGAAGTTTTACTAAAATCTATTTTCTGGGCATACTTTGCGAGGCTTTCTGATAGAGTTAAAGGACTAAAATGTAAGAGAAAAATAAATTATACTGACATAACCACAATTGTATATACTTACGGTTGATATATTTCTGTTCCATCGTAGGTTATTTCTTGTATTTGATTTTCGATAGGTGCTTCAACCGATATATTTACGCTGTAAGACATTGTTTTACTTTTTAAATGTTTCTGTTTGTTTGTGATTAATAAAAGTTCAAACGTCGAATATGAAATTTGACAATCGACATGACAGGTGTCACAAATAGGTGTAAATTCTTCTTCTCTTTCGTCTGGTCGTATTTCATGTGTATATACAGTCTCAAGGAATATTTTAGAATAAAAACTATGAGGATTTCTTGGATTTATCTTTTAAAAATGTACCAATTTATGGGAAAAAGGATGTTTAATATGTAGGAAATATTAGAAACGACACAACTCACCTGACAACTGACCGTATATGACTTAAAGCTATTCCTGAATGAATTGATCTTTTAGTTTTCACTTATGTTAAAGTTATTTTAGATTCTCCAACGTTAAAATTATGTCATTTATTCCAAACAATTTTGAGAAGTATGTGGATTCGATTTAACACAATATAGCTGCCTCGGTTATTTCTTATTTCACAGCATCGTAAAGAGAATTGAAGTTGGGTCGGTGAAATTGCAAATGGAAAGCATCAATCTTATTCGTTGCCTCGAGCTTTTTTTTTCTTTAGAGAACAACACAAATACGAAACGATAAATCAATGTAGAAGAGCTGTCACTGGTTAGGAAGCCACACAGTTGGTTGTGTTGTTATAAAGAGAGTTTTCCTCGATACGTTTTCCAACATTTTCCATTTTCCGTTCCGAACGGGTCCAAGAAAATGATCAGGCGAGCCCACCCTATTATTTTACGGGGGGTTCCAGAAGAAAATGGATCGCATGTCGAAGAAAACGAGTGGGATTTAAAAATTTTACAAAATAGTAATAATTAAATTGTTTAAACTTGAAATTGTGATGAGTTTTGCTAACAAAGTAGCTTTTTCAAACGAATGGGGGTATAATGAGATTTTCAATTTATACAGGGCCTTATATTTCAAAATTTGAATCGAAAGACTGTTGGTTTGATAATAAATGATTTGAGTAGGTAGTTGGAATCTGATTTTTGGTTGTCATAGCTTCGTTTGTGTTCTGAAATTCTAGTTTTCAAATTCCTAAAAGTTCTACCTATATAAATTTGATCACAGTTGTCATTACCACATTTAAATTCATAAACTCCTGATTTATTTAGTTTTGAAGATTTCGAATTGTTGTTTTCAATGAATTTGGATAAATTTTTATCAGTTTTGAAGCAAATATTCAAGTCTAAAGTTTCTAAAAATGATGTGACTCTACGTTACACTCAAGTATCAAAAACTTAACTTTGGGACAGTTAGTTTTAGATTTTCTGTAGGTGATATAGACATATTTCATAGTGTGCATTATTTATCTTATGTAAAACATTCCCGTATCAACATTCTTTGCCTTGGCCTCAGTATCGCGAAAACGATATCGATTTTGTAACCATCCCTCGCCGCCACCTTCAGCTGCTGTTGTTGCCGGTCCCGGATGAGGACACTACCCGGAGCTCTCTCTCACGATACTTAGTTGAGGCAAGTTGAATTTCTCGACCAAAGTCCTATCCGATCACACTCACTCAAAGTGGCACCTTAGACGGCATTAAGAGTTTTCACGGGATGAAAAAATATATAAAATATGGAGGATATCAACTATAACAATTCACTTTTCTTTAGTTTTTGAAGAAGCTGTCTAACTAAAATTTTATAGACGCAGAGGGAGATTTTAAATTGTCCAATAATATTACTTTAGCTTTTGGAATTTTTTCTTTTTTTGTATATACTTTTTCGTGTTCTTTGTTAAATTTCAAAATAAATTAATGAATTCAGGCAAAAATTTCTCTAGTGTCGTCGTAATTTATATTACAGAAGTATGCAAGAACCCGTTTCAAACAAGAAATAAGATACTTCTTGGCAACGTTAGATTTAACAAAAACAACTAAAACTCAATGCAGCAGTCGCTGCTTGTGTTTTCCTTTTTCCTTTTTAAATGCGAGACGATCAATTTTGTTAAAGAGTTGAAATCTCTTGACAAAAACTTCAATTTTTGAAATATTCAAATTAAGTATTACAGTATATAGTCCAGGGTAGAAGCCTTTAAAAATAATGAAAAGTGAAAAAAAATTATAATAGAATGAAACCCATTAGAAAAGGAGGGAAATATGATAAAAATGAAAGGAAAAATAATTTACGGCGATCTGAGGTTGGGAAGGGGATGGGGGTGAGTTTTTAAGGGTAAAAAACGGTTTTTCTCGATTTCCAGCAAAACTAAAAGTCCTATCGAAAAAAGTCAAATGGAAAAGTTGTAGATAATAAAAAGATCTAAAACTTTTGTATTCACACTTTTTTCACATAACCTCAAAATTTATGTGAAAAATTCAAAAAACCAAGTTTTTGGTTTTTTATTTTTATCTTTTACAAAATTTTTTTTTTTTTAACGAAATTTTGTGAAAACTTACCTTTTTATGTCCCAAATACGCTGTAATTTATTTGATTAAAAATATTTATTTTTTCACCTTATTTTGAATTAATATCGAAAAAACACCCAAATTTTCAATCGAAAATTCACCCGTCAAAATATCAGCTTTTTTCAAAAAGTTGGTGTGGTTTCTGTTCGTTGAAATCTCTACTTTCCGATGGTGAAAAAAAAAATATATGTTACTATGGTAAATCTTCTCAGAAAACGCAAAAATTAAAAAAACTCGAATCCGTTTTTTGAATCATTATGTATAATTTTGAGCAATTTATTAAAATTTTCACATTAATTACTAGAAAAATGTAAGATTTCATGTTATAATCTAGGAAAATGTAGAATTTCATGTTATAATCTAGGAAAATGTAAGATTTCATGTTATAATCTTACGTTTTTCTAGTAATTAAAGTGTAAATTTTAATAAATTGCTCAAAATTTTACATAATGATTCAAAAAACGGATTCGAGTTTTTTTAATTTTTGCGTTTTCTGAGAAGATTTACCATAGTAACATATATTTTTTTTTCACCATCGGAAAGTAGAGATTTCAACGAACAGAAACCACACCAACTTTTTGAAAAAAGCTGATATTTTGACGGGTTAATTTTCGATTGAAAATTAGGGTGTTTTTTCGATATTAATTCAAAATAAGGTGAAAAAATAAATATTTTCAATTAAATAAATTACAGCGTATTTGGGACATAAAAAGGTAAGATTTCACAAAATTTCGTTAAAAAAAAAAAAATTTTGTGAAAGATAAAAATAAAAAACCAAAAACTTGGTTTTTTGAATTTTTCACATAAATTTTGAGGTTATGTGAAAAAAGTGTGAATACAAAAGTTTTAGATCTTTTTATTATCTACAACTTTTCCATTTGACTTTTTTCGATAGGACTTTTAGTTTTGCTTAAAATCGAGAAAAACCGTTTTTTACCCTTAAAAACTCACCCCCATCCCCTTCCAAACCTCAGATCGCCCGTAAATTATTTTTCCTTTCATTTTTATCATATTCCCCTCCTTTTCTAATGGGTTTCATCCTATTATGATTTTTTTTGGTTTTAAAAATTATCGACCCTGGACTAATATATCTTGACAAATGTATCTATTGCCCAAAAATTCTCGCGTTCGTGAAGAACTTTTTATTTGTCTTG
The DNA here is from genome assembly GCA_963978555.1 of Galerucella nymphaeae. Lineage (NCBI taxonomy): Eukaryota > Metazoa > Arthropoda > Insecta > Coleoptera > Chrysomelidae > Galerucella > Galerucella nymphaeae. Next base: position 331,653 of record OZ021718.1, on the reverse strand, counting down.
TTAATAGGTACATAGAGGTGTTCAAATATTCTGAAAAGATTAGTATTTCGAAAAGATTAGTTCATAGTTCAATAAAATAAATCCACAGCGTTCAGATGAAATATTAATTATAAAAATTAAAAGAAAACATTAAAAAAGAAATCCCCATTACATTTACCAAAATATATAGGTATTCAGGATGCATTAAGGAACTCGCGATGGAAAATTGAAAAAATGGCGAACGCGCCGGACACAAAATTTGAGGTCGCATCCGCCAAAATTTTAAATATATTTCTAGAGAATCGTAATTTTTCTAAATCGTTTAGGATTTGCATATGGGGGATATTGAGGACAGATTTTAGTACAAAGGAACTCATACTTTATTTAGATATTTATTATTAAAAAAGTGAATTGAACTATTTGAAATAATAAATAAGGATTTGGCCAACACCCGAAAAATCTCTACGCTGCGCAGAAATATCAATTGTACAATCGTGGAATGTTGAAATTCGTGGAGAATCGTACAATTGTAGAAAAAAAAAATAGAATCCTCCAATGGAGAAATTCCACACAGGCGTATTTGATGCTGACGGCGTCCAATCCCACCCCAGCCAGTGGCATTGGCAATAAGATCCACATTTCGAGAAACTCGAGCCATCGTCGGCACATGCCGACTGTTGCCATTGGCGGGCAGATTCCGCGAATCGCACCAATTTCTCCAATTCAATTGTCATTGCTTGTTTTGACTGTTTAGTGGGTGGGCGAGGGGCGGCTGACAAAACACCCGCACATTTCCACAATCCAATCCCAAAATTATATAAATGTTCCAAAATAAAATTTTCGTTGGAAAAACTGATTTGATGATCAGACCCGTACTCTTGAAAGTTTTCAGTGCTTCGGTACACAAAATTCTATATTTTCCAGGCAATATTTTTCCCATTGCTAGAATTACAAACCTTTTGTAACAAAAATGACATCAAAGTCAATAAAACTGGTATAACTATTGTTAAGCTTCATAGATTTTGACAAACTTGGTGTCATTTGGGAGGGTTTCAACGGTTACCATCTTTTTCGATGCAGATATTCAGTATTTGCCTTATGTCAACATAAGTTCAGTAATTTAGAAATATTTGCTACAGTTTTTAAATAATAAATCTGGTATGAAAATTTTCCTAGACTACCTATTAGTAGATAAAATCGGAAAAAGAGCTGGAGAAAAAGACAGACGAAGAGAGGCGATGAACTTTTGCAATCGCTTCGGTCACACATTATTGATATTCTGCCGGTTCGAGTTGGAGTCTCTGTTTCATGTCTTACTTCCTGCGCCGCCTCCCTTAGAACACTTTAAAGTTTTGGAAGAGTCGCAGGCAGTTTTTCTTTTTATATTTTTACTCAACACGAACGTTATTTTTATTTATTTTATAAACTTTTTTAAAAATGGTGTTCCTTCAAGTAAAATTATTGTACGTTCAGTCATAATACGACATTCATAGTATAAGGTACATATTTTCTTATGGCAAAGATATGCTAAATTTAACTGTGGAAAATTATAGTCCCTTATATCGTCTAGTGTATAAGTAGAGGCAATTTAGTTTTGCTATTTCACGTTGGAAACTTTCTATATTTGATATTCGTGAGATTGATTTAGTGATAATAACTAACTGTCAGTTATATTTAGTACACGAAGAATGTAAATTTACATACTTCCGCTATACGTTATCTTACTATTGAATTCTGACAAAATTATTTTAGACTCTAGTCGACTCTGGCAGACAAATTGGATATTTTTTTTACCTCTTGTATAAAATAACGTATTTGCTAGTCACCTAAAGTTCCAGTTAAAAATTTCTATTATTATATGGCCTTTATGCGACTTTTTAAAATTTTAAAAGATATTTTTTCTGCATCACAAGATATTCACACTGTATTTAAAAGGGTTGCTACTCATATAAACCAAAACAATCTCAGTTAATAGTATTATGAAGGGTGGAAATCCATGTGAACGGTATAATAATTTACTCGAAAGCAGCAAAGTTTTTAATCAAGATGTAATTAATATTTCATTTTCCTTCAAATAGTGTTAAAGTGCTTCTGATAGTCGTTTTATATCTATACATGTAGTACCTAAATAGGGAGAGATATTCGTAATATCCAGACTCTGAAGGTACTTTGTAGTTCTGAAGGTACAATGTAGTCAAAAAGAATTGATGTATTTTAGTTCAGTTCAGTTTTACCTTGTATATACCTTTACAGATCTTCCAGGTAGGAAATTTTAATCTTTGAGCTATGATTTTTCATGGTTAACTTTGTGTCACCATATCCTTATCTAGTACCAACTAGATTTTCCAATTTTGATCTTTTTTCATATTTTAGAAGGTACTAAATACGAATATTACATTTTTTTCCGAAAATGGGAGTAACAGGGTAAAATTTCACATTGAATTTCGTCAATTTCACCATGCTCTCCCAAATTAAGAAAAAAATAAATGTAATATTCATGTTCAGCACCCTCGAAAAAATAGCTAGAACTAGGTTGGTCGACGTGTGTTCCTCTCCTCTATACGATAACTGTGAAACGTTTAATTAAACTTGAACCTTTTTTTGCTCCCGTTGTTTTTCCTCACTCACAAAAAAAAAGGACCAAGGTCTAAATATTACTCCACGTATTCTTGGGTCGCCCAAAATGAATTATGCTTTTAAACTATATAAGTATCATATATGTCGTGTACACCCGTTTCATTTTTTGTCAGATAATATTTCACCAGTTTCATTTCTATTTTCGAAAATAGAATTTTTTTATTACATTTCAAGTAAAACTTTTTTATATAGGATCAGGTTCTTTGCTCTAGGATTCTGGAGTGCTGTGCAGTTGGAAACTATGAGCATTTTGAGCTTTTTCAGGGGCCCATTCAGACGACAATGTCCCGTTAGGATCCCTGTTAAAACTCTTAGCCCAGTTTCACTTTGACTTATGCATTTATTTGATCTCTCAACCGTTTGTAGTCACCCAGAAGAATCTTTGATTGTCCAAGCCCTACTAGATCTTTCCAATGGTCACCTAGAAAGGTATTTCAGTCCCCTTCTTTGCTAGTTCATCTGCTATTCCATTTCCTTCTATTCCAGATGTCCTGGAATCCAAAGTATTGTTCTATATTGTGTGTTATCTGATTGAAATCTTCTTCGTATAGGTGTACTGTATATGGTACCAACTTAAGAGAATGAAGTGTGTGTTTCTTTTGTAATAATAATAATTGTTTTTATATTATTATTCTTCACAATACCTCATAACGCTTTCGGCTGATTAAAAAAGCAATTAAGATAATTCTTGCTTGATCACTGTTTACTTTTAACGTTCGGCTTATTAAAAAGCACACCTATAGGCAGGGTGGGACTTTGGAAAAAATATAAATTAAATTTTCTTTGTCATTATAAGTTTAATTTCCATTTATATTATTCTTCAGACAGGGATAATTTTAGTGGATATAAAATTATTGATGTTTTTTAAAATATAAAATTCAAAAAAATTTTCATTTAATGGGTGTTTCAAAAAAAGGTAACACCGTCTCTAGGATAGGTAAAAAACTGAAAAATAATTGGGGTTTGCTTAGTAAAATTTTTTTCTAACGCCATCCGTTTTCAAGATAAAGGGCGTTGAAGAAAATAAAAAATTACACATTTCTTACGATTTTGCCGAAACTACTGGCACCATTGTAATGAAATTTTATACGAATATGTTTTGGAAGCTGATATATCCCATGAATTTGTTTTTATAACTAACTCTCATAGAGGACGCTAGTTACACGATTCATACAACGTATTATTCAACATAACTTTTTTTAGGGTAGAATTATTAGTCAAAACTCCAAGTGAACATAAACATCGTTTAATTTTACACCAAAATCAAAAAGGTACTCTTGGTAAAACTCGATATTATGTACCGTTTTCGGAATATTTTGATTTGAAAATTATGAAGTAATAACCGCTCCTGGTATAAACTAATGATAAAGTTCGCTTTTCTCTAAGTTTGCCATGTAAAATTGACATTTATTGATTGATTATCATTAGTTTATACCAGGAGCGATTATTACTTCATAATTTTCAAATCAAAATATTCCGAAAACGGTACATAATATCGAGTTTTACCAAGAGTACCTTTTTGGTGTAAAATTAAACGATGTTTATGTTCACTTGGAGTTTTGACTAATAATTCTACCCTAAAAAAAGTTATGTTGAATAATACGTTGTATGAATCGTGTAACTAGCGCCCTCTATGAGAGTTAGATATAAAAACAAATTCATGGGATATATCAGCTTCCAAAACATATTCGTATAAAATTTCATTGCAATGGTGCCAGTAGTTTCGGCAAAATCGTAAGAAATGTGTAATTTTTTATTTTCTTCAACGCCCTTTATCTTGAAAACGGATGGCGTTAGAAAAAAATTTTACTAAGCAAACCCCAATTATTTTTCAGTTTTTTACCTATCCTAGAGACGGTGTTACCTTTTTTTGAAACACCCTGTATAATATGATTATTATTATAATAATTTTAATAGTATGGTTGAAGCCGGTTCTGTAAAATGTGGTTACGGTTGGTATTCAACTTCGGAAAGGTATTTACAAAGAGATTCATTTCTTTTTGTTGATTTCATTCGTCGATATTGCATTAATTCTAGATTCGTCAAGGTACTACCTTTGGCGCCAGACTTGTTGTTCAGTTTCGATACTTGAATTTTCATTTAATGTGACAATGTCTTATATCTACGTAAATAATAAAGTTTGAACTTTAATAAATATTTTTTTTTTTTTTAAATTATTTGTCGAAAATATACGCTGATTTATAGATACTCGATTCTTCTTATTTCTTGTATATTTGATATATTACGAAACTGTAATCGAAAAAAATTCTACTTTTCAACAGTATAATTGAACAACGAGAACGGCATTGCTTTGTGGAGAAAATTAAAATTTCTCATATCAGTCGTCGGTACAGGTACCTACAGGTATACAGAACCGAAATCGATTATTAAAAATATTAATTTCATACCCGTCAATAGCCGTCTGTCAAGACCATTATTTTTGTCTTAAGAATTAATATACTTGCTCTATCTTCTTTTGTAAAGACCGATAAAAAATTCTGAGCCAGTGTAAAAAAGCCAGTGTAAAAAAGTGATATTTTATACCATAAATATTCTAATAGTGTTCAAAAAGTTGCGTAAAATAATGTAGACAGCGCATATTATTATATGGAAAGTGAAGTTTTATATCACAAACAGTGCAAAACGTTTTCGTTCACGAAAAGAATCTTCACACATCTCTTGTTCTTTTCCTTTTCCAAATGTAAATAACTTCAGTAGATGGAAGAAGAATATTTTTGTTTAAGTTGATTATAGTTAACGTAACATAAGTGTGGTTTGAGCAATATATTTTTTCAAATAATAGTACATTGTTTACCGGGTAGGAAAAGCTTAACATTCCTGGACGACTGTGAAGATTGCTAAGTCGAGGCGCAAGCCGAGACTTAGCAACACAGAATCCAGGAATGTGGCTTTTCCTACGAGGTAAACATACTATTTTTCCGCAAATCGTTTAAAATTCGACAGATATTGATTGACTTAAAAAAAAACGCGATAATTTTATTCCCAAATAAATGGTGCTTTGAAATTCCTAATAAAATTACTTGGGTTACTATGGAAACGTATTGAGGTTGAATTGTCAAACTTGACGCTTATAAATTTAATTGCTGGTGTTCCCGAAAGTAAAATGATAAGTGATGATGAAATTTCCATTCCTGGGACTCTTCCAGAGCTGGTTGAGGCAGTGAATACTGCTTCATTAGAATTATTGCCAAAGAAATCAAGAGAAAAGTACGAAAATGCATACAGACGTTTTATGGATTATGTAGAACACTAACAACTGTACGGAAATGACATTTCCTTACAGTAAGGAAGTCCTGACTTTTTCTTCAAGAAATTTTGACAGGAATGTCAAAATTTCCTAGCGATTTGCGAAAAAGAATTTTTCTTATTGAAAAACTCTCCTTGTAGATGTCTGGTTTGTTCCAAGTGGTCTCTACCAACTTTAAAACTAAAAATGTAATTATAAAGATCGCTATTAGACAGAACATCAATCAAATTCAGTTAATTTATTTTAGAAACATATACAAAGTCTGAAGATGGCAAAAAAATACAATGAAAACGAGTCTTGTTTTATTAAAACGTTTTCAAATTATAGCGAGTTGTAATCAAAGCTATAAAAACAAATTAAATTCCGTAAAATGGGCCCAGTTATTTAAAGGGAACCGATTATGAGTACTCCAAACCTATCATTACCGTCCACTCTGATGGCATCAAGCTGACCGTCTCCCTCTACCAATCCTTTATATATTACGAACAACTGCGTTCTTATTTTGATGCATTTTAAAATATTTTTATTACCCTGATATCTCGAAAAATATCTACCTAAATTATATACCTCTTGATATCCTCCAATTTACACATTCAAACATTGTTATATTACCTTATAGTATATACAAGTTGGTCAAAAAAAGCTTCTATTTTCCCACAAGAAGCTTTACATTGCATTTTTTAACTATTAGACAGATTTAAATCTGATTCCATTAGACGAGAAATGAACAACAAGCTATACCGAGAGGGGTTGCATCCACCCTGTCAACGTTGGTGTATTATTGCGAAACCATGACCAAGCAAAATTCATACTTTTTACCGACTCAAAACATTGTAATTCAATGATATTATTGTCCTTTCGGATAAAATAAAAAACGTTAACACTCACAATGGATATGAAGAGTCATCGTTCAGCTACTGCTTCCATGAGTATTGTTTTCAGAGGCGCAGGAAGCCTTTAGGGGATAAAATACAATATAATAAGAAATAATCTAATTGTCAGATCGATTGAAAACAACGTGATGTAGGGGAAAGTAAAATAGAAACATAGCATAAACACAAAACGTAAATTTATCTGTCTAATTATAATATGTATGTATTTGGGGTAACATTTCACTTAGACCTAAAAGATCTATTGTACCCCCTTACTTCTACTTCGTTTCTGAGGAGTCTCTAAAACTAGTAGCTCCTTTAGGCCTATTTCCCGAAGGAATTCTATGAAAATAAAGGTTCCTTCTTTCTTTGGAGAATCTATATTCTTCTTTTTCCACTATTTTGAGACTTTTAGGTGCCCATTTCAGAGCATAAGGTCCTTGTAGTACCCTTTAGACATTCGATTGTTCTAGTTCATTTATAAAAAGATGGTTAATGTGTAAATCTTGATAGAGTAGGTACGCCAATGGGGTTTCTAACGGGCATGGTAAATCCGGTATTTTCAAATCACTGTACGAGTTTTTAAACTAAAATTGAAATTGGAACGTGCTGAAAGTGTGCTTGAAATGAGTTTTTTTTTTTATAAAAGTAAGTTGTGGTATCTGTTCTTTTAAATTATTCCTGGGTGGTACCTTGGGAGATTACTGGTTAGAAGAGGAACATTTGCCTGAGTTGAAGCCTGCAGATATCCTGAAATTCCTCCTGGAAATTGTACTAAAGGAACTACTTGTTTCAGAGACTCTGCTAAATTGGCTTACAGAGACGTATTATTTTCGAAAAAATTTATCAAATCCACTATAATTGGTGACATAATATTAAACATATTATTAGAAGAGAACGAAATACAATGGAGAGATTTGTTTATGTGTTAAATAAACACAGAATTAATGATGTGGGAACAAAGCAGCCACCAAAACCCAAATAATATCGAGCATAAGGCAAAGACATTGTCAAACCCAATTCTTGTGCGTAATATAGTTATTTAATAAGTTTTCGTCTATGCTGTCTTATAATTCAACAAGGATAAAAGGAAATTAAAGTCCCTGGCGAATTCTAAATCATTTCTCGACGAAAGGAGCGAAAAGACTGAGGTGGTGGTTTTTGGGGGCATAGGGCAAAGAAGAAAGAGGAAAACCGCGGAGCCCGTCTCATTCATATCGTATAATTAATTAAAATCTAATTGCTCTTTCAGGTCGTTTTAAACTTTGGTGTTTTGTGCTAGAAACGTTGCTATTGGGCACATTCATCATTACTGTGACAAAGAAAGACAGACGTTAATCGTTACAGCCCCCCTCGTACCCACAATTTACAAAGACAAGGAGAGTGTCTTTTGAATGGAAACATTTAACACGAAAAACCAACGAATTCTGCGTGAATTATTAGTTTTTAATTAATTTTCGTGTGATTATAAGATTTAGTGAAGAAACAATGAGGATTTGGATTTAGTTTTTCTTATAATGCAGTACTAAGATCTTGGAGGCTGTCAGTTGGACCCAGAAAGGCTCAATAAAATAGGTGAAGCCGAAAGAAAGAGAAAATCTGACCATTGGAAAGATGTAGTAGGGCTTAGACAATCAAAGATTCTTCTGGGTGACTACAACCTCTTGTAGTCAAAGTGAAACTAAGAGTTTTAACAGGGATCCTAACGGGACAATGTCGTTTGAATGTTACATACATACATACAAGGCCCAATAAAGTTCCATCTAAGTATCTTGGGAAGCTTTTATTTTATCCTATAATGAAGTCCTACCAAAGGGAAAAGAAGTTTCCTGGTCTTAACTATCTCGAGAACTGTAGCAATTAAAAAAATTACTTAGCGACTTCCCATATTTAAAAAGAAAACATGTGCATCTTTTAAATTAAATAAACTATTAATAATTCATTGAGTTTACCCGGAAATTCGAATAATTATCATTCAAAAAGGAAAGTATTTAGTTGTTTTATAAAAAAAAGGGGAGAACAAAGAAACTTCCATTAAATGACCAAAGATTGTTCGATTCAATTTTAATATTTGATTATTATGTTTGAATTCGAAAACTCATTTGAAGCTGTCTAACGGGTATAAAGTGATTATTAATTAATTTTTCGAAAGCTGTGATTGCTTGTTTGAACTGGTAAAATCAGAAAGGAAACAATCTCAAGGCAGTTCGGTGCAGAGGCGGATCTTACCATACATTTTCTTAATTAATGAATAGAATATATATTCTATGCTTGGACATGCTAATTTTTTTCTTCTACTGTATACAAAATTGATAAAAACTTCTGTCAGTTTAACCATCTCCTAATTAGGTTTCGCTCCTGTCTATTCAATGTTATTTTAATAACACAATCCGATCCTGTCCCCTTATAGAACTAAGATGCAAAGGGTGAAATCTTCGAGGGCCAGATAATGGAATCAGACTTAGTCTAAATGGATGCTTAACACTTCTAGCGGTTTCCGGATTGAATACTTAGTAGTAAATTCATTGCTTTCTGTATACACATTGCCCACTTCAAGTCGAGAGAAATTGGAAATGGAAATGCTTTCATCCATATCTAATACCCTATTTAATAAGTTGTATTTTGGGTTGTTTAACATTTAACAGAAACTTGGAAAGTTGGAGTTTGATTTAAGAAGGTTTGCAATAAAAAAATAGTTTTTATTGATTCTAAAAACAGCTTGTCTATAAAATATGTTTCTTTGTAGCTCATTTTTCAACTGATTTATATGATAAATGATAGTCGATGTATCGGTTACTTTATCAAATGAGTAAGAAATTTTCTCAGTTTCATCGGAATAAGACCAAACTGAAACAAATTGCTTGTCAAATTGTGCTTTCAATAATAAGTTCGTGTTCAGTTCACATCACTCATTTTTTCGATACGTATATATAAGGAAATTACAACATAATTTCTGAAAATCGATCATATCTACCTTCCTATAAAATTATAGTTCAAAAAAAATGGTTCTTCACACTTATAAATCTTATCGGATATAGGAATTAAAAGAACCACTCCGTAATTGTTTCCTTTTAATTCGCGACCTAATCTGGTGTTATCAAAACTCGTTTTGAATCTTACTTATTCATTGTCAGCTTACTTCAAAGAGATTTAGAATAACTTTGAGTTTAAGACTTTCCTGTTACCCTTTTCATTCCATTTGGGAAAATTTAATGTGTACTGAATGGAATTTAAATTCACAGGAAAATCCATAAGTCGCACAGGATTAGGTTTATTTAAGAATAACAGAACATTAATTGAAATGGAAATTAGATGTATGAAAAGGTGTTGTCGGAGCTGGATTTCAATTTAGCGGAACAAGAGTTATTTTAATTTTTAATAATTCTATCTTCTTTAGGTCCGTTTCCCGTAGGAATTTTAGGTCTGGATCCTATTTCTTCTAGTTGTTCAATTCGGTATCGAATTTTCTTGGGAAAATTATCTTTTTTCACCATATACTATCATTCTGAGGTAGATTTTCCCATTTTTAAGAAGCGGAGTACGCGATTTTTACTCTCTCAGCCACTCACAGTACCCTCTTTTATTTCTATTCTTGCGTGTATATGCTGAAATCCTTAATATATAGTTGAAAAGAAATTTGCATGTAAATCTGTCACACGCTAAGCTGGAATCGGTATGGAAAGAAAACTTCTATCTCTCTGATCGTGTCTGAATTTATATAATAATGTATTCAGCAAGCAGAAACCAGTTACAGCCAAAGCTTTTCTTATTACGGGCCATTTTGCCCTCGTGTTTTTGTGCTCAATCGCCAAATTACTTTATAATGCAAGAAAATATATTACAACTTTATCCACCCTGTAAGTGCTTAGAAAAAACATTTCTAACAGGATTTAAACTTTCCCAGAAATATATAAATGTGGAAGTTGTAAAAAAAAATACCTGAACCTAACAAATCGATTTAAAGTATTGATAACAACCTTCGCTCGAAATTATATATAATTATGCTTTTAGATCAACTCAAGAGGTTTTATTAAAAGAGAAAAAGATTTTAAAAAAAGTTGATCCTACATCTGGAACCGAGCGCAACCGATAAGCCATCTACAAATTGTCATATTAGGTTGATTTAAAATTTTAATACTGAGATAATTTGAATGAGATGCCAAGGCGGATGATTGACTGGATATTTAAAAGATCGAATTTAAATACGAGGACTATCTTCTATATATATGTTCCTTGTGGCATATTATGTAATTTTATTTGAATTTTTAACATTTGTCCAAAGTAATACAACTCTTCTACAACCTTTCTTATCTTCATTTTTTTCTATGTGCTGCTATCCAGTTCCAAACACTCAATGACATCTTTTATTCTTTCAGATCTGTCATCTTCTTCAGCTAATATGCTCTTATATTTGCTCTCCGTATGCTCTTGCTCCACGAGATGTGGTTATAAGGTTTTAATATAGTAATAGTGATTTCTTGTCATTTGTACCTACGTCAATGGAATCCAGAGTATCTGAATCCAATAGCAGTTGAGATAAAACACATTAACAAATTGTGTTATAATTAGATTGGGCAGCAATCTGACGTGTTCTAGACTTGTATCTAACTAACAGCAACGACGATCCAATTACTTGATATCCTCGTTAGTATATGTTCCGTCTCTCCTCATCTCTCATCGCGCCACTCTCACATTCTGATGATATGACAACGAACTTTCTGATCTCGATATTTATCAAATTCACCAGTTATTAATTGTCAGGATCGGTTCGGGCTGTCACTGCAGGTGCACTTTGTGAGCTCTCGGGCCCCCCAATTTTTCAAAATTTATTCTTGCTACTACACTTCATTTTAAAGCTACACCTGCCAAACTTTTTTGTCAACTTTTTTCAATATTTTAGTTTATTTGTTGTAACGAGCCTCCCCCCACTTTTTGTACGCAAGATACGCCACTGGAGAATTGTCAAAGAAGTATATTTTTTGCTTGGATCGATAAAGCTCAAAAGTCAAACCGCAAAATGTATAATTTGACCCAAAATAGAAAAGTTTGGGTTAAAAATAAGAGTTGCAAGGCCGGTCCTGTAGTTTCCGTCAACGACGCTTTAATTACAAATGAGAATTATGTTTATTTACGGAGAACGGAATCTTGATTGGGTACTCATGTCTCATTTTCGTTGCTACCCTACGTGACGATGATGCACTGTAGGGTCGAAACATCACGTCGCTAAACGATAAGCTAATTATTTTATACTTAATTGAAGATAAATCACATTAGAACAGATTTAACAATTTTAAAATATTGTTGGTAAAATATATACAAAAGCCAAAAGTTTCGGGATATTAATATTGAAATTTGTATTCATCTACACTTCTGAACCAAACTGATGTAATAATAATTGAATTAATAACAATTGAAATGCATGTCATGGTTGTATTGGCATTCCTGGTCCCGATTTCATACAGACTTGTCGGACCAACATCACAGTAACTCCATCTATCACCGGTGTCGACTTCTAAATTGGCATGTTCCGCAGAATGCAAGTCATCTAGCCACACGTTGTCATTTTGATTGTTCGCTGTAGTGTATTTCACATCTTGCTCGCTGGGGGGATTCCGTGCGTTATTTTTCAATGACATATTTTAAATCCATACATGAATAGGAGCAGAGAAGTTTAAAAAAAATAATTTTTCGATATACAAAGGACAAAAGTATACCTTTGAAGAAATTAAAAGATAATATTACCTTTTTGAATAATAAGATTTTCGTGAAAATTAAGAACGACTCGGCGTCGAAATAAGGGAATGGGGGGAAAATAATAATTAAAATCTCCCCAGATTATTTATTCGTTTTACACGTTTTAAACGGAAACTTTTCTCAAACACAATATCGAAATTTGGTTGATTAAGGAAGGCTGTAGCTTACTGATAATGAATGCTAAAAGAAGTAGGTATCTATTAAAAGTTTAAGTACAATGAACGCTCAAAGGGCCAAAGCAAAGCTGCTATTGTTGCATCAATACTACCCTCTTACACATCACCTCAATTAAAACGTAATAAGAATCTCCTCTTTTACAGCGAAAACTCATTAATACCCTGCCAAAAGAAAGGATTTCGGGAAATTATAATTATAAAGGAGTCAAAGCTATAGTTTAACAATCTTTTTCCTAATTTTTTTCCCTCGACTGTGTATTAACATTTGATATAGGCAACCCAACGCACATCTTATATATTGACAGGTTGTAGGCAACTAAACATACGATAGCGTCTTCAAAAAATGAATCCTAGTATAGAATACGTCTAGTTTTTGACTTACCTATCGTTTTGTTTTATTATTTTACAAAATTATAATAATTATTAGTGTTTAGACATCCAAAAAAGTATTTAGAAAAAAGAAAAGTGACCATCTCTGTGTCATTTCATTTAATCTTTATCATCCTGTATTTTTGTAAACAAGATTCAATTTTCAATTTTAAAAACTTTTGCCCCCTTTGATGCAAGAATTATGCCAAAAAACATAGTTATTTTAATTCAGCATCGCCTTGTATACCAACAATTACATTTAGTCATAAAGCAAAAAAGGCGGACACCTGAAAAAAAAATTTAAATATCGAATGCCTAACAGTGTTATGAATATTAATGACCGAATAAGTTCCAACCCCAGGACAGTCTACGCCCCCACAAAGAAATATTCGTCATCGGAGTGTAAGAATTGCGAAGGAAACCGCAAAACGATTGTTAAGGTTAATATAACCGTTTCCGGCCGGAAAAATCATGAATATGTTTCATTTTTATTGGCCATTTATATCCAAATTTGTACCAAAGTGAAATTGCAACTAAGCGATCTATGTATACAATTGCACCCGACAAAATTAAATTAATCTATGAATTGGATTTCTTATAATAAGAGCAATTTAATAAAAATTTAAGGAATTATTGCTGCACCCTGTTGAAAATTTATGGGAGTTGAGATCCCCTTAATTTCCCCCCCAATTTTTGTGTACGTTACAATTTAATACTTTCTGGCAACATTATTCAAATACATTATTTTTGAAACTTGTTTGCCCCCTAGTACTTTTTACAATTATCAATTTTTATCGAGATCCGGCCTATTTTTCATTATGCTTCAAAAATTTCGAGTTACAAAAATTAAAGTCAATGAATTTTTAAGTTTTTCGTGGGTCTCAAATGTGGTATGATATATGTTATGACCTGCCCTGTTTATTCTAATTTCTCTTTAAAAATTTTCTGTTTACTTACATTGAACTCATAAGTTTGCCTGAGGTAGCTTGATTTTGTCGGATAAAATTGTTATTTCTTTTTTACTTTTGATTGGTTTTTCCAAATAAAATTAATTCGTATTAACATGTGCAGTTGTCCAGCACCAGCGTTAGCTTCATTGCCATGCTGAAAGGATGGTAGAAAATATCTTTGTGGGGTTGGTAATTCTCTATTTGGAGTATTTGCATTTTAATAGTTTCACTCGGTGTATATCTGAAGCTTTTCACTTCTCATTGTTTATTTGATAGAATGCACAACGGAAATATGATTTAGCGATTCGCCTAAAGCTTAAATTATATATTATTTGAATACTAAACGAACGGAAATTTTACTGGTATATAGTAGGAGTGTATAAATTTTATGAATATTACAAATTTTTTCTTTTTTGTTTCAGACGAATCTTCATATACAGTAAGTAACTATTTAAATTTTGTTTTCGCCTAATAGCAGACCACCATACATACGCACAAATCATCTGGTATCAAAATATTGATTCTTGAAGTGAATTTTTGTGTTAAAAATCACATAAAATAATCGAGTCGTCAGTGAGTTGCACGTGTTGGTTAAATTACCATGCAAACGAATTCAGTGGTAATAAAAACATAATCTAAATTTGGTGTATTTAAATGAAGGCGTCAGAAGATGTTTCGGTAGCAATTTATGTCTCACTTTTGATCGCTTTTCCAATGCTGGACATATTTTAAACTCGCTCCCAACTCAGTTATATGATAATCGCGTTTCTATTCGACACAACTCAATTTTAATTACATTTTCTTTAATTAATATGCTAATAATTTTGCATAGTAATTATTGAGAGCAATCTAGCGCGAGCTGATGTCGCTTTGATGTGTCTCTTTCTCTCTCTTCACTTCGTACTCGTAATAGTCATTCTGTTGATGTTACACTTCGTTTTCCACTCACTCTAGTCTACCTCCTAGAATACTACTATACTCCAAGAAATCTGGTTTATTATCCACACCAGTCATGAAAATAATTTTCAATTAAAAATTTACCTATTTTTACACAAATTAATATTAACGTGTATACCGTTTATTTAATATGTACGCTACATTAAGTAATTACATTTTTGTTTTTATTGAAGCCGTCATCAGACTCATTAATCAAATATGACATCCGAATCCATCTAGTTGATGTCGATAAAGAATTTGAAGGTTAGTTCTGTAGAGTCATTTCCACCCAGTATAATCCTATTAGTAAAAGTATCCATGTTTGACCCAAATAAATCATCCATAAATTTATTGTTAAATACAGGGCTCGATCTAGCCCAGATTTTTCTAGGTAGTTGATCAACTAACTTCCCTTCAATCATTTACCACATCATTTTCCACCCTAGACATACTTTCTTGCCTTTCCTTCTCGTTTTATCTTGAAATCAAGAATAGTAGATACAATAGATTGGTTCTGGTACAGAAGTTGCTTAAACTAGCGAGCCAGAAGCGATATACTGCATCTACTTTTCTTGATTAGCTTCGACAGTTGACAATAAGTCAGTTTTGCTTGAGAATATACGTTTACCTACCCTTATCGTGCCAACTACCCTAACACAACAGTCTTAAACTTCAAGTATTGAATACATTAAAATGTGTTTTTATAATTTCAACTTCAATGATGGAATTGATAGTTAAAACGAAACCTTTTCAGAATTATATAATATCGAATATAGCAGAGTTGAGTTAAAAAGCAGGCATCGAAAAGTATACTGCGCGTTATTATAAAAATGTTGTCGTAAAAACTGATTAGAATTTCACCCCCCTATGCTAAATTGCTATTCAAATGTGTGACGGCCCTATTGGCAACCGATTTATTCCTATGTCGTGGAAGTAACAAGATTTCGGGAGCTTAGTGCTTTGCTGTCGAAGAAAAATGTTTGTTTTATTTAAATTTAAGTGGCGAACAAATGATCATTATATTTAAATTATATTGCTCAAGTTCCTTTTTGTCTCGGAAATATCATCTTTGGAAACTGTCGTAAGCAGAATTTTTATCTAAAAGTGCCCAAGAAAACTTTTTAAGGATATGTAAATATCTTTTTTGATAAAAATTCTAATGATTTAAAGAGGTCACAAAACGCGTGCGTTTTATTAGCTTTAGGGGTTGAAAAATGTTAAAATTTTTAGGCATAACTACCTAGATA
Source organism: Galerucella nymphaeae (assembly GCA_963978555.1). Lineage (NCBI taxonomy): Eukaryota > Metazoa > Arthropoda > Insecta > Coleoptera > Chrysomelidae > Galerucella > Galerucella nymphaeae. Next base: position 315,465 of record OZ021718.1, on the reverse strand, counting down.
ATAACTTTGACTATAATTTTGGAGGACTCAATAAAAATGCATCAACATTTAGGCATATTTATTTTAAATTAAACATCTACTTTTTAAGTAATTGATCGACATGATTAACAATATTTTTAGCGTCGATTTGGTAGTAGTTCAACAAATCTGCTGGTTTACCAGATCTAGGAACTCTTGGAATGGATACGTGTTTCACATAAATATTTCTTTCTTCAGCTAAAGCAGCCAAAACTGCTTCTCCAATACCTCCTTCTGGATAATGATCTTCGATAACTAAAATCTTATCACCACTTTCATGCGCGTTTTTAATAATACCAACTTTATCGATCGGTTTAATGGTGAATGGGTCAAGTACTCTAACACCGACACCTGCATTGGATAGTTCTTTAGCAGCAATTAAAGATTCGTGTAAAGTAATACCGGCTGCTATTATTAAAACTTGGTCTTTACCAGTTGAAAAAACTACGTTTGCTTTTCCAATCTGCAAAAAAAAATTAATTAAAATTGTTACCAATACTTAAACTTTCAATATCTTACTTGGAACACGTGATCGTTTTTGTATACCACAGCAGTAGGAGCTCTAGCAGTACGAATGAATGTAATTCCTTTGGTGTTGGCAGCTAATTCAACTGCTCTTTCAACTGCCACTACGTCTGATGGATAGAACACTGTACTACCGGGAATTGATCGGAACATAGCGAGATCTTCTAGTGCCATTTGACTTGGACCGTCTTCACCAATAGAAACACCACAATGAGATCCACAAATGTTGATATTGGATTGTGAAATTGCGGCCATACGAATCTAAAATTGAACATTAAAAAAATTTGCTACTAGTACACTTCTATTTCGCTCTTACTTGGTCGAAAGCTCTGGTGAAGAAGGCAGCAAATGTAGATGCGAATGCTATAGTACGGTCTCTACAGCTAATTCCCATGGCAACTCCAACAAGATTCTGTTCGGCAATGAAGCATTCAATGAAATTCTTTGCTCCGTATTTCTTCATTGCTTCTGAAAATGTTGAGTTGCTCATGTCTCCATCAAGAGCTACAACTCGTGGGTTGGATTCGGCTAACTTAACCAAAGCTGTACCGTAGGCTTGTCTTGAAGCAAGCAACTGACCTTGCTTGTAGTTTGGGGGTGAAGAAAGTTTTACGTTTGTGATGTTAACTGGAGTTACTTCGGATAAAGGTGGTGGGATGGTGTAGTTCAATTTTCCTGGATTTTTAATGATCGATTTCAAATGGTTCAGTACTCTTTCGGTTTCTGCACCTAGAGGCTTTCCATGCCAGTTTTCTTTGTCTTCTATATTTGGAAAATCTTTTCCCTATAATAATTAATAAACATTAATAAATAATGTTTTGAACATTTTAGAAGTACTTACCTTGTAAGTTCTGGCGATAATAGCAGTTGGTTTTCCTTTAACTGTAGCAGCAGTATCAAAAGCTTGAATTAAAGCGCTTACATCATGGCCATCGACGATAATAGTATTGAAATCAAAAGCTTCTAATCTTCTTTTATAGATATCTAAATCATGACCGACCATAGTGGGTTGAGTTTGGCCAAGTCTGTTTGCGTCCAGAATCAAAACCAAATTATCCAAATGATAGTGACTTGCGAAGTTTACTGATTCCCAGATAGAACCTTCTGCGCTCTCACCATCGCCAATCAGGCAGAAAACCCTGTAGCTGGCTTCTTCGATATATTTTCCAAGATAAGCCATACCAGCGGCAACTGCGAGTCCTTGTCCAAGGGATCCAGTACCGACATCGATGAAATTTAAACGTGGTGTCGGGTGTCCTTCGAGATCAGATCCTAGCTGTCTCAGTTTTTTCAGGTCTGATGCTTGCACCAATCCATTTTCCACCCAAGCTCCATAAAGAGCAGGAGCGGCGTGTCCTTTGGAGAGAACGAAACGGTCACTGGATGGATCTCGTGGAGAGGAAACTTTGTATCGCATTGTTCTGAAGAACAATACCGAAAGGATTTCTGCTATAGAGGATGATGTAGTTGGATGACTGCAATAAAAACAATTATTTTTAGTGTTTTTGTGTTTGAGACACTCGGTATTAGTGATTATAAATCACCAAGTTCAATTTGGAACGTATTGAAGGTTATTTGGGTCAAATATTGAATGAATTAGTGTTATATAAATCTTGCATATATTATCTGTAATTTTGTTGACACTGATAATAATTTTTTGTTTCAACTTTATCGCGAACCAAGTTATGCCACTTGATTATTTTATTATAACATTAAATATTATCTGGCGTGATTTTGTTTACGATGAACATCAAATCGAATAAATTGTTCATACGTTTGCTGTTATTAAAAATATACGGGGGAAATCACTTTCTGTTTATTGGGGAGGCGACGTCAAAGTCAAGTCAATGTCGATCCTTTTGTTACCTGTATCTGTAGAGAAGGGAGGGTGAGGTTTCCTTCAATTTAAAATTTTATAAATATTATTGAGTTTGTTGAGAACCTTTCATTGTGCCGCCAATGAATTAGCTCATAAATAAACTAGGACATACAACAATGCGCTTCAATGTCATGGAAACTTATGTTTACGTAATTGTTGGTAAAAAGGATACATTCTATAGACCAGTGAAACTCTCTTGAAATATTCTCACATAATTTGACCAAACTAATTCTAATAATTTATAGATACTCCTTAATCTAGCTTTGATATTAGTATTGTTAAGGTAATTATCACACTGATAAAAGGCTTAAATGGAATATGATTAAAAACCAATTATCATCGCATTTAAAACGTTAATTGTTTTATGCTGTAGTAAAAATATATTAATTTTAAACAAATATTGGTAGTTTCACTCTTGAAAGTTAAGGATATAAAAACATAGTTCAATAATTGGAAAAGTACACAAAATTACTTATCAGAAAGGTTGTTAAGTTTGAAAACACTGAACATGGAAAAAATCAGCAGGGTCGTATTTGTAATATTTTTTATACAATGTTGACTCAGATTTACATTAAATCATTTATATTTCCAGAGATAACAAGATATTTCATAATATCTCCCACAATCCGAAAATTTATACCTAACCTAACCAATATATCAATCCCTACTTGATTTTGACTGTTTTCTTGGTGTAGGTATCTGCAAAGTTCAAGGTTCAATATGCCCGTCGAGGCCATGAAAACGTGCATTTTAAGTATTACGCAGGTAATTTGTACAAAAAATGTCACGAAAATGACTGCATTTGGTCACTTGTGTTGGCTCAAACAGGTGTTTGTAATTTCTATAGGTTTCCTGTACTATAATGTTAATAGAAATGAAACTAGAACGTTTTTGTATGATAGCTTTATAGTGAAAAGTATAATAAATTTTAAGGTCATTGTATTCAACATAACCTTAAAGATTTTATAAAAAAACAAATCGTATGCATTTATTACTAGCATATTATCAAACCGGTTACATCTATTACGTAATACACCTCGATATTGAAGGTTATACAAAATAACGTCCCCATCTCTACCCGATAAATGCTTAGTCATTTCAAGTACTGACGATATCAAGCCGGTTAATAATTCCAATTTTATTTATCAACTAAGAAATAAAATGACAAATACTCACCCAGATCCAGCTGTGGAAGTTGATTCAACGCTATGTATCCTTATGCGTGTAGCTAAATCCTTTAAAGTTTGCAAATCTGTTTGTGTTCCCGCCATTTTGATACCTACGTTAACGTTCTCACTCGACACTATTCAACTGGTTGAAAGTCCCCAAGACCATTCACTTAAATACACCTTATCAGTGTCGGAACTGGTATTACATACCGAGATATCCTTACAATGGTATAAATTATTATTTTTCAGTGTAAAACTTGAGAGGTTATCTGTAATTTTTATGATAAATTTTATGTAGGTATATAGACTTGCTGCAGCATTTAGATGGATAAATTGGTTATAATAGAATTACTCATATCGTAAAATATAATCTAGAAAAGAGTGACTGTTAATAATAAATAAATGCATGCAGAGGCGGATCACTTTGTTATTATTATTATTATAGTTTTTATACTTTCATTTAAAAAAATTGAGGAAGTAATAAAAGTAGTGGTAAAAAAATTGTACTATCCTTTGAAATTTTTACCCTTTTTGTTTTTATAATAACGTGTTTTCATTTGCCCTTTCACCTTCCTAATGTTACAGCACTGTAAATTGCGTTTGCGTTTCTTTAAATTGAGAGGGTCTCTCAGATTCATCTCAGCCTTAACAGGTATATATACGAGTGTGAGTCAATTAATAATTCAAGTTTTCCAAAATACTATAAACTATCAGTATTAACTTAATGGAAAAATGTTGCTTAAAAAATGTACTGATATCATTTTTTCGTGAAATGATTAAAAAGAAAGTTATATCGAAAAATATGAATTTTTTTTCGAACATTTTCGCTCATAACTTTTTTATTGGTTGTTCTACGACAAAAAGTTACTGCATCAAAGTTGTAGATAATTTAATTTGCTACAAAAAATGTTATAGCATTTTTTTCATCAGATAAATAGTTTAAGAGATATATCGTAAAAACCCTATTTTCAAGATAGCGTCCGTGGGACAATTGTGGCGACCCCACAAACTTGATTCTAGATGACTACACTGACCCCTCCTACACACCAAAAAAATAAAATTGCGTCCTTAACGCCATATTTTTTACAGAATTTAACCGAAGAGGGATATTTATTGATTATGCGATTAAAAAAAAACCGAATAAATTTGGGTGATTAAGAGCAAGCACAAATCTTAAAACTACCATACCATACCGCCGGATGGCTCATAAAGATTTCAGAAATCCATCAATCTTATAATTAATTCCATTCGTTTAATTCTTTTCAAGATGACGTTAATTCAGCCGCCGTATCCGTAATGGATTCCACTCTTTCATGATTTATTTTCGACTGCGCCATGTAGTCATTGGCTTACGAAGATTAGAAAAAAAATAACCAGGAAATATTTGTATATAACAGATATTTAATGGATCATATCATATATTATATACAGAGTGCCTAATTTAAATAAGAAAATCCATTGTTTTTTAAAGTCTCTTAAACTAGTAGCTTCGTTAGTTCTATTTCCCGAAGGAATTTTAGGACATCTGCAGGCTTCAACTTATCTTTTTGCTTTTGTAACTCAGTGTATTTGTTAGTTCCAAAGTAGAGTATTGTTATCTCAATATCTCTTTTTTTTATGGAAATCTCTTCGAAAGCAATTCATCAAATAAAATTTGGTCAGTTTCACTTAAATAAATAAGCTAGCAATCTTTCAACGGCCTGTCAGCTGTCTTTTGTGCTTATCTCTTCAGTTTCTTTATTGTCTACAATCCAGTTATCAAAAGTCTATCTTTCTTTGGATATGTGTGTGTGTTGTGTTTTGGATCCATAGGGAATTAAGCGAGCTAGAAGATGGATGGATTTTTTATAGGCTACGACCGTAGAAATATTTTTTATAAAACGAATATTTCTTAATAAACATATTAATAAGTGTCTAAAAGTTTATACATTGGGTTAGGATTAGGAAATTAGGAGATGTAATTGACCAAAAGTGCAGGAGAAACTAAAGCTACATCAAAAGCTAGGGCTGGCAACCACTAAAATCAATTGTTGTTTCATATACCCCTCATATTCTCTTTTTGGCAAAACTAAAGGTAATATAAAATATATAGGTGCACAACATTGTTTTATTTTCAAAGGCATTGTAGATTGGTTGAGGCGGTAGACTTTTTATTGAAGTTATGAAAAGCTATAAACTGAAGTTATTGAATGGGATTTCTGACGTTTTAACATTTTAAAGTTAAAAGATATATACGTACAAAGTATACCGACTCGGAAAAAATACATATACTAAACAAACATTCCAAACTGTTTCAATCAAAATTCTTTCGTATAATATGGCATGCAGGATTTCTATTATTTTTTTTTAATACAATGTAGACTAGAAAAATCAAATGGAAAGGAAGCGAAAGGAATTAAGCATTTTTCATCTATAAATAGAATGGATTTTTGAAATTATTTCAGTCAAATTGCAACTACCACGTTAATGTATTCTCTTATTAAAATATAATTTTATTTTTGTATAATGTGTGTGTGAGGAAATTAAGAAACCTAGTCACGTAGACATGATAACTATAAAATTACACCAATTATACCACTAAATTATAAAAGCTAAACAAGCTTACCTTTATTACGTTGGTATACGTATTATATACACATAATCAAGAACTTTTTATTTTAATTTTCTTCAGCTTGCAAATTTGTTATATATACGATATTAAAAATAATAAAACGCCATGTATATGTTTTGTTTTTTATTCATGTCCACCCTATAATTTGATAAATATTACATTTAAAATCGTAAACCTTGTTGCCAGACTTTCTCACTTTGTAAGTGAGTCCAGTTTCATTCATTAACTAGCCTCAATTGAGTCGATTGAGCTTTGTCCGCTCATATCTATACGAATCGAAACAGATTTGCATATGATTAATATTTTTAACGCACACGAAATCGCCATAAAACAATCCAGGATCACAATCGTTCATTTTAATCCATTGGCGCTACAGTTAATTCGTCAATTAAATGGTAAAAGTCATTTCCATCTTTAATTACGAGTATTAACGTTTATATTGATCGTGGCAAAATTTGTCCCTGTCCTAATAATCTAACTCAACAATCAACGTTTTCCATGATCTGCTTCCACAATGGTAAAAAGTGTTCAGAAGATATTTTGATCTCTTTTCTACTCGCCGATTGAAACTAATAATAGCAATAAAGTTGAGAGATTTTGAAGTACAGTAAATCGAAATTGCTTCGTTAGTTTTTGTTATTATCTCGATTAACTGTCATATTTTTTAAACGGCAACAAAAATTAAGTTAAGGATAGTCATATTCCGATATACAATGTGGACTCTTTAACAATAATAAAGATTTTGTTGTTAATAATTTCAAATAGTTAACACAAGAGGTTTAAAAACGTCAATTCGCCACCACTGACTTTCTAATTGTGACAAGTATTGATGGTGGATTATAATTATGCTTTAACAAACCTTTAATTTACGAAAACGCGCATATTTATGATATTTCATATTATTTAACATATTCTGAACGACTAAATAATGATTTTATTTCATGTTCATATAACGTGGACCTAAAAAATGTATTAATACGTCATGAGACATCCTGTATACTCCAATAATAACTCTATAGAGTTGTTTGGATAACATTTAATACATTGTTCTTATTTTTTCTTGGTAATAATCGTATTGAACATAAAAGTAACCAGTCCTTTTTTTGACTGAGTACATCGATAGCCTTTTCGGTCAATTTCATATATATCAGGGAACGTTTTAGGATATTGAAAAATGAAAGCCACTAGGGACCGATACATCGTCCAGCGTCGGCGGATAGAAAGATAGCACAAATACAGCGTTGGACTTGATAAATCGGGCTAAATACAAGGTGTCCCACGACGAGTGAAAACTATCTGTATATGGCAAAATACTTATAGTAAAATCATGAAAATTTCTACGTTTGGGTTTTCGGGTACGATCTTTTCAACTAAAATATTTTCAAAGATAGCCGACTTCTGGTTCTACCGGAAGTCGACTGTAACTATGTTATTTTAAATGGAACACCCTGTATATTAATACATTTTTGAAATCTACAAATTATTTTAGTATACTTTTGTTTAAAAACTTTTTTCGAAAAATGCACACTTTTTGAGTTATTGATTTTTTTGTAGAAAATTTGACCGTTGAAGACCCTTATAAATTATTTTTTCACGAGGGGACCCTTGAAGATATGAAAATGGTTTCTCTTCGGTTGCCTTAAGCAAGGTCAAAAGTATTCGAATATATGTTGACAAATTTTTCATTTTATATAGGGTGTGTATAAAAAGTGTTCAAAGTTTAATTTCATAAATATCAAATTTCTTCATTTTTTTAAATAGAACCACCCTGTTTTTTCTATTTTAATGCATTCAGGAGGAAAAAATAAGGCAAGTTCATGTATACTTTCCTATACCTAAACCTTACCGTTATCCAGATATTTAATGTTTTCTGTAAATTTTTAGAGATGCAGGTGTGGTCTAAATTTTGATACAAGCACTAAGAAATAAAAATTATTATGTGGATTTAGTTTTAATACATGGTAAATTTGACAAAGTTTTTACAAGAACATGTGCTTTATTTGCAGTAAGATATCCAGATTGACCGCGATCGAAATCGCACATTGTTAAAAGAATACTTAAGAATTTGAAGCTATTCGGTTCATTTTAAGCAAAAGTTAATCGAGTTAAACCATTTGTGAGAATAATAAGATATGCTACAAAATTTTATGGACAATTAAAAGCCAAGGAAAAATAGTTCGATGTTTTAAAGTAAATATTTAAAATTGCTCCCTTGAACTTCAATGCATTTTTCAACCCTTCTCAGTATACCTTCATTCGTCGCACGGCTAATCATCATCTCAGAAAGGGAATTGAAGGAATTTCGAAGTCTTAGCTCACAATTTCTCTCGATGTTAACTAATGTCTAATGTCAGTTAAATAAGTGTCATTTATTACAAAGCCTACTAAAAGTATACATGAAAAATTTAAACTTGTTAAAAAATATAATAACAATTTAAAACCTCAAACATCTCGGAAACTACTAAAAGCTGGAATAGGATTAATAAAAACAATTTGATTTGATTTTTTTTAGGGACAGATGAAGAAAAAGACTTTTTTATTTCGTAGTGCTTGTATCAAAATTTAGACCACACCTGCATCTCTAAAAATTTACAGAAAACATTTAATATCTGGATAACGGTAAGGTTTAGGTATAGGAAAGTATACATGAACTTGCCTTATTTTTTATCCTGAATGCATTAACATAGAAAAAACAGGGTGGTTCTATTTAAAAAAATGAAGAAATTTGATATTTGTGAAGTTAAACTTTGAACACTTTTTATACACACCCAGTATAAAATAAAAAATTTTTCAACATAGATTCGAATACGTTTGACCTTGCTTAAGGCAACCGAAGAGAAACCATTTTCATATCTTCAAGGGTCTCCTCGTAAAAAAATAATTTATAAGGGTCTTCAACGGTCAAATTTTCTACAAAAAAATCAATAACTCAAAAAATGTGCATTTTTCGAAAAAAGTTTTTTGACAAAAGTATACTTAAATATTACGTAGATTTCAAAAATGTATTAATATACAGGGTGTTCCATTTAAAATATCAAAGTTACAGTCGACTTCCGGTAGAACTGGAAGTCGGCCATCATCCAAATCCAGTCCTGTAGAAGTTACTGGTCAACATCCTCCCCATTCAAACCTCACGAGAATACTTCACATAATACGTCAGACTTAGTCTTGATTATATTTCTATTCTGATATAGTTTTTCTGGTAATAACTATGCACACGGGAAGATCCAAGGAAGCTAGAATAGTTTGTTCACTCGTGTAGTTTGAAAAGTAATCATTGAATTTTAAAATTTCTTTGGGCTTCAATAGATGCAGATACTTTTCTGGTCAATTTTTAGTAAAAATTTTCCCAACATAAATGCATCCAGTATAAGAAATTACCTATATAGTTCTCTCTCACGTTCGTCTTCCATAAAAACCAAAGTTTTTCTTGGGACGTCTATCTGTTCATTTCTTTATTACCAGAAAAAGTTATTAGGAAGAATTATCACATATGAAAACCGTTATTAGAAATGGAAAATGTTGGGAAAGTTCAGCTCCTCCTTGAGGAGTCATCATCATTATCAGAAGATACGAGATATTTTAACCGTAAACTCACGATTATCTTACTCGATATGTTTTCATTCCCTAATCTCCAGCTGGCTCTCCCCCTCAATATCTTTTTCCGTCTTTACTTTGTGAAATAGGCCTCGTATACACGGAAGTATAACTAAAATTTAGGAAGTATCATAGTAAATTTGTTCGTTTGAAACCCTTTACTTTTTATAAATTAACCTTTTTGAGAGGGCCTTGATGAATTCAAGTCTTAAAAAATAAACCAGGCGTTGTCGAAAAGCGGGACGAGATCCTACTCAGTTTTAATTCGATTACATTTTCTAGAAAATTTATGATTAAAGAAAATTAAGATAGTTGACGAAATAATTATTAAGTACAACAAATGCTAGAATTGTATCTCGTGGTAAAAAATGCTTTGCAGTGACATAACAATGCTACTGGATACTCCCATTTTACAACAAAAACAACTGTAGCTTCAAATTAATGTTAATTATTAAACTGTATATCTTTAATTTTAATATTAAACCCATTACTTACACTGTCAACAATATACCAAAAGCAAATAATTTAAATGAAAAGACAACCAAGTTGTAAGAAACAAGAGGGTTAACCATTTATTACACCCTATAAATAACCCTTACACGTGGGGAAGTCAGTTTTACTAGTATTTTAATATGTATTTGAAAATGTTTGTGACATGAAAGTATAAAATAGGGAGAATCTGAATTACTAATATAATAATATTGTTTTATTCGTTAAACAAAGGCTACGGGGTTTTCAAATTAGTGGATTTTTATGAATAAAAGTGTATAAAATTTACTTCCCTTTTTGAAGACTGTCGGATAAATTTCTTGATATTTTCGTAAGAAAGAATATTTGAAAATACATCTGTAGGCTACTAGAATTTTATCTGTCGAAGGGCCAATTCTGATTTTTAAACTGCATTACAAATTTTTTATGATTGGAATTTAATGAAATGGAACATCATCATCAGATAAACGGTGATGTCCAGTTGGGGAAATTCGAGGAATATAATGAAATTTTGTGAGTTGAAATTAGGAATTCCAGAGGGGACGGATACCAACTTGTACAAAACGAAAATATGATTCGAGTGATTCTCAATATTTCTATAGAGGGAAATTAAATTGTATTTTCACTGACATTTTTGACCTAAAGAATGTGATTTATTTCTCATGGGGTTCATGAGTCTAAATAATTTTTTTTTCGCTGCATTTTTTACTGTTAATTTGAAAAATAAAACAAATATATGATTTTTTTAAATTTTTAATTTCTACAAGGCACACACATACATAAATATTTACAATAAATACACACACATACTTGCTCCTTAACATAAATATTGATCTAGCATGAATTTTTTTTTGAAATAATTACGATTATTTGAATACAAGCCAGTTAGAAAATATTCTTATTACTATACGTTTGCTGATATATCAGTAAATTGTAGGTACATATTATAGTATATAATATACTTTTACTATTTTTATTGCATTATATTTTGCGAATAAATATGGAAAATAATTTTGGTGAGAGAGAAATTTCGACTCCAGTTTTTACAACTATTTACATATTTTTCTAAAATAATCGAATCGTTATATATATAATTTTATATGGTGAACGAAAAAACCAAAATTCGTATATTAAATACAGTACACTACTCGCATAAAATGCTATTGATTGAGCGATGTAATTTTACCACAAGTACGCAAAGTGAAATTTCAGAACTGCAGAAAAAAAGCTTTTTTTATTCCTATAGATTAATAGATAGATTTGATTCATATCTTTGATGAATATCACAATTTAAACTATTTACATATTTTGACAGGGCAAAAAGAAATATCAAAATTATTAGCGAAAGCTGTCAAAAATTGCTAAATCTATCATAATACGTAGATATAGTTATTCCTTTTAACGCATCTGATGAATTTAATGATTTCGTAAGCATAATTTTACTGTTTATAATGAAATTCAAATAGTTTGACGGAATTGACGCCGATTTCAAAATTTCTGTCAGAAAAATCCCTACTCCATGCTTCCTAATGCTATGATACATAAATAAAACCCACTAGGTACTTGATTTGAGCATTCAAAATAATTTAGAACTGATTAAATATGTGCTATACTTTGTGCGTGCCAAAAATCATTATAAACCTCTTTGAGAAGCTGGTGACTTCTTCTGAGCTCGTGAAAAAGTCTATTGAGCTTTTTTATCACGCCCTCTACCGTCAAACTATCCTAGCATTTAGTCAGAACATACAAGTAAGTCAATATATTTACAGCTGGACATTTTTTTCTTTAAATATAGATAAGTTTATGTTGCGCTACTCGTGAATAAAACGGAACTTTTATAATATCCAGACCTGTCTTGCAATGGCGATTTTACTTCTCTTTCCATATGTTGCTGACGCGATTTTCTTTCCATTTCCAATTCTTGAGCGAGGGAATCTGAAACAAACACAAGAATTAAGACATGGACTTGATTGCAAAAGAAAATTAGTGCCTTGATGTAACATATCTTTTGGGATACTCTGTATAATAAGTTAAACTATTGTGTAGGATAAACGGTATAGTTAAGAAAGCTTTTGTTTGGGTCTAAAATAAGTCGAACACACGGTCTTAGATCGATCCATAATAATCTTCACTGATTAGAGTTAATTCAATTGAAATCCTTTCCTTGGCAAACAATAGTGTAACTTCGGGGGACATGCCCCACAGCCGGTAGCTAATGGGTCCCAAGACAGACCATGTTACAATGTAGAGATACGCGCGTGGACAACGGGAAGCCCGCACAATATTAACTAATTACCTATTCATTAAGGCTTAAAGTGGCAAGTTGGTCCTGAATTATTCGAGGCTCCGGAGGCCAAGTTACGGAAGTGAGGTAAGACGCACAAGCTCGCCGGAAGCCCTTCTAATGGATGCCCAACTTATAATATCTCATATATTCCTACCGCTTCCAACTAGCTTGTATTTATTAGGATTGATTAGTTTCTGATAACTTGTAAACTATTGTATATTCTATCTATGAATTTTGGCTAGTGATAACTATACTATATTAAAAGTATGTATTTTCTTGAATTGCTGTTTCAAAGGATCAAAACTTCGACCCTCGGGATAAGTCGCTTTATTACGTAAAAGTTCTTAATTAAATTCAACAGGAAATACAAAAGGATTAAAGGGCGTAAGATAAAGCAAAAGGATTTTGGTTATTTTGTATATATATAGTCACTATTGTATGCCTACCATAATCGGTACAGGAACGAAATGGCCCAAATATTCTAACTATATTATAATATACATTTTTCTTCAAGCGTATAATAATAACTATATTACTTTTTGCAACACAGACCGTAGAAATATCCCATTATTTTACTAGTACAAAAATTAATTTTCATTATTGTACTAATAAAATAATGGGGCGTTGTAATCAAGTAGGTAGGAACTGTCATTTTTAAACTTATTTAATTTGACGTTTGTCTGTTTTGAAAATTTTGTGAAAAATGTCTCAAGAATTGCAATGTACGCCTCCGGAATTAGTTGAAATAGCTAATTCCAGTATTGAAACTCTAATTCCAACGAAGTCGCGTAAACTGTATGATTTAGCATACGAAAAATTTCTAAAATGGTGCAATGAATATAATGTACAGCAATACACGGAAAACGTTATGCTTGCATACTTCACGAATTTGTCCAGAAAGTTTAAAAGTTCTACTCTATGGGCACAGTATTCAATGATTAAAAGTCAATTAAACATTAAACATAATGTTAAAATAGAAAAATATAGCAAATTAATTGCATTTATAAAGCGCCAAGGGGAAAATTATACACCGAAAAAATCAAAAGTATTAACACAAGATCAATTTGATAAATTTCTCAAGGATGCACCAAATAATGTTTATTTAGCAACAAAGGTAGGTACTTTCTTATTTCTTTTTAATCATTATTACGCTTGAAGAAAAAATAGTATATGTTACTCGGAGCAGAAGGCCCATTATATGTTTCGCCCAGTTTGCACAGCCTCGGCTAGCGCCTCGGCAGTGCAAGAATCTGGGCTCAACAATAATGTTGGCCTTCTACTCCTAGTAACATAATATACTATTTTTTTATATATTAATTGAAGAAAAACTTCATCGATATTCTGTAATAAATAAAAAAGATGTTTTAAAACATTTGGAAGAAACTTGCATAAATACTGTGCGCAGCCAGTTGAGCACGGCGCATCACAGCGACTAATAGAGCCGCTTTCGGGTGCATCACGTAGAGCACTCCGGAGCTGCTCCGTAGCACTTCGGTTCTACTCTTGCCCGTTTCTCACTAGCAGTTTTTTTTCTCCTATTCCTACTAATACGTACTTATACTGAAAACTTCCAAATTCAAAAAGCGCGCATCTTAAACGCTAGTTCATACCAGTAGCCAAAGTAGGCGCTAGTGGTAACTTCGTGCCACAAAACTCCACACGTTCAACATCTCCCTTTTATTTATTACTCTATGGTATAGGACCTTTTTTTAAATTCGTATCAATGAGCTTTCTTGATAGGTATATTCTTTTTAAAACTCTTAGTTTTATATGGATATGGAACTTAATTAAAATTTTAGATAATAAAATCGCAGTTGTGTAAACTTTTCATACGAATCCAGTACTGCACAGACATAGTGTTTTGTTGGTAAATTTATATACGAATCCTGTAGCTACACAGGGTGAGTGACAACGGAACAACGAACCGAGAAATTGCAACATTAAAGATAACATCGTGCTAAATGGCCGCAGGACCAAATCCCTACCGACGGGATAATAGCATTGGCGCTCACCTAAATTAACTCTCTGTCAATGCGCTAAGCGATTTGTACATACATTTATTTGTTTTTTTCATTTTGATATTCAAACTGAAACTGTAAAATAGTCTGTGACAAGATTAGATGTTTGAAAATTCAAAATAAAGCTAATTTAAAAAAATGGAAAAGTAACAATGACATTCCGATATCTCTGGTATCAAGGGAAGACACCATATGAACGACAAAAGTTACAAAATTCCCATCTTTCCAGCTTTTAATAACAAATTTAGTCTCAATCCAACTAGTGAATCCACCAAATTTTCGACATTATAGTATCTGTAGTTTTGCTACTTCGCCAAAAATGAAATTGATGGAAAACAATCATTTATTTAGATGAACCATTTTACCAATTAAAGTAATCAACCTTGTAAACATGTAACAATATTATAATATCAATAAAGTACAGTATAGTTTCGCAATATACCACATAAAATTAGCATACGGGTTCGTATCATCAATGGCCACCATTTCAATATTAGATAGACATCGCCTTCGAAATTAAAGCCAGTGATGGTCCTCACGTAATATTCCAAGGAAGCTGGAGGTTATATCTTGAATAATAATATTTGATTTTACCCCAATACCCCTATTTATAGTTCAAATTGCAAACATTCTGAATTTATTGATTCATAATTAATATTACGAATAATCTTACACATTTACTTTTGTGCCTTTTTAACATGTATATTTTCAACAGAGAATTTTTTTTCAATATTACTATTAAAGAAGTCCCAACATTCGCTGTCAAAGACGTGCAATGCCCAAGCGCTGTTGCCAATTGGATATTTGACACAGTTTTAAGATATTTTGGATCGTGAAGCTTCTCAAAAAACGGTGACGATGTCTTAAGACTATAACTTATGGCTGTAAGCAGGGAGAAATAGAAAAATATACTCGTATTTGATAAAAATTTCGTGTCAAAGTCAAATTCTCAAAAAGCCAGTAATGAAATTTGTTTCGCAACGTTAGATCGTTTTAAAATATTAGAATATAACCGATATAATATAAGGGGTGATAAATGTAAACGATTTTCCATTTATTTAGTTACAGTAAAATGACTTCACTTTGTAGTCATAGAATCATCGGGGTGTGTATCTTTCTCATTTCAGTCACTCACACGACGAAGTGACAATAATTTTAGAATTTAAATGATTTCGCCTTTGGCTTGTTTAGCCAGATACAAAAAGAGGGAGATGAGCTGGTTGATATGTAATGAATTTATTTCGCTACGTGATTATGCTTTTGAAGCTACAAACGACAATGATTTCTAGTTGATATACAGAGCGCAGTAAAAATACTGAGAAAGCGCTAAAAGAAAAATAATACGTTGTATGAATCGTGTAACTAGCGCCCTCTATGAGAGTTAGTTATAAAAACAAATTCATGGGATATATCAGCTTCCAAAACATATTCGTATAAAATTTCATTGCAATGGTGCCAGTAGTTTCGGCAAAATCGTAAGAAATGTGTAATTTTTTATTTTCTTCAACGCCCTTTATCTTGAAAACGGATGGCGTTAGAAAAAAATTTTACTAAGCAAACCCCAATTATTTTTCAGTTTTTTACCTATCCTAGAGACGGTGTTACCTTTTTTTGAAACACCCTGTATAAACAGAATGTTTAAGGAGTTCAAAATTGTTGTGTTTCCGAATATACATATAAACTAAATTTGCACTATGTTTAACTAAGAAAACTATTCTGCGACAAACCCTAATAATATCAAGACACTGTAAGTTTGTTGTAACTTCCTTACGCCATATCCTAAACTAAAGTGTATATACCTTACCGCAGCATTATAATTTCCCCTGAGTTTCCTTGTTTACATAATATGTTTATGATATAAGCTTTGGTTGTTTATACCCAGTCGATATAACGTACCATATATACGTACTATGTATGTGCATGAATGAATGTAAAGAAGCCTAAGACTTTAATTATTGAAACTCAAACACCTTTTGTCCAAATATATAACTGATGCAGTCTGCTATTTTAATAGAAATAATTTATTCGGGCAATGACAAAAAATATGCTAGACTGAAAAATGGGTCAATTTTCATGACGTTTAACATCTCTTCTTTGCTTTTTATGTATCCCAGTTTGATCAGTCTTGCCACGACATTATGGGCACACTTTTGATGTATTTGGTTCCTGTCCACTCCCATCCCAGCTCCTTCTATTGCTTTTGGGATATCTGTGTACCTTTTTTAACATCTTGTCCCTCTTTTAGGTAGGTACTTTTTTCTATGATTATTTGAATATTTTCATTTAACTGGAGATCCTTTGCACTTCCAGCCATAAAAATCAACTAATACTTGTTTCGTGCTATCTCTAATATCCTTTTTTTTTGAAGTTGCCGCTTCGCATCTCTACGCTAACAAATTGAATCCTTTGAAGTATTTCAGTTATTTCATCGTACAAAATATCGCTTGAGCCACCTATATAGCCATTCCGTTATTATTCGTAATAGCCGTTTAATTTTAAAATTAAATGCCAGAATGAATAGTCGTTTCGATTGTGAATGTATTCGAAAAGAAAACATCCACATTAAAATAACGTCTTTTATAGTCGTCGGCTTTCTATTAAAAATCACAAATGATTCGTTTTCACGCGTGATGGCAAATGTTGAGGCTACTGGAATTGAATCTATCTTTTGTTCGTTACTATTTTTGGTGATAGTTCACATATTAGTCGGCAGGTAGTAGCTCTAAACATAATTAATACCTCATTGTTGAATGTCGTTTAACTAATTGCCATGGTATTGGGCAAAATACAAAAATATCTCAAGACAAAATGACTGATGATAAGATAACTGTAGAGAGAAAAAATAGTAAGAAGCATATCAAATTCATACTGAAAGAAAAAGGAACATATGGTGAGGCTTCCAAACAGCAATTAAATATTTTATAATGGTTACATTTTCGACAACAATGACGAGATGAAGACGAGTTGAGGATAGTAGAACAATAAAAAATGACGCTAGCTCAATGCTACAGTGGGAACCAGGTGGTAGGAGAAGGCAAGGAAGACCCAGATTTAAATAGCTGAAGGAAGTGGAGAAGGATTTGAGGAAAATAAGCGAGAAAATGATGAAATTAAGGAGATTGATGCATCCCAGAAAGCGGATCTAGAAGGCATTTATGTTTTTTTCAATTAATATTTCTTTTTCCACAATAATTTGACAAACTCTGACTAGAATTTTGAGAAGTGGTTATGAAAAGTACCTATTTGCAAGAATTTTCATCCAAATTATACATATAAATTTTTTTATTTAAAACTCAAATCAACTGACCGGAATAGTTTTGCCAAAATGCAGCTCCGCTGTTCATAAGTTCTATTCCAGAGTATGACCAAGGCTTGTTCTCCTGAGGTATTTGAGGAGGTGGTGGTTCTCGAATATCTTTCGAAGCTGATTGTCCATAAATCAAACTAGGTGGATCTTCCCTTTCTTGTTTTATCCTTTCCACAGGGCGTTCCATAAGACGATCAGATTGTGCTGATGTTATCAAGGAAGCTTGATTATTCATCGAGTTGTTAGAAGAACTTACTGGTAAAGTGCTACTGGAGGTTGGTTTTTGTTCGGACTGGTCCAGTTTTTCTGAAAAAATTAAGAAATTGGAATGTAGAAAAAGTTTTTGACAAAAATTACATTATAAATAATTATATCGAGAATAGTTGAAACTGAAAGGGCTTAAAATCAATCAACACCAGATGAAATATCAAAATACCCTAAATATATATTTGTAAACGATCTGAAGCCTGCAGAGGATGGTTTAAAGTCGCAGTAAACATGGCCTGTCAATCACATAGCGCGAAGGGCTCAAGTCTTTGATGCCCTACAGGGTTCCAACTTTCGAGGAATTGATCCCCGTAGATTACAAGATATTTGCCTTCTCTACCCATTAAGAACATTCGACTGTTCCTTGCAAATGTTATATTTAGCAAATAACAACTTTGAAACAATAATATAAGGTATATGGTATGGGCTAATTTCGCCCTTAGGGCTACATATCCGATACGCCATACCAAACTTGCGTTGCCGACAAAAAATTTTGCATACATGAATACGTTTTTACCACATTTGGTTCATTATTATATTTAGCACAATTTTAAATAATCTGGCATTAATAGCCCGCTGCCTGTTGAATTTTTTTGATAATTTTTGAATGAAAACGTTTTTTTAATTCTTATTTATTCAATGTATGTAGTCTTAGAGGTGTGGTTATGTCATTTTAATAGAAAATAAAGTATTTCGAGAATGTATAGTTGTATTATATACCAAACGACATTTCAATCTCATGTGTAGGTAAAAATAGTCGGCGTAGTGATCTAATATGAAACTTATATACAAGTCAATTATGGTGTAGAATCGGTTGGAGCTCAAATAAACAGTGTATTTACTGTATTTATTGCACCTATATATATATGAACAAAGCCAACCAATGAAATTTCTTGAAAGCTCTGCAATTACGCATAATTTTGTTGTATAAAACGCGAAAATGGAAACTTCTCGAATACGGCTTTGATTGGTTGGAATTGTTACTTGGCGTTCGTGCAAAAACAATTATTAATACTCGTTTTTGAATAGCGATCTGCTGGGGAAACTGATTATATTATACATACGGAATCTCAACGCGGCTTCAATTGAAATCATACCTAATCATTGTAATAAATAAGCACCCAGAGAAGAAACTGTACAAATTAAATTAATCGCCGATTATAGAAAGGCATTTAGTAGTTGGGAATATAATACAGGGCGATCTAAATATGCTTATGTTATTATTTGTTTTTTGGGGTGAACCTGAAAGATGTATTGTGCCCTCTCACTTCTACTTAGTTTCTGAGAAGAGTCTCTGAAACTAGTAGCTACTTTAGTCTTATTTCCCGGAGGAATTTCAGGATATCTGCAGGTTTCAGCTTTAGTAAATGTTCCTTTTCTATCCAGTAATCTTCCAAGTACTGTGCTCTAGGATTCTGGAGCGCTCTGCAGTTGGAAAGTATGTAAAATCTACATTTTTCCTTCTCCACTATTTTGAGCTTTTGATTTTTTTTGATTGTATAAGTCCTACTAGATCTTTCCAGTGGTCAGATCTTCTTTTTCTCATTGCTTTACCTATTTCTTCCAATATTACATCCCACAACAGGGTTCTGGCCCCCCAGAAAGGTATTTCAGACACCCTCATTGCTAGTTCATCTGCCATTTCATTTCCTTCTATTCCAGTGTGTCCAGGAATCCATAGTAAGGTAACTATATTGTTTTCGCCTTTGTCTAGGCATTCCCACACCATTTTGGAACTGAATATTTTTCAAATATTTATAACATTCTGCAGTATTGTCTTTGAAAAAAATGCATTGCAAGTACTTAAAACTTTAATTGGATCATTAAAAATTGACTCACGACTTTTCGCCGGATAAAATCTAATCACGCGATTATATTTTTTTCTAAAAACGACCAATCGCATGTGTTGAAAACGTAAAATGGCGATTAAAAAATGGCGTATTTGCAATAAAATCTTACCATTTATTAAATTTACTTGTTCAGCTGATCCTGTTGCTCTAAGTGCGTCTTCTAATTGTGATCTTCGCTTTTGTTCTAAATCTAATTTCGCTTGTAACTGGCGTCTGGATCTTTTTTCTTTTCTAAGTCGTTTTTGTACTAATACTGAAACAAAATATTTTTCATTTTATATAAGGGACAAACTGTATCAAGTCAAAAGTTTGCGTGCTGTCAATAATTATTGAAATTTAAGTCAGAGTGTGTGTTTCCATAATTCACAATAGAGTCGTGGCGAAGTGCAGCAAATCAAAAATCAGCATGTTTCATCTAAGTAGAACTTTGGTTCCTCATAAATATGTAAATGGACCGGACTTTATTGATTCGTAGCCCGAGGTGGAATTCAAACCTGTAATCTATCCGAGTGAAGACTGTGTTTTTTCAATGTTCGATTATAGTAAATTTTCATCCCAAAATATATGAGAGAATAAAGTACAGATCGATATAAAAACAACATATACTTCTATATCGTAAAAATTGATACTATATGGATACGTTTAGTTTTAGAAAATAATGATAAAACTACATAGTTTTTAATATTTGTCGTGCCATAAAGGAAAAATGTGTTATCCTTTTGTATACCAACAATTTTAAACTACTGGGAATATTGTAAGTTATCTGCTTAAAAAGGAAGTGGAAAATAAAACTTCAAGGACCAAACGGAAGTTTACCATAAAATAATAAACATATTAAAGGTATTAACTGTAATTTTAAGACAATGGAAAAGATAGTAATATGTATTTTTGGGGTAGGTATATTTTTTTTCAGTTTTAAAAACATTATTTTGGAACTTGCTATGAATAAACAAAGTAATATTATACAAATTTTGAAGGGGACAAGAAGATTTACTTTTTTTAACGACAATAAATGGTCATAGGTCAGCTGTTTTTGTTCAATTACCATTCAACATATTATTTCCACACCCTTGAGCTAAAAACAATCTTCTAGGATGTTGATTGGATCTATGCCATCAAAGATTTTTATTTCAATGTTTCTAAATGTACAATTTTTACGACAATCCCAAAGAGTAAAATCCAGTAGGTCGAATAATTTATTGAAAATTTTGGTGGAATAATACTTGCAAAAGTTGACTGCGTTATTTTTTCGTATTCTATGCAGGGTGTCTTTGAAGAATATAAAAACTGGCAGTGAGAAAAGGCATCGCGGTGGAAAACAGAAACACATATCTCTGGCTTTTCGGCCAATAAAACTTGATTTGAAGATTCACGGTAAATCGCCCTATTTACGACACTACTTTCGATTCTGACCTCTTCCGATAACAATTCTATTTCCTGGATTATTTTCTTTATAGAATGATATAAATTGTTTCCCTTCGACAGTATTTTTATATAAAAAAAATTGTTGCTCATATAAATAAATGAAAAAGAATAGAAAATGTGGGAACAAAAATTTTAATGATTGAAATTATTATTGATATACTAAAAAACATATTCAGCAAAGTAAATACTTGAAAAGTTTTGGCTTGAAAAATCACATAGAATGTCGAAAAGGGTCTATGATAATTTTGAAATACCCGTTCTCCAGAAAAAAAACAAAAGCAATAATAATATAACAGAAGAGATTTGCAATTCACAAGTCTTCAAAGAAGGCATAACTAAAAATTGTATAATAAATATAATATAAAACAATGTAGACTTAATTTTTGATTATTTCTGTTGTCTCAATATAAATTAATTGATGTAAAGTATAACATGGAGAGGCAATTTTATTGTGGATTTATAATAATTTTCATCATCGTTATTGCGTCTTTATTACAATAATATGGATAATCTCAGATCATTCTGTTCAAGATTACAGTTAATATTTATAGGAAAGCTTTTAAGTCAGTGAGTTTTTGTAATTTGTCAAGAAAAATTATTAGAATTGTCAGTTCAATAAAAGTTTGTTATAATTTTAAATCTCCAAACCTTATTTTTATACTAAGTGTAGTAAAATTTGGATAGAGTAAGCAGTACGTCCGTTCCCTTTAGATAATATCTTCTTACTGGTTAAGTCTCAAGAAATCTTACACATTCCTCGACGTATTAATTACATTATTGTACAGAAATTAGTCATTTTCTTGAAGCTGAAACTGACAGAAAAATCGAGATAAAGAATCTACTAGATGTTCAACCAAAAATTCATGACAATTTCTATCTAGTTGAAGTAGTCGAAAATGTATCTAATTTTGTATCCTGTCATCCGTCAAAAATTAAAAGCTTAATTGTTGAATAGATGATGCTAACCTAAGGGAAAATTGTACATTTTTCACTGCTCTATTGAAAAATATACTAATATAAAGTTATAGAGCCCACCCCATAAAGTAATTCCAATCAACACGCATATATACCTACATACATACATATATAAGAAAGTCTCTCAACTCCAAGTCAATATATACATATATATTAATCATATATAGAAGGCTTCCATCTTGAGAACATAATAATGTTACCTAAGCGAGAAAGATATAGTGTAGTTCTTGCATATCCGATAAGGCCAACATTATATGCACATTATGCATTGTAACCTGGCATTACCTGCATTAACTTCACAACGTGATTGGACAATTATTGTACCGAGTCGTAGGCCCCACCCAAAACCTCATTTCTACAGAAGTCCATATAAAAAACGAGTTTATTAAGGTGATGTCGATTCTCGTTAAAAAATGTTTGTGTGACTGTAACTAATGTACGTATGTAAATTTCGAAGTAGGTACCTACGTCAATTATGGAAAATTTTATAATTATTCTCTCTATACCTAACTTCTGACTGGTTTTATTTATCGCCTTGAGGCAGGTTACTTCGATGAGTGCGTTCAACCATTGCGATTGTTTATTGATGGCAAGTTTGATTAGGTTTTAACCATCAGCCTCTACTCATTCTATTCAATGGAAATAATTTAATAGAATTTCATGTTCAGCAACTATTTTCTCTAATCGATTCAATTTACGGCTTTGCCAAGGTTACTTCATAAGAAATTCAGGGTCTTTCTTAAATTTTTGCTATATTTAATTGTTCTTTTTAGCCTAATCTCATCCCTCATCATCTTACTACTTTCTATCTACTTCTTTTAATCGTTTTGGACATCCCTTAATCTCTCAATAGTTTTGATTCACACTATATAGATAGCCAATTACTCATTCAAGCAACGTTTCAATAGAGTGTAGTGCTTAAACAGCCCTTTTCGTATATTGGCACTAAAAGCACAAATTGGATTTATTTTATAACTTGAAAACGCAATAAATAATGTATTGAACTATTTAATAACATATTACCTATTCCATTTTATTCAAACATCAAAATTAAAATATATGTTCGAAATTTAACATTGTTGAAAGGGATTCTGATTTAAAAATGTAATGTTATATGCATAAATTTACATACGCTAAATAAAATATCAGCGAAATAATAAATTTATAAACATTGGGCAATATTTTCATTATAAATAAATTGTGTTATGCTATGTTAATTAGTATATGTTTATGTAATGCATAATGCCACACATATTTTTGCGACAAATCGCTTTAATATATACATAAACCTAATTAAATCCATAAACATTGTTAAAATATTTATATGTATGAACGTTTATTAGCTTTGAATATACCTAGATAGGAAGGTGGGATCCCCTATTACCCGCCCTTGACATAATAACAGGTGTATTAATGATAAATATTTTAGAGCTAGTTAGATTTTCTAGTTATTTTAACTAAAATTATGTTGGGGTGACATTTACTGAGACCTATACCACCCCTTTACTTAGTGTTTGAGACAATAACTTAGGTAAATGTTCATCTTATATCCAGTGATCTCCCAGTTACTAGATCGTGCCAATGGTCAGATCTTCTCTTTCTTTCGACTTCACCTATTTCTTCCAATATTACATTAGAGCTGATTCCGCAAAAGGGTTCAGGCCCCCAGAAAGATATTTCAGACCCCCTCTTTGCTAGTTCATCTGCTATTTCATTTCCCTCTATGCCATTGTGTCCTAGAATTTATAGTAAGTTTAAGCTATCTTGGCATTCCCACACTATTTTGGAGCTGATTACACAAGAAATTAGTGCTTTAATGACTGCATTATAATAATCCTCTGTCCTCTGTATCTCTTATCAATAATGAGCTGGGCACATTTTCTTAAAGCGTGGATTTCCGCTTGAAAGATCCTTTCGAGTCCTTTGTGTACCATTAAATGGCATTCTTTCCAAGTCTGGTAAATGGTATTTGGACACAGCCTAATAATCTTCCAGGTTTTAGTAACCTAGAAGAATCTCCGATTGTTTAAGCCCTCTTAGATGTTACATTTTCATGAAATTCTGTAAAAATAATAATAAAAAAATCCAAGGAAATCACAAATAAATATTACAATCTATTTTTTTATGTAAATATATTTATTTTGTGACATAAACAAGATGTAAACGAAGATTATATTCTCCAAGTAAATATTTGTCACCAAATGATTACTTGTTAAGCATATAAAGTTGATAATTGGGTATATAATTACGTTTAAGTAACGCCTATCTAATTTTTAACGCAACGCCTACTACATAATATTGTATGCAACTCTTTGCATTGTCACATATAGTAGGTATATTCGTTGGGTGGGACATTTTTCATTTTTCTTCTTGACAATTTCTACAGAGTATACAAATGGTTAACCAATTAATAATAAATAGTCGCTTTTTTTTTCATTCTTTTCGAAAAAAATGAGTATCCCACATTAACAATACACATCCATCGCCTCCAATTGTAATTGAGCATCCGAACATTGATTAATAAACTTTTTTAATGAAGATTGTAATTAGTTACCGTGACGAAACGTCCTTTTCGTCTGGTCTATCTCTGTACCACCGCATTCTCAATCGCTCTGTGGGGTGTCTAAGGCTTGATCATCCAAAAAAGACAGATCTTTAAACTTTTAATTGAAAATTCGGGATCATTTGAAGAATTTTTGCCAGAATCATTAATTAAAAACTTTTCTAATATTCACAGGTACTCGATAACTATTTTTTCATTCATTTTAAGTCGCCGAACCGAAATCGTACTTCATAGAGATCCCTTTTCCATGTCAGAATTCCAGTAATGTCCCTTTGGGAATAAGGAAAGGTGTGTAGTAACATTCAAAGGTAAACAACTGTGAAAAATCCGTCCCATAACATTGAGAATCAAAGTTATCTTAAAGGCATACCGACAGAGGGCGTTAATTAAACTCGAAGAGTTGAGTATAGTGTCAAAGGGTTCAGTCTTTGTTAGCGGAGACTGACCGCTCCGTTCCAGACTTACATACACAGTCTCCCTTTGATGTCCACTGTCTTAGTGTTACACGACTATTTGGAGGTGTTGCGGTATTTAGCAATGTATGGACTTACGGATTTGTTTACAGTTTACCGTTTTCTCTGCCATTCTAGCACTTTGATATATTATGTCGGTAGGTATATATCAAAGCTTTCTGTTCTTCAACGTATTTTTTCATACGATGTAAATTTCTTTGCTTGTTCTCACTGCTAAATTGGTTTCTCTCTTCGCCATACCAAAAGCTTTTCCTTTAAAGAATTTTTAATTTGAATCCTTCTATGTACCTATGTTTTGACATAGTATATTTCCATTTTATACCAAGTGGAATACCCTGTATATTTCCAGTGTGATATACTCTTAGGACAATAAATATTTTTTTTGGTAAAAGAAAAAAATATAAAAAAATTGTATAGGAATAATCGATGAGGCAACACAGGGGTGACGGATGACAGTAGGGTGCCACAGCATGCCAACATAAACATTCAATCAACCGACCAAATCTATAATACCTATAAATATGAGATGGTATGAGTAAATGACCCTCTAGAGACTTTCAGGATTTTAACCCACTGCGTTATCGCGGAAAATCTGCCAAAAAACCTTTATACATTTCTTTTTTATTACCTTTAGACACTTTGAATATAGAATGAACCTTTCAAAAATGTTTCTCGAAACCCCATATCTGTCACTCTTCCAATCTGTTTATTATAGGTAAATGTGGATGACACAAAATTCATGGAATGTATAGGTTTTAAATTAAATAATTTTCTATTATTAAACAACCACAAGTAATATAATAAATAAACTTTTAGGGACATAAAATTAGATCAAAATAATGTTTATATATTATAACATTAATTAGTTCAATGAGTTGATATTAAATTGATGAACATGTGGTGAATGCTTTCAAACAAACCAAAGCTCTCATACAAAACCAGCTAAAAAATTATCAATTAATAATTAACATTGTGCGGCTTTCAAAAATGACTACGGATTACCTAATGCTACAGGGAATATTCTAAAAATAGCTGAATATTTTGAAAGCGAATTGCCAAACACTAGATCTTTTTGTATAACCCTCGTATATTTAAATACTTGAAAAGTGACCAGAGATTAGAGGCACGTAAAGAACATTCGACGATGTATATTAGTTGAAATGCGGTAGCCTCAATAAAGGACGTTGGTAAGGTTTAAATTGTTAAGGGATTTTCGACTACCAGGGTTTTGTAATTAAGAAGGGTAGAAACTCATCAGAATGGACTTTGTAATAAAGAGAATTTTTCCTTTTTAGTAACTCGACATGGTCAAAGAAGTACCGAGATTTTTTTAGTTTTGGGGAAGAAAATATATTATACTTTGTTCTTTAATTTGGCTAGTTGAATAATCCAATTACATTGCTAATAGTATATTCTTCATTCTACACAAGTAAAAGACTATACTTTCTCCACGACTAAAAAAAGTAAGTTTCCAGTGAGGATCGAACCCCAATCGTCCGCGCCAGAGTCAACTATTTCTACCACATGGCTATAGAGCATGTTTTTTTTTCAAAAAGGGATACGTAACATACAGTTTTAATCGAAACCCTTACATTTATAAATGATAATTGGGTGTTATAACTAAATATAACTACTGTTGTCCATTTTTTCTCTAAATAATACGTAACATTATGATTCTATCATTATTATGACGTTTCAAACGACGCGCTAAGCGTAAATTTTGATAATAATAGAATGTGATTGGCTAACGAGAGTGAATTCTTTTTCATTATTCACTGGTGTGAAGAATATAATGTTTGCCTCTATTATGGGTCATTTAACTGAATGGACAGTAATTAGAAAGCTTTAAAATCATCAGCTAAAGTTTGGACGAACAAATCTTATAGGTACTATATAGCCCCTCTTTTCGCCAATTCTCTGTATTTGTTATACTTTTCAACGCATCTTAAAAAAATGTTGACAAAATTGCCTGTAGTTGGGAGAACTGTGTGAA
This sequence comes from Galerucella nymphaeae, assembly GCA_963978555.1. Taxonomy (NCBI): domain Eukaryota; kingdom Metazoa; phylum Arthropoda; class Insecta; order Coleoptera; family Chrysomelidae; genus Galerucella; species Galerucella nymphaeae. The sequence continues at coordinate 288,019 of OZ021718.1, read as the reverse complement.
CTGTTAACCAATCAAAGAAAATATAATGAATAATTCGCGTACGCCACTGTTTATGGCAGTAGAGAGAACTGGAGAGAGTCTTCGAAAGCAGGTGATTGGATGTGCCTTGGAATACGATTCATTTCAATTTTGAAGCATTGTCTGGAATTAATTTTGTATCCCACTTAATTGTTGTTTATTTACAGAAGTAAAACGTTAGTTTGATCAGGATATGATCATATTTCCAAGTATTCACAGTCAATTAAAAATTTTTCTCTTAAAGGGTTCAGATATTCGCTTAAAATTTAACAAATGGCCCTCGTAGAAAAAAAATATAATAAAATTGTGACATTTTCAATAAAAAAAAATCATTCTCGTTTCAATTCCATCTGTCTTTTGTTATCTGAAAACAAAATCACCCTAAAAGAAACTATTTATTCCCTCAGATTTGTTCTGAAATCCACCCCGATAGTTTAGGGTCTTTATATTTTTTATGATATATCATAATACATCTCTTTTCACAATGCTTATGCAATACTCTTTTTTATGAGCAAACTCTAAATGTTCGCCCCCGAAACTCCCAAAACTCGATTACATGTCTAACAGAAATATCTGGAGATAGGAAAAAAGCCTAAAAGCTATTTATTTTTATGTGAGTGTGTTATCATTGATACGGAATAAGAAGTGTTCGAACTGATGATTTTTACTGTTTTCGAGAAAGACTTTGACACCGATATTTCTGGATTTTATGAAACTGTTCATGCTGAAATAATATTCTTTTGTTTAATACGGTTTCTTCAGAGATATAAAAGTTTCGGGGGTATATAACTACCCTTGTTTACTGTGCCAATCATAAGTCACACGTTCTGAAACAGTGTTTTAACTTTTTATTGTCATTTTGATCTTAGTTGGCGAAATAGATAATATGCAACACACTTTACGTGAGCTTCACATTCGGACTCGATATGTTGTGTAGTTTGTGTTGCCGGATAATAGTCAAAACAAAAATTTACCTTCTAAAACAGATTTATTGCAGCGTCAAATAAAATATTTAAAATTTTTCTGTAGATTTTTCACGAGGGGTTTGTAAGAAAAAGTAGAACATCGAAAAACGTTCTTGTAACCATTTATATGATATATAGTAATCGGTAATTTCGCATCCCCTGTGTTAAATCTAATTATTAAATTTATGCTGATTCTACGTCTTAGTCGGGTTTGTGCTGTTCGAATTACAACAAGATTTACAATATTACCTTGATACGCCTTACCTAATTCTAATTTATCTGTTAAGGGAGACCTCGTCTCTCTCCGTAACAAAATCATTTGAGATATTACTATTGTGTTACGCGTGTTAACGATTCCGTATCCCATTACAATCGTAAAATTAAATTATGATGTTTATAATGGCACTCGGAACAATTCCCAATTGAATATAGATATTCAATAATTGACGTTGTTTCTGGTTCACCTGATCACATATTTAATGTTTAGGTACTTTAATCTTCTGTATCTCATACAAAACGTTTTGTATAAAGTAAGATCTCATGTCTCATGGGTCTTTCTATCTGAAATACAGAGTGTTGTCGATCCAGATCCAGTTACCAAAGCTGAAAATTACTTTACAAAAAGTATGTTTTCTTGTTTTTCTCCTGATTCTTTCTTCTGTTGTTCTTCTTTCACATCTGACTGTGACACAATTGCAAAGAACAATCTCTTTTTGAATATAATGAATTTATTAATTACTTTAAATCACGCAATTTTTTTTCACAACGTGTATAACCATTATAAAAGATACCTAGGTATATCTATAAAGATAAATTCATTGATTCATTCAACTTAAAATGACAGAATTATGGTAAACGACGCGAATCAACTGTATACAAAACATTATATTAAAAACACGCGGATTAAATATAAATCCTACTGTCAACTGCAGAGTTGAATCGAAAAGGCAAAAAGGATCTTATCATTGAAAAATATTTTTAAAACTGTCACTAGGTATCTATCTATACTTCGAAATGGTCCCTAATATGATAATATTAAAAATCTCAGTGAAATCCTTTTGAATGTTATTCAATACCGATACCGCGACGATACGACGTAGCATTAGGTTATATTAACATGAAAATGGTATGACAGCTGAATGCTGTTTGGGTTCTTTTTAAAGAGAAAATAGCCTACGGGATACTATATACGCATATACTCTACTAGAGTCATCGTTCCGAAATATCCTCTCTGGATATATATCTACCCATTCATATTCATTTTGTACACTCGCCAATTATTAGCGGTCGGTATGTTTGTTTGACTGAATTTGTATGCATGGAATAAATGATATACTGACTATGTTATCATCATATATGTATCGCTTTTACTCTAATTGACTACATTCGTCGACATTGACGTGGATAAAGATTAATCAAATCTTCTAGGCAAGGCAAATATTGTAAGAATGTACCTTTTCCGCAAATCGCTAGGAAATTTTGAAATTCCTGTCAACATTTCTTGAAGAAAAAGTCAGGAGTTCCTTACTGTAAGAAAATGTCATTTCCTTACTGTAAGGAAATGATATTTCCGTACAGTTGTTAGTGTTCTACATAATCCATAAAACGTCTGTATGCATTTTCGTACTTTTCTCTTGATTTCTTTGGCAATAATTCTAATGAAGCAGTATTCACTGCCTCAACCAGCTCTGGAGGAGTCCCAGGAATGGAAATTTCATCATCACTTATCATTTTACTTTCGAGAACACCAGCAATTAAATTTATAAGCGTCTAGTTTGACAATTCAATAGTAACCCAAGTAATTTTATTAGGAATTTCAAAGCACCATTTATTTGGGAATAAAATTATCGCGTTTTTTTTTAAATCAATCAATATCTGTCGAATTTTAAACGATTTGCGGAAAAATAGTATGTTTACCTCGTAGGAAAAGCCACATTCATGGACTCTGTGTTGCTAATAGCAATCTTCACAGTCGTCCAGGAATGTTAAGCTTTTCCTACCCGGTAAACAATGTACTATTAATAAAAGGAGGTCAAAGATACACCCCCTTCTTACCCCGGTATATCAAATTAATTATCTTTTTTTTGCATTCTATCTATTCATTCCAGAAACTTTTCAGTTCCATTTATTACGAAACTCCCCGAAGAAATGGCTATTGTTCGGTATACAATGAAAAAGAAATATGACTGCTTTCTTTTACCTTGAAGAAATACGCTACAAATTTGATTTACATATACTAATACATACAGTCAAAGAGAAAATATGGTATAAGCTTTTCATTTTATATAAGGCGAGCTATTTTCCATTTTCTTTTTATAAAAAAATAATATTTTCCCTGTTGTGTTAACGGTATAAATAAAAACGAAAAGTCTGTCTGTTTTTCGTTTAAATGCATGAAATACGAACCACTTTATATTTAAAAGTTATCAATAATTTTTAAGTCAAATTCTAAAATGTCAATGGCAATTTCTATTAAAAAACCTACCTTTTACCTAGAAAGGTTTCTGTAGGATTGTTGTGAATGAGTTTCCAGGTAAACTTTTGTTAAATACTCCAGTTAATCCCATATTAAAAGTAAAAGCCTCATCTATTCAATTCAAGATAATTTTTCACTTATTAAAGTCGGTTTTCAAATTATTTCTATTTAGTTGAAGTATATACGATGCAAAATAATTACGAAACATAAAATCACACCTGCCCAAGAATTATATAAAAATATTTCTATTTAAAAAAATATAAAATTTATGCAAACCCTGCAAGCTCAAACTATGCAGCAATCATGTAAATAAGTTCATTATAACCCCTTAAAAAATGACGGAGATGAAACGAAAGGCAGTTGTGGTATTTGATGTGATGATCTGATAAGAAAATTTTAATATTCAACATGTTTTCATTATATGAAAAATCGCCATACTATCTTATCATATGCGAATTTCGACTCCAGTTTCAACCTCAACTTTCTCGTCCGTATAATAATGATTTATTTCTATAGCGTGTCTTCAACAGAACGCATCATCAATCTCTTGGCGGCTTTTCTCTTCTACCGACAAAGAACGACCGATTCAAACCACGAATTAAAGAGAGACAGTCAATAACAGGAGCCGATGACATCTACTGACGGACGATTCAGTGTTGCCAATCGATGTGCCTTGTTGTGACATTGTTGAGGGGCGAGATGGAAATATAAAGTGTTCTTCGCTCCCCCTGCTGTGTGCTTGTGGACCGACTTATTTGGGAAACTTTATATGTCAAATCTTTGGTGGAGTACTTGGTTGTCAGGAAAGTTATCAAAGGGGTTGATTTTCACCTTTTAGATTGTTTTGTTGCTATAACTTTTAGGGTGCGTATAAATACGTGTGTTTCCTTTTGTGGTAAACTAGAGGAATTCGTTTGCTTTGACCTACTAAATAGTTTTATAACCAAGAGGGAATTCTCTAGTATTTAATATGGAAGATAAGATAATGGGAATCCAATTTTTTCAATTAGGAGTATTTTCTCATTCACTTGAGCAGTTTTCAATTGCGTTGACACTTAAAATTGAATGTAGTCGAAAGCGTTAACATTTAAATTAAAGTTTGCAGTGCTTTGTGAAAGCAATTGACAAGTAATTTACTGAGACCAATGGTCATTTGTGTTGTATAAATGAGTTAGAGTACACAGAATAAAATTAGAAGCAGTGGACTTCAACATCAAAGCTCGCAATGCGAAGGTCCTGCCGACCCCTTTCATGCCGTATATATACATCTAGCTCATTGGCGGCGCAAATGACAGAGATTAAGGGTAGACATTTTATATACCTATATATTGTTATTATTATCTTCTTCAAAGGATATAAATGTTAGTGTAGTTAGTGAATACTGTCTAGGTATTGTATGTGAAGTTTTTCATGACATTCGGTGTATAAAAATTGTATTTTTCACGTACTTTGCATGGTAGTTGAAACGCCACTGTATCGTTTTTCGTTCGACCCATTTCAATTTACGCTCTCAATGAATGAGCCTTTTTGTTACTTTAATTTACTGAGTTTGACAATTTGCAAATGGACTTTTCAACGAAGTGCAATTTTCAACTAACTCTAGCTCTTCACATCTCAAACATCACAACAAAAATCAACGTTTATATGAATATTAATAACTTAATACATTCTTCACCGGTTGGTTCATGATGACTCGAGCGTTTACAGTTCAAAGTTCATCTAATCATTGCCTGACATAATATTTAGAAGTTTCTGTTCGATATAATAATTGCGGGTTTTAGTACAACATTTATTATTACATGTAATTTTAGAAAACATCAAGCGGTATAATCATACAGTCAATTAGTGACAAAATCATGTACTAATAATTGTTTACAATCATTTGTACATGTACATATAATTGAAGCAAGGGTAAATTATTTTTGGATTCATTTCGGAACCAAATTGGAATCATTTTCTCCAGCGAAACTTGGATAGATTGGAAAGGAACGTGTGGTATACAATCTGCTATATAAACAGGACCTAAAGTCCACGGTACTAGATCCACTAACTCTTAAATGGGTTCCGGAGCACCAAATTGTAGGGTCTGCTACTAAATCCAGTACTTGGAATATAAAATCAGATCCACTGGGTTACTTCCTGGGTCACTTTTTCTTACTTTTAAATCCAATATATCAATCGCCAAAGCAAGGAGCGGCAAATGTAGGTTATAGAAAAATCTAATATTTTCAAATAAACAACTGTGCTGTCACTTATCGTTATGAGAATCGAAATATCTTTTATTTTATTCAAGTTGCAGTCATTCGGATTTGGATTGATTTTTACGGTTGAATAAATTCTATTTATTTTTACGTCATTTCTGTCTACATCTTTTAAATAGCGTGTCTTTGACTGGCTGAAACGTTATCTAATTGATTGAGACCGCACAAGTAAAATGCGATAATGTTTCATATTTATCCTACAAAGGAATGTCATTTTCGATTTTCGTTTCGTATTAATTCATCCATTCTATAGATATAAAGATATCAATTTACTCGTTTTAAGTTTTTGCTCTACAAACTGAATTTGAAAAAAAAAATTGCAATAAAATTTTCATCTACAGGGTGGTATCTACAAAAATCTTTTGTTAAATTGAAAGTAATTTTTATTTGAAACTGTAAAATGCGTTCAATATTATCGACAAGTATTGAATGTTGCCTACTACGTTGGAGATGCCTTCAATTTAAATTAATTTATATTAACGCATATTATTTGTAATGAAAATATACATGAATTGGTTAATCTTTAACAAATAGTCAAGTACGACAAGCGGAAAACACCCTAGAAAGTTAAATTATAATTGGGGACACGTACAAGGTGTCCCAGAATAATTCCTCTTGACTATTTTCCCTTTAAATATGTGGCAACTAATACTATATTGAAACATGTATAAATATTTTATTTAAATATTATCTCACAAATATATATGTACTTAATGCAAACTAAAACTCAATTTCAATTAATTTGTGATATTTTAAATGGCCTAAAATTTATTGTTTATCAAACTAATTCAATCCAAAATGGCAAACAATAAAGTTACATTTATAATGTGTGTGTAATTCATTTTCATTCGAATTATAAACATAATCAGTTATTTAACAATATTAATGTTCAATTCAACACAATATTTAATTAAAACCGTTATGGATATCAATCAATTTACTTGTTCTCTTGTTGTTTGGTATTTCATTCAATAGACAGATATATGTATATATATATATATATATACAATTTCTGTTTTAATGCATAAACGCAGTTGTCACAAAATAATTATTGTGCCTTTGTTCTATCAAAACCCCAACAGGTTTGATAATACTACACACTTTAGTAAATTAAGTATGTTTCAAAGCTTTTGTTTATACAAATTAATCTATTTTGAATTAATTGTTAAATATTTGTAGCAGCTACATTGAAAATTTACTTTTTTCTCGTGAAATGAGGCAAAGATTAGCAGTAACAAATTTGAAAGTGGGGATCTAATAGCAAAGCGTCTGAAAGTGCTCTTAAATCCATTTTAATGGTTGTCCTTGTATTTTGTTTGAGAACTGCCATAATTTGTTCGAATTTTAAGCTACCTAACGTTGGAAAATCCTTATACTAATCGAATAAAACATCGTTTCTTCCTTTATATTTATAAGGAATGAAGATTACACCATAGATATCTCTAACTTCCATTAGTCGATCGCCTTCGGATAGTTGTAGAGTGTAATACGGCAGCAAATAGGCTATTTATCCGATTTTCGTGATTGATAAATGATAATATATCATACATGCATTGTTATATACTAAGTCGCGATTATCTTTTTTTTTCACTACCGACTTTATCAGTCGGATCTGACTTACACGTTTATGTATGAGACAGCAACAACGTAAACATATAAATTTAAATTGCGCTTACGTTTATGAAAGTGTTGAAATATTATAGAATACTAGTTGATTAACTAGACTTGTGTTTAAAGGAGATTCTTAAAAGGTAAGTGAGCTTCGCGTGTTAATTAACAGCAAATACAATTACTTTTTCTTTACAAACAAATCACCAACATGAATTATTCAGTTGAAATTGTTAGTCAGCGTAACGTATCGTGTTTGTTTTAAAACAGAACTCGAAGAATCCTTATCCAAGCCTAACCAAGAAAGGTTATACAACATAATATGGAAGAAACTTGCACAAAGTTTGTGCGCAGCCAGTTGAGCACGGCGCATCACAGCGACTAACTGAACTAACAAACCCCGCCTCTAACCACACGAAAATTGTCAGTATGTCAATATTATCTTTTATTTATTATTCTATAGTCTATGGGGTATAGTTTGAGCTGTTTTAATTCTTTTCTTCTCTAGTATTTACCTCTATACTTGATCTCTCTCTTTCTACGCTTTTGTTTGACTTGCTAACATACCTAGTGTTTAAAAAACTATGGAAAAGAGAATTTCATTCAAATATTGGTTCAATTATTTCTGGTGTGGCTGCTATTTTCGATAACCCTGTATTTCAATCTCGTTTACTTTGATTAAAACATATTAATTCCATCGTAACCCTTCTAAATCGAAACTTCGAATGTTTGGGGGGTATTCGTTGGGAGGAGGAGGAGGAGGTGGGTATATGGGAAGTATTCATGAATTTCTCGTGTTGATGGCGGTTGAATGTGTAATGTACCGTATCGAAATCTTTGCAGAACTTCCGGCGAAACCGCCAAGATCTCTAAACTGCCGCTGTACGCTTTATTATTTCTTCCCCCATGTCAATGGCCAATCATTTATTTAAAATTTGCTAGAGGCATTCAAATAATTTGGGGAACAAAATTGCGATGTAAACAGTACAAAACATGTTTATTACTAATGAAAATTCGGGAAAATACGACATGGAGATAATTTAAAAGTTTTTTTCTTATAAATACTTTTTTTAGGGAATAGAAATAATTTCGAGGTTATACATCAAAATTGATCAATGTACGACACTGGTTCTTTGGCGACTTGGTTAATTATTAAATACTTTTGGGCGTAATGATACAATTTTTATAAAAGCACTCGAACGGAAAATACGAACATTTACTTTCGTCGCACCCTATCCCAAAATTTTGCATTTTATGCAATTTTTATGGATCCTTTCACTGTCAATATATAAACTTAGAAGTAAAAGGAAAGGAATAGCTTTTTCCACTCAGAAAGAGGCAACTGTCATCGCTAGTCGATCTGTGGTCATCTAAATCGAATTTACGGTTGGAGATATTGGAGAGGGTTTTCCACTTTAACAACCGAACCGGCGAAATATGCCATATATTATTTTGGAATTTGTCAGTAACGTATGTTTGAAAAATTCCCTTTTTCCGCTAAGAATATATATCATTTAAACTTTTTTTTTTGTTAAAAGGGGATAATTTTATTCTTCTTTATTGAAATTTATAACATTTCATTGGATTTTTTTGCATGGAGGATTCTTTTTTTCATTTACTTCTCTCCATCATTCAAGACATTTATTACTGAATATATAATTGGATATATAACAGGATAACAGCTCTGGGAAATAATAACTGGAGAAATACTCAAGGGCAAAGACAGGAAAAAAACGCTCTGCTCCCTACACAAACTTAAGACATCTCCCGAGGAGTTGTCTTCCTAGGTCATCGTCCACCCTGTCCTTCTCAGGAAGGTGGAGAGGTCACTAGGTGTAGGCTAAGACTCTTATTGACGATGACTCCGGACACTCGCATAAGACATGCCTGACAGTTTCATCTTCCTGTACACACATCTTGTGTAGAGGTCCACTAGCCCCATAGTATGGAGGTGTTTCTTTAGTTGACAGTGGCTAGTCAGAAATCCCACTGTTATACGTAGGTTTTTCCTGGTCATCGCCAAATATTTCTTCCTGGTGATCCTTTGATTCCCTCCCATATCTTAAAGGATTGAGCATGGGTGTAACGTTTGGCTAGCTCTTCTCATTATGAGTCACCTTATAAGTTTTCCTGTGGTTAATAATTGCTTTTTGTAATTATTAACGTAATTACTAAATCTGCGTAAAATTGCAATTTGTAGCACATTTCATTTTACGCTTACCGCTCATTATATTTTCTCAAGATGTATTATCCGATTGCAGATAAGCATATTTTAATTTTTAGAAAAAACATATTCATTCAACTACTTATAATGTTTTTAAAATATTTAGCGATATTGTTTTCTTTTTATTTTCTTGTAAAGCTCACATAGTAAACCAGTGACAAAAAAATAACACAATAGGAGAAACGTATCCGACATTTCACTGTTAATGGTGTGTTGTTTGTGTGTGTTTTGGGTTTCGGTTGGCACGTTATTTCCTGTTCTCTAATGTAATCGAATACCCAACTCGTGTTAGTTCATAAGCTGAACCATTTTCTGGTTCGGATAAATAACTAGAGCAGGGTAGTTTGACTAATGTAATGACTACCTTAATAATTGTTACCCTGTAAGAAATAATTTAGTTCAATGTCAATGTCATTGTAAAAAAAAAGAATAAAAACGTTAACAATTATTCAATTTTTTCCTGGTGAATATGTTTCAGCTGCTTTTTCATATAAATAATGTAAAATCTACTAATATTATTGTTAATGTTGATTTATGAAGACATTTTATATAGTTTGAACATCATTAAATAACAATTATTATTTTACGACATCAATAAAATAAAATATTATACTATTAAATTGAACACAAAACTAGCAAACTTGTTTATAATTATACGGGTAGACAGGTTATCAAATTATTTTCTGTTTCTTTTATAACGTTTCAAAGTAGTAAATAAAAATTATACCAATTATAATAATTTTTTGCTTAGAACTGGTACAAAAATCACTCTCTTAACTATAACCAAACCCCTTTTTTTTCAATAACTATTTCGGAATTAAAAAGTATGGCATAGGTAATAATAATTATTTCCAAATATTCGCGCACGCCATAAAAAGTAAATTAATTTAGTAATTTAGTGAAAAATATCTCTTTCATATAATATTGATTTCGAATTTTGTATAATTTCCTGTGTATCCTCAAAGGAAATGAAATGGGATCGTGATCGTGCCTCCGAATCGAATCTCAGGGGTTAGAAAACCAGGAACTATTCAATAAAATTAATTTTCTGTCAATTATTACCAACCATTATCAAAGGTATTGATGATATTGTATCGGCTGACACGGCTGTGTGTCAATTAATAAGAAATTTAAAACCACATATCAATTCCTTGCTTACCTTTTGTTCATTATTATCTGGAAAATGTAACAATACGTTCTCTGGATAGTTTGAGTAATTTTTAATAATATTACACACGTACCCTCTTGTTAAAAGTCGTACATGGTCTTATACTTTTAATATTTTCTTCTTAAGTACTAAATTTCATTACAGCGACATTTAACCTTAAATATAACCATTTCCAACCACGTTTTCTGCACTAGAGCAATAAAATAGAGCGAAGACCCATATGGCAACTACGTAATTACCACAGTAGCCATAATCTATTTCAAACACGTAATATGACAGCATTAAGACTTCTTTCAAAGAAAGCCATTTGGGTTGCCTATCTGCATAAACCATCTTCCATATATATCCCTCCACAGCTGTTCTACTACAACTCGGAATACGGACCGAAAACACCTTTTACGTAAGAGCTAAAGCCACTAATATACATACAAACTATCTAATCGTCTCTTTTGTCTCTACGTTAAGACGACTCGTTACTTTGTCTTTGTCTCCTTCTATACATTTCCAACTCTTACTATCTCTCTCTTGTTATTAGTTCGCGAAATGACCCTTATTCGTGCACAATGCCCATGCTAATTTAATGTGATACCAGCTCGTGAGGACTTGAACGGCTGATAACTTTACTGATATTTTGTTAAGATTTATCAGTGAGATTGTTTTCAATATCGTCACAACACATTTTTCGATCATCTATAACAATATTCTTTCTTTTTTCTATACAAATGCAGATAATGACTATATTAGCAGAACCTCTTCCTAAATTATCTGGTTGAAGGAGGAATGGTCTGAAGAATAACTTGTATTATATTTAAAAAAAATACTACTTATTTATGTATTGTATTCTTTTATACCAGTGAAATATTCCAATAAGGGTAACGACCATGGAAAATGGATTCATCATGTTCCTATATATGTGTAATCTGACCTAGAAAAGTAAGTTACGTCTGAAAAATGGTATCGATCAGAAAATCAATAAAGATGAGCAGTGGAAAATCTACGCTATAGAAATGAAAATCTGTGTGAGAGATATTTAGGCCAGTCATACAGCTACTAAAATCGAGATATCAAGAAGTGTCAATTTAAAAACCTACAATCATTAACAAAAGAAAGATTTAAGTCGGTTTTCAGGGTGTCTATTGCTTGGCTTGGGTAGTAGCGAACTAAAGGAACGAACTAGTTCACAATGGGACTTAGAACTACATTGAACGCTTTTATTATGCCCAACACTACTATTCAGTGCGAGAGGAACTCTCTTTCCTTAGTGAATAGACTAGCAAGTGTAAGTGGACGACCAATGGATAACACTCCCGCACATCTGACTGTGTATCACATAGAATACTATAGTCAGATCATCCAATAGTGTTTTTTCTGGCATAAGACATCCATCAACAACAGTTTTTCGGTGTTAACATCTGTTGACGATTCTATGGAATGAAATCAGCAGTAAAAGAGAAAGTTTCAGTCACGTGTCAACATTTTTCTCAATATAGCTATTCTTTTCTGTCATCGTATCGGTTTTAATATTACATTAGAGAAGTTGTGGCTAAATCGACAAAGTTTTGACGAGAACCAAAAAATGGATATACATTTGTATTGTATTAATGATAAAATCGTGACCGGAATTATCAATAAAACTTTCAAATTTGAATCTTTGAGATACTGATGATAATGATTAATGAAGAAGAAGAATATACATGGAGCTATAATACTTGAAATGAGGAAGAGAAAAAGTTGCTCAAAATGGACATGAAAAGAAAGAGAGCGTATTCTGAAGCAACACTCAGCAACAGATGAAGGACAGAACGAAATAAAATAAAATTAATCAAATAAATATATAGTGTACTTATGTTGTAAATGTAGACATATTAAATGAATGGAGCATATCACGTAAAAGGGTAAAGGAATGAGTTTGATGTACGGAACTTGGAGAATTCTGTTCATCTCGCTTCATTCGCAAACGTCTTACTAACTTTCTTCCCTTCCGGCAGTGGAATGTCTTGTATATGTTCTTCGAGAATGTGTTGATGACATATTTTGTCTCTCGGTGTCTACTATTCGACAATTAATAAGCGAATGAAACGTTTAACATTCCCAATATCATCTTCAGGTAACTAAATTATATACATGTGCAGATATTCACGTGGTTCTGTATCTTTTTTGTCAAGCTGGACTAAAGGAAGCAATATTGATGTCCTGATTATTCTAAAACTTATATAGATACACACTGTATATTTAATATATATGCAAATAACTTATCACAGTTGTGTGTTTAAGTTAAAATGGAGTAAACCTAATTTTTTTTTTAGAAAAATTCCAAAGTTTACCAATCTCTATGAATGCGTTTATTTATTTAATAATAAAATTAAAATTATAAAAGTATAAAATAGTTATTATCAAAAATTAAACATTAAACGTCATATCCTTTATTACATTATTTAGAATGTCCTTAAATTTGTTAAATTTAATGTAATTTTTTTCTATCACAGCACGTTTTCGAATTGAAGTGTCACTTTGAATAAATGTTTTTATTTAATTATAATAACAGCGTTTTCTATAAAGGTTTTTGAAGCGAATAAAATTTTTATAATTATTCCAGTTAAAAAAAATATATCTGCAATAGCTAGAAGCAATTTCATCTCGATGGACCATACATAATCACATTCTCAATCTAAATAAAATCGAAAAAGAATGAGCACGATGGGATAAATATATTATTTTTTCGTATGTGAAAATTAAGGTTTCATTGGGAATTTTTCAGATGAGAAAACATCTCCCTATATGTTTAGCTGTTATAAAATAATCATTACGTTCGTTCTAGAGTGGAAGAAAGGGTAGATAATCGGTTTTATTTTTGTTAGAAATGTATTTTGAATTTTTAAAACTGTACTTTTTCCGGTTTAAACAAAAAATGGCATCATGTAACTTTTCTAATATTTATCTTTTTGTTTCAGATCATCATTGTGTGTAGGTGAGTAAGTTGTTATTTTATTTAAATTACAAAATGTAGTACCAACTGAAAACACAATGTTGTGACATTCTAAATACCATCTAACAAAGGGGTTTTCTATTGAAAGGACTTAAAGTAGTATTAATTTCGATGTTGAAAGATATAGTTGGAAGTCACCCTTAAGATATGTATAGCAGTGCAGGGGTTAGTTTCGTTGTTGCCTTTTGAATTTCGCGAATAACCTTTGCTAAATGTCAAGACAAATTGCACTCTAAAAAACGATTGTTTTGCTCAATTTAATTTTGTTTGTAAAGTATCCAAACGACTTACCTCTTATTTTCTGTTCTTCGATAAGCTGTCTCTCTAAATTGTCTTTTTCTTCTTTCTCTCGAAGAACACTCATTTTCAGTTCGGCTGAAAATAAAAATAGTGAATTGAATTTCAAAAAGAAAACTTTAAGAACCTACATTTTTCTTTGATAATTGTAAATATTAATATAAATATACAAACAACTTAAGAATTTGGTATTTGTTTCACCTGTGTACCTACCAATTTAAAATTAATTGAAAATTTTACTCTCGGTAGAATATTTCCCCCGGCAAAATTCAATTTTTAAATATGAAAACTTTTAGTTGGCTGCTATATTAATTCAGTTTCGGTGTAAGAAAAATCTAATTATGATTCCGAGTAGAGGATATCAATTACATCTAATGTCACCATTATCTAAATTATTCACATTTAATTGGATCCACTCATCAAAAAGTTACTGGGCGACTTCTGTTACAAATTATAAAATATTCAAGATATTCTTGCGGCGAAACTCTCATTTCTTTTTAGTGTTATGGCTGGCATATTGTATTTTTCTTCTTTCCTTCTTTATTTCTGTCGATGCTCTCATCGCCAATGCCATCTTACGCTCGAGTTTGAAAAAGTTGCGAGGTTTCCAGCGGCGTGGAAATCGATTGAACCAACATGAAATTTAACTACATAAAAAATTGTGCAATAACATTTTCTAGGTCGAATGCGCCACTGCAGCTGGTCCCAAACACGCCCAATAGGATTAAAATCAGGACTACAAACTGGCCAAACCAGTGGTAGTGGTAGAGTAGTTTTTGTTAACTTCTTAAATAACAGAATTAATGACTCTGCTATTGTAATTGTCCTCTATGTACTTTTTGAAACAAACTATGGAGAACAATCAAGAAAAAATCATAAAAATATAATGAGTGGTTCAAGAAATAATCAATTTTGAATATAAATCGAATTTTCACCACCCAGGAACAGTTTTTTTTAAAAAGTACCTATTTTTTGGTTGGATCCAGAGTTGTACTAGCCCTAAATAGTTTAGCATTGCTAAAGGAAAACAAAAATTAATATTGTACGCCTCTGATCGTGCTCTATAAGTGTATCCCTCGGATTAGCTATTGTTCTCAGGTTTTTGGGGTGATAAGAGACAGGGTGAATAAAAAATCAGCTTATTGCTAATATCAGAGCCCGCAATTATAGTAAATGGCTTGAGTGCGGATTTTTAAAATCTACGACGATATTATTTTTTATTTTATTGCTAATTGTTCCCCAACCAATTTGTAATTTTTTACTGCGGAACCTTTCCGTTATAAAAAAAATGATAAAACTATTCACAAAGTCAATTCTGTTTATTATTCTTTTAAAACCAATAATTTGTCCATTTGGAATTTTAATTAGAAGAAATAGATGTACTTATTATCATCAGTTAATACTAAAGTGTCCCGGTAACACAAACCTTATCCCTAAAAAGGTTGCTTTGTGCGCTATTATATGTAAATGTGACACCCGCTAATGAGGTTAACATAAGACATATCGACTATCCCAGATATTCACCGCTGTAAAGACACCGGTGTATCGGCGAAACTGCAAAGAATATAAACCATCTTAACAGTAGCTCTTTTTTATCGGGCTTGCGATCGGGCACTATATGCTCTTTTACCACTGTACACAAACAACTTCATTAAAAAAGTATTTTCATTTATTTCGAAAATGTCCTGTTCCAAAAACAACCACGACAAAAAGTTTGTTTATTTTTTTTCTTTTGTAGAATTTGTTAATCAAATGTGTTTATACTTGATTTATGGTTAGATAAATGTCTTTGTAAACAGATGTGCTACAAACTGCTTCTTAGGACAAACTAGTTTCTCCTAAGCCAAACGTGTTTATCCTTGGGACAAACTAAATTGTCTAGGAACTAGTTTGTCCTAAAAAACGGTTTTGGCCTGTAACAGATGTTTTGTTCCAACACTTTCTGTTGAAATTCTCAAAATGAAGGAGTATATCCGTCTGCGTTTGCCAAACTATGAAACGAAAAGTTTTTTTTTCTTCGTCTGACAGCGAATATAAATAATGAAAGAATGATAATGTAAAATTTCCCTGCGTTCGAATTAGCAGCATGAAAGGAAAGAAAATGTAACTAAATCTTTATCAACCGCAAAATTTGAGATGATAAATGGAGTGCATTTATCTGAGCACTATGCGGAAGAAAGCAGTCACTGGATTTCTTTCTTTCTTGTTGAAATGCTATGAATCAATTTCTTTACATCTTTTATCCTTGATGTAATTATCAAAGTGTTCAAGTTAGCGTGAACTTCCAAATAAAGAATAATACATTTAAAAAATAAGCGTAGCAAACAAATATTTAAGAAATCAGCAACTATTTCTTGGTTACCATCCTAACCATATAAAAGAGATGTGGTTATGTCATATAAGTAAAGTCGCATGAAATCATAAAATTTGGACTATAATGTTCTAAAGCTCTAAATTCAACAATATGAAACGTACATACTTAGTTACATATGCAAATTGCTTCTGTAACTTATTGGTACACATCTCATAAAGGAAGATACGAGGTTTCGGAGTTTTATATTTACACCACCGTCATGCAAAATACACCCTATCACGCATGATATAATTTCAGAGGGGTTATTACTATCTACTTCCAGATACCATTCCATAAAAAGTAATGAGATATTTCAAAGTAGGTAATAGTAATAACAATTAATATAAAATATTTAATGTGACAATTGCAGCATAATACAAAATATAAGTGATTTTACCACAAGCCACAGGTAGGCAATTACATAGATATATCCGTTTACAAATCCACACGAATCCAACAGATATTCTATTTTCACTTGTTGCTGACGCTCGAATTAGAATCGAAAGTAATTACTGACGTGTGAATTCGATGGTGTATTTGTATATAATTCCAGTATCTCTCTTCTATTTGATTATGGAAATGGACTGAACATATGGAACTGATATACGTTAAAATGAATCCAATACCGTTTATGAAGCCGATTGATTATCGCGTCGTTTGGTTCATTTCTTTCGTTTTATACGTTTATAAAAATATTTCAATCAGTCTTGATAACTTTATACTTTTCGTCAACACTCTGTAGGTATCACTTATTACTTCTGAATTGAATCAAACGGTGGTGAAATCAGCCGTATGGTGTACTAATCCAAATCAAAACGACAAGCATTACTTTAAATAAATAGATTTTTGTTTACAAACCATTATGTGATGTTTAACACCAAAGATAAGAGACTATGTACTATTAGGTATAATATTATGTTATATATTTTTTGACATGAAGTTACTGAATAGTTGAAAACATTTTGGAAAGCTTGTTCCATAAATTGGAGAAAATATTGAACAATTCAACCCAACTGTACATCTTTATTCAGGAAATTTGGTAGATTATTTACATTTTGCTTAT
Organism: Galerucella nymphaeae; assembly: GCA_963978555.1. NCBI lineage: Eukaryota > Metazoa > Arthropoda > Insecta > Coleoptera > Chrysomelidae > Galerucella > Galerucella nymphaeae. Next base: position 270,600 of record OZ021718.1, on the reverse strand, counting down.
TGAATTTTATTTTAAACCAAACGGCAGATGATTCTCTATCAACAGCTAAATAATATTATCGTTTATTCATTGTTTGTTAAAGAATTAAACGTATGTTTGGTAGATTCGAACAATTAGCAATAAAAACAAGTTGATTGATATATTTCAGAGATAAATGACAAGCCATTATTCCAAATGAAAATAGTCGAACGGAATATTATCACTTTTTTTTATTATTACTTTGTTATTACATGGGTAAACTTGATATGATTTCGCACCTAGCCATTTATATGGGGTGGATAGTTTTTTTATGACTTTTGACACACTCTGTATATGAAAACCATAAAACGTCGATAAGAAAAATACAATTAACTATAGTAAAAAGAATCTTTTAAAACCGACAATTATAATTTTCATTAAAATCGTATTTTTAAAACAATCAAAAAACAAACATAAAGAGAAGCCTCAAAAGGAAGGTAATCATGAGGTATACATTGTGAGAATCGAGTGGAAACACCCCAGCAATTATATCAAATAATGCGGAGGAGGTTTATTTTTTGTTTGTTGAAATAATTCTGCAATATGTTAACATCAGAATCATGGAGACGTTATATACTTGCAAATTATTGTTCATTGTATGAAACACTCTGATAGTTCTTGTGGGTTGTCCTCAAACAATCATTTTTTACGAAACTGAAAACTGTTATTCGTGAGTCGAGAAATTACCAGATCATATCGCTTTTTATCATTATATGAAATAATTCTGTAAAATTGGGTAGTTTTATCTTTTTTACAACAATTAGCATTAATTTGTTGGAATCGTGATTTTACGTAGACTATAACTAGTAGGTAAATACCTACTTTTCAAATAATCAGATAGTGACAGACCTATTTCAACACTAATAATAACGTCATTTCTTTGAAATACCTAGGTACATATATACAGTACGTCCTTATAATATCGAACTTTTAAATCAAATTTTTTTATTGTCCAAAATAAGAAAGCATCAGAATGGTAAATGTAGTGACTTTAGCATCACACATCAGACATAGCATTGCACTGAACACTATCGAAAAACCATAAATATTAAGTACCACGTAAAGCTTTTTGCCTGCTTGTAGACGAGTCTTTCAACATATATAGACGGCGATTATCTGAAACTCTTGACTTATTATGTTTAATACGTAAATTGTAAGCGTCTGTGTCTGGAATTCCGCTTACTTTTTTCGTCTTGACATATTATGTGTCGGTAACTTGGGTTTTACGATAAAACGCTATGTACGAATTTTTCGATAAGATTAGCATTGAAAAAAATCAAAGCCACATATAAGGATACAATTTACAAGCTTAGTATACAGGTAGGTACTAGGTACTATCTTTCTTTGGACAAAATTCTTTCTATTTGTTACATGAAAAAAATGCTGACTTTTTCTTTATTTCAAAAGCTAATCCAATTGTGCCGCAAATTTTCAAGAGGTTTGTTATTTTTAAGGAACACGCCTCATCGATCATAAGAAAAGCTATGCCGATGCCGATGCCGCCGACGCCCGCCGCCGGTGGTGTTTTATAATTTTTTGATTAAATTTCCATGAATGCTGTGCACACAACGCCGGAAATAAGAAATGAGCTTTACATTTCAATATCAAAAAACATTCAAATATTTGCACAAATGATTATTCCATTAAAATGAAATTTGCCCAGGTATACGCGAAGCAAACGATCTCGTTCTCTTACCAGGATCGGTTCTGCCTCACTAGCAAATTAGTGAAATCGTATGGCAGTGTATATAATAAATCATACTAATAAGTGATGATGATGACAGCTTTTTGAAGACATAACTCGTCGCCAAAAAATTTCGAAAGAAAGGCAGAAAAAAATTAAATATCCAATTTTCCAGGCCAGATGATACCTCAAGAAAGGATACAAATCAGTGTAAAAAGTAGACTAGATACTAAATTTTTTCTCTTCCAAGCATCTCAACTGCAATTCATCTATCGAACGAAGTATTTAAATATGAATTTCCCTTTTTAACTTCACCCGCCTCTGTATCAACGTTTTTATTTAAATGGGTTTTCTTAAAGGATAATATTCAATATTTTATAGAGCTCTGCTTTCTTGCGAATTTCGATTCTATTTCCGTAAAACAACTTCTCGAACTCGATGAAAGAAAAATATTATTGTCTGAATGTCTTCTTTTTAATCTGAGGGATGTCACGACACTTGTTTGAGTTTTATTCGACACATTTCCCTATCCCGAACACCGGGAAGGGAAAAAGATTAACTTCCGAATTGAATTATACCCTCGACGTCCTTCTTTCACTAAAAATTGAATGAGAATTGTAGTTTCTTTTTGTCATATAGTCTCTTCTTCTATTATAATTTGTGTTTATTGTATTTATTAGTCAAAAATATTTGGTTATTTTATACCAAGAAATCGATTGGCCTCGTTTTTAATATGTTCCACTAGACTTGGCGCCATTGACCTCTGCGGAGACATTTAAAAGTGTGACTGTCACGGACCTGGGTACTTAGCTTTTACGTAACATAGATTCAACAGAAAAATCAATTTTTGTTAAAAACAATCCCTTTATTTAAACTTATATATAAATGACTAAGCTATAAATAAATTATTATCGACTCCATAACTAAAAGAACATGATTTGTAAATTCGACAAACATAAAATACCATCCGGACTATTCTAATAACATTGTTTTTTCTCTATACCTATGTGGAGAATGAAATGTGTTGAATATTTTAATTAACATGAAATTATTTCATGGGTATTGAAGCATGCTATTAAATTGCCTATTAAAATCGTCATAATCAGCTTTAAAAGCAACTACTCAGTCCAGAAAAAATTCTATACCATTTTAGCTATTACGATTTTATTACTCAAGACTGCAAACCCTTTGCTAATTAACAATGCTTTGAATTATATTATATTATGCATGGTAAACAAGGTGCTACTTTGTTTAGTTGTTGAAATATCTCTGAACGACCTATACTTTCATTTCATTATTTAGTTATTTTTCAATTCTAATAACCGGACTTTAAACTCACTATATATACTAAGAATTATTTAAATAATAATAAAAACATGAAGCGTAAGCTTGATTAGGAACTTGAAGCCGTCCACGATCATATCTACCGACTCTAGAGATTTATAAATCCTTAATTTGTCATGGTTGTAAAAGTTATGTTCACTTGGAATTTAATATTAACTGAATTAAACCGTCAGACAGTCGATAGTTTCGGAAGATATAATTATCAATAATCAAAAATTACAATAAAAAAGTAGAAGCAATCTTCTTAACGGAATAATTTACAGTCATCTTAACATGTGTATGGATTATTTTATGTACACTGAAAAAAAAATCAAGCCCTATATAAAAAAACCTAATAATTTTGTCATGGAAATCCTGATATAACGGGAGGATGTAGAGCTGAGACAGTTTGAGATATCTGGTGCAGTACAAACCATGGTTGGTCAAACATATCTGTCAGCCAGGGAACGGTCGTAGCCTAGCCGATGGGTGAGTTTTGGGGGGGTTCAAACTGTATTATGTTCTTGAACCCCTCAACAATACTAAAGTCAGAATAAGACTGCTCTTAGTGATTTGATAGTTTTCCCTGTATGTTTTAATGAGCATCTCAAAAAGCAAGAAAAACGTATAGGTACTCTGGGATGGAAGAAGCAGTCTCTGGAGTTTATACTTTAACAAATTTATATGTCAGCTGATAACCTCTATGTTTGATGCAATAGAGTGAGTGGAGACAAAGAATATGCCGGTGGTATCGTGAAAAGGTATAAAAAATTGGGCTTGTGTAGGGAGAGAATTTTAAAAGTCCCGATTAATTGCAGTTCTAAATATTAATATCGTAAATTTATGGATACGCCAATAATACGAAGAACTGTCGTCGTAATTTTTAATGTACGTTGGGTTGGTATTAAATGAAAAATGTTAATGTTCCAAATGTTGCCGCTGATCGGATGCCAACATAAAAAATAACGCTTATCGCAACATTGGGTTGTAAAAATTTTAATTACTGCTGATGCCTATTATTATTGCATATTATTTTTTGCATTTACATTGTCATCTTATGTTTGAGAAGAATTTTAAATATTCCGAAATAATATAATAAATAAAATCAGTCAATCTAGAAATTTTAGTATATGTATTTCGAAATAACCTGCAAGGTATAATAACTAGTAAATAAAGGTCATATCTAAAAGGTCCATCATTTTAAATTTAGCAGTTTAATTCATCGACCGCCTTGATAGACATTTTAATGGTCCTTTTCGTGGGACCGAAGGGTACGAATTAGTGTGAATGGTAAGAAAACCGTCGATCGATTTTATAGTCGATCATCTGCCATACCGATTTAAAAATTACATATATTGCTCCTCAGGGCAGATACATATCTACTCATCTCTTCACTATTTTTTTTTTATTCTCAACTGATATTTCCTATTAAATTTAAATAAATCAGATTACGCTTCAAATTATATTTAGAACAAAAAAAAAATTGTAAAAATATAATAAGATCACGACCACATCTTTAGACACATTGTCTCTCTATTACTTTATTAGCTTCCTCTGTTTCATTTCCTTATCGAACATCCTATATATATTAGTACAGTGAATCGTCTAAAACAAATTGGTATGTAGGTGGACTTTATAAAGTGGTCTTTTCTACCGTTCAAGTCGTCGCTAAGGGCTATTTAAAATTATTACAGCTACCGATTTTGTGGAATTATATCTAAAAATATGACATGCCTGATTTATATTTTCCATTTGCTAAACGAAGTAACTATTGCCCGCGGTTGATATATCAGATTCAATGATTAACAGGTTTTGTTATAATATGTATATACTATTTTTTTTATGAAGTTGATGCCATATTTTATTCCCTTGCAATTAGTTTTCGAAAAGTGTCATGATCTTGTGACAACTACTAATGACATGCTGTTAAGTAAAAATTAAGTAGGTAACTTGTGATCAAGGATTAAAGTTTTCATTAATACCTGATCTGGGACCTTTATCGGGGTGTGATTAGTTGGGATTTATAATTTTAACAAATAGAAACATTTAAATTAAACGCTTTCCTTTAAGTATAATCATTTTAACATCTTTTATTTTTGTTGAAAGGTTTTAGGATTTTGTGTACATCATTATTTCTTCTTAAATTAATTAATGTGTCCCGATGATGTAAAACAATGACCTCTAAGTAAGGGGTACTTACAATATCTTTGTATTGAAGTATTCTTGAAATTGTTTCAAGTTTATTTATAGTAATTCTTATTCTTTCACTAAACAACCTTTGTATTATTAAGTAGTATTTTTTTTTCTCTTCTATACTTATTGTAAAAATAATTCTCTCGAACACAATATAGAATATTGTAGACACCCTCGGAAGTTTTAGGTGTATAGTTTACAGAGTTATTGTTGAAATTAATTCAATGTCCCAAGCAGGTTCTTTTTTATGGTTTGTATTAACGATCTCATCGATATAATACTCTATAATAACACGTTACGATTGATTGGTCGGGTCTCAAAAATAATAATCGCTTAAAATTGATCGAGGAATTTTTCTTTCGGCCATTGTATTTGAAATTAGTTTAAAATTAGTCGATGGTTTTTTCTTCGTTTACGCTTTAACACCTGTTCTTTTTGGTTTTCGGATACGTTTATTATATATATAAAAGTTTGAGTATATAATATGTCAAAATAAATGAAAAAAAGAAGTAATAAAGCTAAGACTCTTCCGAACAGGAATTATGAAAATGCTAAACCAATAATTCTTTACATAAATTAAAATCTTTAGACCCTTAGACAAAACGAACTGTTGAAGCTGTGAAGCGGTAAGTTTTAAACCGCTTAACATAGAAATACGATAAACTAGAGAAACGCGTTTTGGTATGTTTGTGTTAAAAGAGCAAGCAAGCAATATGCAGCTTAGAATTAGAGTTGGAGTATAAGTCGAGAGCCTAAGTAAGCGCCGAGGGGCTCCTTCAGATACCCAAAGGCAAATCTACACGTACAGTTACGGATCCTCGATTTGAATTGTATTTTTGGTACGAGACAAGAGATTTACTAACCAACTATCCGCTGGCGTTACACTTAAAATATGTTGGAAAATACAAAGTGCCTGCTTATGCAATTTGATTCAATTAAATTGTAATTTCTTGGACTAGCCGTGATGTATGAATATGCAAATTTACTTATAATAAACTTTTAAATAATCAATTTCTGGAAAATTAAACAAACATTTTTGGTCCAAATTACGAAAGATGAATTTATGATTGAGTTTATGAAGATTGGTAATTGAAGGGAGAACCTGAGGAACCACAGATTCTAACAGTACCTATATACCACTTATTTCTTCCGAGTACTTTTCATGTTATTTTGTTTAGATTTTATCCAATTAAATTATTATGTTGTCATTGTAAATTGTTCTCGTTATAATCGTGTAGATGGAGGTCATAAGTCAAAACAGCGGCATTGCAAAGGATTTGATATGCAGTATAGTTAGTTCCAACGGTACTATTTTCCGACTCAATTTCTTTTTGCTTATAATATCGCAAGAGAACATTATTATTTTATTTATAAAAGAATCTAATCAACGATGTCAATAAAATCCACGTTGAATAACTCGAAATGTAACAAATTCCATTCGGTTATAGTAAGTACCTTTAAGAGTACGACATATAAATCTCTATTCGAGATACAGAGAGTGCAGATTCGATACGAGATAATTTTAAGTGGCGTTTCTTGCAGTTTATTGTCATTGTGGTGGTACCAACCATGGAAAAATGGTTTGAATTTTAGCCGTGTGATCGTGTCTTCGAAAGCCGGTTAATGGTAATACCGTGTGTGGTGGTCTCGCCACATTTCGATTTTAATATCGCCATCTCGACCGAAGTAGTTACCGATAGAAGAGATAGTACCATTTTAATCTCTTTATCGCTACCATCGGGGACGTGTTGGACTGTGTTAACGCAAATTATTGTTACTACTTCAACGATACACCCATTCAAATTGTAAATTCAATAAGATTCTTCTTCTTATGCGAAATGACTTTATTTAACATTAATTTTTGCAGTACCTATACCTACCCATATACTTAATATTTTTAGAACTGCCATAAAATTAAAATGTCAATATTTTATTAGGTGGTAGAAAAATTATGTCTGAAACATATCAAAACAATACAAATCCACTCCCATGGTCGCCTTTGTTGCTCAATGACAGTAGTATTCTTAGCATATATTGAACCTCGAAAAATTAACTCTCTCACTCTCTTCCTTCCGACTCTCTATCACTCCTAATCTCACTATCTCACACTCACTCGCTTCTCCTTCTCACTCTCTCGCCCTCTCTCACTCTCTTCTTCTCACTCTCACTCCCTTTCTATCTCCTCAATCTCCTCACACAATCACTCACTCCCTTCTTCTTCTCATTCTCACACTTTTACTCCATTCTTTTCACTCTCACTCTCATCCCCTTCTCTATTTCCCGCTTTCTCTCACTCTCCATCTCTCTACTCACTCTCCTCAGTCCCCTCACTCACTCACTCACTCTCATCCTCCCCATCCTCTCCCACTTTCACTCTCCTTCTCACTATCACTATCTCACCCTCACTCGCTTCACCTTCTCAATCTCACGCCCTCTCTCACTCCCTTCTTCTTCTTACTCACTCTTCTCACTCACTCATTTACTCTTCTCACTCACTCACTCTCACTCTTCTCACCCTCACTCGCTTCTCCTTCTCACTCTCATGCTCTCTCTCACTCTCACCTCCTTCTCCTCCTCACTCTCACGATTTATCTCACTCTCCTTCTCTCCTCACTCTCCTCATTCCCCTCAGTCATTCTCCTTCCCACCCTCTCCCACTTTCACTCTACTTCTCATTCGCTCCCACTCTCACCCTCTCTCTCCCACTCCCGCTCTCACCCTCTCTCCCACTCCCACTCTCACCCTCTCTCTCCCACTCCAGCTCCCACCCTCTTCTCACTCTCCTCATTCCCCTCACTCACTCTACTTCTCATTCAGTCCCACTCTCACCCTCTTTCTCACTCCCACTCTCATCCTCTCTCTCCCACTCCCGCTCTCACCCTCACTCTCACTCTCCTTATCACTATCTCACCCTCCTTCTCCTTCTGACTCTCCTTTTCTCTCCTCATTCCCACCCTCTCCCACTTTCACTCTACTTCTCACTCACTACCACTCTCTCTCCCACTTCCAATCTCACTCTCACCCTCCTTCTATCTCCTCAATCACTCACTCACTCTCCTCTCTCCCCACTCACTCTCCTCACTCTTCTCACCCTCACTCCCTTCTTCTTCTCACTCTCGCCCTTTTCTCCTAACTCTCATCTCCTTCACGCTCTCACTCTCCTCTCTTCTCATTCCCCCTCTCTCTCTCCCACTCCCGCTCTCACCCTCTCTCTCCCACTCCAGCTCCCACCCTCTTCTCACTCTCCTCATTCCCCTCACTCACTCTACTTCTCATTCAGTCCCACTCTCACCCTCTTTCTCACTCCCACTCTCACCCTCTCTCTCACTCCCACTCTCATCCTCTCTCTCCCACTCCCGCTCTCACCCTCACTCTCACTCTCCTTATCACTATCTCACCCTCCTTCTCCTTCTGACTCTCCTTTTCTCTCCTCATTCCCACCCTCTCCCACTTTCACTCTACTTCTCACTCACTACCACTCTCTCTCCCACTTCCAATCTCACTCTCACTCCCCTTCTATCTCCTCAATCACTCACTCACTCTCCTCTCTCCCCACTCACTCTCCTCACTCTTCTCACCCTCACTCCCTTCTTCTTCTCACTCTCGCCTTTTTCTCCTAACTCTCATCTCCTTCACGCTCTCACTCTCCTCTCTTCTCATTCCCCCTCTCTCTCTCATCACTCCCCTCACTCACTCACCTTCAATCTCCTCACTCTCACTCTTCTTCTCACTGTGTTTGGAGACAACCAAAATGAAGACAAGAGGAATAATGGTATGTATAGTATCTATGAGAGACCACTGCATAATTCTTGAAGAAGTACAACACCCGAATGAAGAACAGAAGATTGTCAACTTACTAAGGAGGTACTAACAACAAACGGTTCTTATCAGAGCCACAAATAATATCTTTACTTATGAAGAAACAATTTCAATTTAAAATAAAAGCCGAGTATGAATAATGCCATGATAACATCGCAAAATATATTTGTTACTTAAGTTTTATTTAGTTGAGAAATGTAATGTATGAGGAACATGTTACTTACCAAGTGAAAAAATTTTGCTCTTTTTGGTGAAAAATTTCATGAAAAATTTAGTTGAGCTACCCATTAGTAGATGGCGCTAGTTTTAATCCCCCCACATCCTTACTACTTTCAGCTATGTAAGTAAGTGTCCAAAAGCGGGGGAAAACGAGGTGAGGGAGGGGTGGTGGGCTAAGGCACTTAAACCACGTACCTCTGATACTTAGATTCTTTAACAACATATCCCCAATACCCCATGATTCTTTATAGAGGAAAACCAAACTCTTTTGGTGTGAAAAGATAGTTTAATTGAGTTTGTAAAGTTGGAAAGAAAGATGAAAAGATAGTTTAATTGAGTTTGTAAAGTTGGAAAATTTAGTTGAGCTACCCATTGGTAGATGGCGCTAGTTTCAATCCCCCCATATCTTTACTGCTTTGGCTATATAGGTAATATATAATAGTACTATTCAGTGGTGTCCTTGTTCGGCATGAATTCAGTGCTGGAATTTAGTATCCTCGCCACTCACCTACTTATTCCAAAAAAAGTAAATTGCTTGCCAATTGTGAATGAACGGAAAAGGAATGGCCAAATGGCCTCAATTTTGTTGAAATGAAACAAGTTACGTATTTTAATAATTTTGTTTATTTCAATTTTGAATTATTAACATGTACATCACACATAGTTTTTACCTAAAGCTATAGTCGAACCATATATCAGTGAAATCACTGGGTATGATTTTTTTGGTGCATAGAAAATTTTGATATACATTTTTTATATAGTTTTTTTTGTACAACACCATCAAACCCTTTTTTTTATTCCATAATTCTCCAACAACAACCCGTGAAATAAATACACATCATGTAAGTGAATCAGTCTTCCTAAAAAATATATATAACGGGATTTCTGTTGGAGTCATCTAAAAAATAAAGGTTCCTATGGGATTTTCTTTATAATACAATGTTTATATATCAAAATTTTCATAAAAATTTTACAGTACCGGATAACAAAGAAAATACTTGTGTTTATTTTTGATACCCATAAAGATAATTGAAGGAAAAATTTGAATAATGTTGATTTAAGAAACGTTTTGCAGATCACACGAGTCCGCTTTATCATTCCCCCCTTTCAGTATGTCAAATTCAAGCGCAACTGTAGTTATGTAGGTCTTATAGAACCATCGAATTCAGCACTTCAAACATGAACCAACCACTTTGGGGTGAAATTATCCTACCCCCTGCAAAGTATATACTGCCTAAATACCCCTTTCCTAGAATGTGTGATTTTGTGGGAGGTCAAGATCCCTCCATCATTCAACAAGTCCCCCACAATGAACCGAAATATTAATTTTGATACAAAAATTACAAACTCTATTTTTTTTCTATTTAAAAAAAGTCCTGCAATCTGGTTTGTGTTTAAATTAATCATCTTCAGTGGTATAAAAATATAATGAATAAATAAATATTGTTTTTTGTATTTATTTTTGTTATCCGATGTTGTTTATAAATATTTAAAGTTAAATTAACTAGTGTTATTCAAATAAAAGTCTACTTCTAACAACACTTGTAAGAATGGCACATATTTGACAGAATACTAAAAATTCCATCACTGAAATATACCTGGTCAGTTATATTTTTATTTACGTGCCCACATATTAAGAGTACTCTCTAAGCTGATCAGTTCACTAACAATGACTGTAAATTTTCCACTCCGGCTACATATTGAGCTAGAAAAACTGTATTTACATTATATGTATATATTTATTTATAAAAGCTAATAACCTAGAAAATATTAGACTCAAACGATATGTGAACAATAACGCTGTTTGTTTGGTGCTTTCATTGAATTTAAAAAAATTTACAAAAATTTTAATAAAAAAAACGCACCGTATAAATAAAAAATTTTGTTGTAAGTTAACCATTATTTGCTAGGTACGAGTATATACATAATGTTTATTAGTTATAGTACCAATTAATATTTGTGCCGCGGAACTGGGGAGACGTCGGAAATTTATAATATGTTCTGTTCCCAATAATATTGTAAAAATTTTTATCATTCCGTAAATCGTGTTTTACATCGTTCTAATTACCATGAAATTAACTTAAGTCTACGTTTTTTTTGTAATATTTAGAGAAATAATAACAAATCTTATCCCAAAGGTCCAACAGGCAGATTTGGGAGACAAAACCTCTTGCTATAAGAAGTTTTTCCAGTGCCTTTCTTCATTATTTATCACCTTCCAGGCTATAAACGCCAATCTTTGGTCTCCATTTTGACATACAAATCAATTATATGAACGATGTGTCAATTTCTTGTCAATTTTTACGATGCAAATACGTTCACGAAGCAAATATTTATATTTGGTGGAATTTATAATGGACACATTACACAACGTAAGTGTTGAAACTATCACTATATGATGATTAAATTAACTACTAGTTTTCGATATAAGCACGATAGATAATGTACAGTGGGTTCTTTTTGCTAAGGACATTTACATTTAAAACTATTTTGATCAAGGTTCACGGAAAAACGAGTCCGAACACCTAAGTATCTTTTTCTTTTGTTGTTTGTTAAAAGTTTAATAAATATTTACAAACTAAAATCACGTTAAACTTAGATCTCAACATTTTTGCGTAGCAGCCAAGTACATGTAATATTGGGCTAAAGATAAAAGATACACCATGTTACTATTTGTACCTTTTTCGTAGTGGATTTGTCGTTCCTGTTGACGGGCGTTGTCTGCCGCAACTTTAAGAAGACCTTGAATATTCCTTAGAAGAGTCTCTGTCGAGGAAATACTTGGATCAGGAGTTGGACCATTCGCCGAAGCCACAGCACTAGCTAAGGTCGAATAGTTAAGAGCCGTCTGTTGGGAATCACTTCCAGGTGCAGCCGGAAGAGGCAGATCACCCTCATCCATATCTGTAAATAAATAAATATTATTAGAACAAAAAATACATTAAACAAATTTTCTGATTTCAATGATAATTATATTTGACTCTGAAGATTGTTTTAAATAAATTAACCTACAAGCAAGTATGTAATCAATCAAGACTCTTACAAAACGAGAAGACCATTAGCGCTACCCAGGGGAGCTAAACCGATAAATGTATAGCATGGACATAACAGTCTTGAAATCAAAGTAAGTCATCACTAGAGCATGTAAGTGAGCCATCTATCTAGTTTGTGTGGCATTTGTGCCACATTATTTTTCCTCTTTTTTTTGACTTATATAAACAAATTAACATCGCTCAAGTTTTGTTGTTTTATCGCATCGCACGCAGTTCTCTAATCAACGTTGATTTATTTGACGATTGTATTGACAGGCGTGTTAGATTTGCATATTTTATATAATGTAGATTCATTATTTATTGTTTTCATAAATAAACAGTAAATAATATACTACTCGCCGAATAGATCCAGTTTTACTTTCAATTATTATGGAAATGATTCTTCATTTACAACTTTTTTGCATCTAAAAGTGTCAAACACAATTTTTTATTGATAGTATTTCGCATTTCTTAATAATAGAATATACTATTAAATCACAGAGCTGGCCAGACCTGTTTTTTGTAGTGACATCATGATTGTTTTTTTGTTGTTTTTATAAATTTTTTTGTATCAATAAAATAACGATATCATCTAATTTCTATCACACTCAGGGTATTCAGACACACACACACACAGTAATAATAAATTAAAACCGAAGATGTTTTTTCTAAAAATGTCAGACGTCAATTATTAATGATCTGTGAAGAGCATCTGACCTTAAGTAACATTAGTCTCATACAAATTAAACGAGATTTTCAAATCAATCCGTTCAAAATCGAAATCAATGATTTTTTTTCTTCAAAACGACAGGTATGAATGGGTGTAATGAAATAGCACAAAGCGTAAGGCTGAAAAACTAATTATGAAAGATTATTTATTGAATTCAATGGACGTTAGGTGCCTTGACTGATTGATTTTCCCAATAAAAATTTCAAGAGAAAATTACCAAGCACGAGATAGATTTTTTTCTTCTCAATTAAAAAAAAATGGGAAAATAATATAGACATACCTTGATCTTTATCATCCTCATCATCAGGCTCGGAAATATTATCGTCGTCGTCGTCTTCAACGGCAGATCTAGGTGATCTCGGCGAAGGAGGTACATCGGGTCCGTCTGCTTCGCTCCCCGAATGATCAGCATCACCTAGAGAACCTGCGCTACCACCACCGCTTTTTGAAAGGTTTAAAACAGGACTGTGCTCTGTTGGTGATACTGAAACAAAAATAATATTCAAATATACCTAAAAAATTTAGCAATACTAAGTTCAATTCAAGGTTATAAAGATAATGGTAAGTAAATTTCTCTGTCACAATTAACTATAGGTATACAAACAATCCTCCAATCCTTGGAAATGAAAATTAACCGTGGAGTCGGTGTCCAAAAGAGGCGACGAGGAGCATGTGCCAACGACATAAAAAGTTAACTATCACATTCGTGAATTTAATTAATGGTTATAAAAGTGGAATTCGACTCGACGGACCCGGCAACACAAACCAATCTAGTCAGTAATAAATTACGTAGAGGGTCACAATTAAATACGCATATGCAGAAATTGAAACGAATAACCCGGACTTGGCTTCGAAATGAATCGGTATGTACACGGTCTTTCAGTTCAACGCTTGAAAACATCAATCTGGATATGGTGCGGATGAACCCTTTTGGATTTATTGCCTGTTATCCGGTCAAAAAAAAAAACATACAACACACCAACCAGTCTTGCAAATTGCGAACGGTTTAAGTTGTATAAACTCGTTTTTAAAAGGCTTAATAAAAAAGGTAATAAAAGAAAGGGAAGCATTTTTTGTTTTAGTTTCCGTTCCATTAATATCTAGAGATTGAATTTTTAAATTGTATATTTATTATTAAAAATATATGGATGAATATAAAGTACAAAGTTATTGTAATACTTACGATTTCTCGGGCTAAGATCTCGAGGTTTATGGTCCAATAGATGGGATTTATCTGGATCGATGCGCTCTTCTCGTAGCCTGAAACGAAAATAAAATTTTATAAAAACATACACGTTACCAGGACATGCATTCTGTTAAAATAAGACGAAGGAATAACACCATTGACGAAAGAAGCAAGTCTGGATACAGATGAAAGTCAACTTGGGTTGTAGCTCGTGTTGGTCCATGTTAATACGATAAAGTCTTTGGATGAAATGAATGGAATAACGGGATCAACAACACTCCTAATTACATATCTATAAAGCTTTTAAACAAAACCGCGATATATACACATACCTACACACACATCCATTTCCATTATAATTTCATTATAAATGCATTACATTGGAAACTAAAACATGGAACATGCAATCTGTCGATTCGGTATTTACCAAAAATGTAAATTTTAGCAGTGTTTTACTAGCAGCTGCCCTCACATTAAACCCTCAATTAAAAAAATACATCTGTTTTAATTAGAGCATCGACTATAAGTTAGTCGGGTTGGGGTAAGAAGCGACGATGCCACATTGTTATAATAAGTCAGATTTATTCTAAATCTAATTTATTATCTACAAAATAATCGTTTCCTCCTCTATTGTATCTAATTAAACGGTATTTATAAATAGATAAAAATATTACAGTTTGTGAGAAATATTTATGAATGAACTCCCGGAAACTTTGTTAAGTCTGGCAACGGCGTTAAGAATCCCTTACAATCTTGATGGTGTACACCGCGGGAGTTCTTTCAGCCTTCTCGTTTAAATTTTCGCGATATTTGATGACTGAGATCCGCATTTCCCTGCTTGCTAGATTACCTACCTATTTTCATTAACAAACTTTCAACACAAGGGTAGAAAATAATTATTAATGAGTTTATAAGTCATGATACATTTACGTCTAATATAGATAACTCTTATTCCTAGTTTGGTGTCAAATTAAAAAACACAGATCATTTTATTGGCAGAAAAATGAGTCGAGTCGTAACAAAAATAATATTCGTGCTTTTTAAAACTCAAATATCGATCCGGCTAATCAGAAATTTGATTTCCTCGTCCAATTTTACAGATTAGCTTCCCTACAGAGCAAATCAGCAATTCCAAATCTCGCATTACTAATACGATTTCGAGTCAAATGGGGCGGATAGCGATGAGAAAAAATATGTTTCTTGGAAAATAGATTTTGCCATTGTTAGTTATACCTAAACTGCTAGTAGAAAGTGCGACCCTAAACTCGTATTTTAGACCCGCACATGTTTGATTATAGAGATAACAGTATTTAATTACGAGACGATTCAAAATAATCAAAGTAAAACATACGGTGTGACCTGGAGAAAGGGTAAAATGGTATATTATACTGTGTAGATAAGAATCTATTTATTAGCGTGTTAAAACGTTCTAATGTACTCTCTGATCCAATTATCTTCTACGAATCGCCAACGTTCCTAAATTAAACGCCATTTCTAAGCTAATTCTCATCCCAACTGGGATTTACATTTATTTCTCCACCGTTCGGGCACTTGTCCCTTTCAGACATTCATGAAATCTTCTTGACTCATGAATTCTAAGAAATATCGGTTGACATTGAAAGGGGTCCGCTTTCAACTCCAATTACGTGCCAAGTTAGTAAGTCTATGTAAAATGTTCAATTTACTATAAAAAGTTACATGTCTAATAATTTATTGGTTTAACTGAAACATCCTACAGGTATATTATCGAAGAAGGAATTATGAAGTATTTATTAGTATAACATTTACAATTTATTATCATAAACCGCATTCTAATGGTCTCACAAGTTAATATTGGGATATTTAAATTTTAAACTTGAGGATCTCTTTTGTACCTACAACGTACAAGTAAAAACCAGGACAAATTCATGAAAAACAAACCAAGAAATAGAAATATAATGAAAAATCCCAAACTTGACTCGACCTACTAACTGCTCTCTCACTCTCATGAAAAATCCACAAACTCGAACTTTACAAATGAAAAGCAAAATATAGAATACGAACGTACGAGGTTTGTATGAATGTGTTTGTTAACCGAAATTATTATTTACACAGAGGAGCTTGTTATATATGTCAGTTATTTGCCGAGCTGACCCTCCCAACACTTTTCATACATTCGTAATGTTATGTCAACACCACGATTTCCATTTACCCTCGGTTTCTTGGTTTACACCTTTTTATGCCGGCTATGTTTATTCGACAATTATATTTTTTCTATTCTCCACTAATTGTTCATAAACAATTTTCCCAACTTGAATAAATCAATCGAAATTCAATATAAACCATTTCCGTTTAAAAATTGTTAAAATTGTTGTTATAGTAGCTCGTAAACGCTAGAGATAATGTCGATTTCCCTTCCATTTGCCGAAGCAATAAAGTATGCATAAAATAATAATATATAGATCCCAGCCCTTAATTTTTTAATGGCCAAATGCTTTTAGAGACGTCCTAACTTAGCTTGAATATTTAAAAGTAATGCGAAGACTTGAGAGCATTAGGAACGAGCAATTGAGACCCTGTGGCGCATAAAGACAATGTACGGTTATAATTTTCTTGCTAAATACTATGGCGAGTCAGTGACGTATCTTTTAACTCAAAATTGGAAGAATACTGTAAATTATAATAAGAACAAATTGAATGTTTTTATAGATGTCGAAGACTCATAGAATCCTTGAAAATAAAAAAATAAAAATCCTTCACCAAGTAGTAACAACCTCAACAGACTAGGTAGTCATAATAAAGTGACCCTAGCCTGGGTACCAGGCCACCAAGGAATAAAAGGCAATGAAAAGGCCGATAAATTAGCCAAGCAGGGAGCAACGGAGGTCATGATAGGGCCAGAACCTTCCTGTGGAATTGCTAAATGCCTAAGCATTGTGTTGCCTACTAGAAATTGTTTCAAGGTACGCTCGTGTTAAAATGAGCGGCCGCAGATGCGAGTTGTTAGAAATTTGATTTTCTTGAAAACACGGCAGCACTGCCAGACAATAAGCAAAAGAGAAAAGAAATAAGTTATAAGGTAAGGGAAAAAGATAATATGAAATTATTACAGTTCCTCTTTAGATCCACGTGATGTAAATAACAGTTGTGGTGATATTTAGAAGCCGAGATGAATTTTAAATTGAAAATTATTGTTATATGTTTTCTTTTAATAGAAATACTGAACTGGAATTTTAGCAGCACTTTGTATAATATAACAAAGAATATTCCAATCGCAAACCAAAGACTCCAAAATCGTTTTATATTGTCTAATTCTATCTCTGTCTTCGGCAATTAAAGCTCCGCTTTTGTTAAGCTCTGCGGTAAACAATGCGTGCCGTTTCAGATAGTCCTTTATGATCCTTCGAGAATGGACACTGTTGAAGTAGTACATTTGATTTATAAGTACCTGGATCTTTCGTTAATTAAAATTTTAGTTTGTTTTTACGCTTTGGAAGTGAGTGTCCGTCCCTTTGATATCGAATACTCAAGGAATCGTGTAATGAGAGCCCCCTATTATTCTCTTTGATTTTTATGCGAATGTGTTTGCTTGAGATATGAAGTTTTTTAAAAACGAAAGATTAGTTCAATAATTAATTAAAATTTGAATTAAAAAATAATATTACTTAGGTATGCCTAACGTAATTGTAACTTAAATTATCAAGTTTGGAGTTGAAAATTCACTTAAATATACAAACTAAGAGCAGTTCGGATCTTATCCTGCCTTCGCTAATCTAATATTATAATTGTATTTTGTGAAATGCTTCATTCAGTTAACGGATTTCATGTTAACTGTTGACATTGCCATCTGCAATTTTCGCCCTTGATTAGAGTTGGTATAGGGAAAAGCAAGAGAATGGATCTACTGGAAAGCTCCTAAGGGATACATTGAAATCTCATTTCCGGAGATACCTACACTCAAAGTTACTGAGGTAATTAGTAAAAGAAGCTCTTCGAGTTTTGTTATGGTGTATACTGTATTTCTCTCGAAAAGTTTTCTTGAAATAAGGAGGGTTCATTTATATAATCAAAACATTAGGTTAATGCTTTTTTTATTCGATTTAAATGATTTTTTTTAAGGAAACTGAAACGAAAATTAAAAGTATTCGATGTGCAAAATTGAATAAAAGACATATCGAAATCATATTCCGTCTACAATGAGGTAAAACGGCAAACACAATAACAAGAAATATTCAAAGAAGAGTGCTTTATCACGTATAAAATTTCCAATTTTCATACAAAATGTGATTGATTGAATCTAAACCTTTTCTTGACTCACATCACCCCTGTTTTCGGTAGATATTATAGGTAAAGTTTTTCTTATATGATGACATAACGTGTATTTGATAAATGTTCTATCGACTTTGATTCGACATATAACAAACTGTTTTTTTTTTGATAAGCGAAGAAAAATAAATTGAATTATTTTCAATTTTCATACATCAACAGATGTTATTTTGAAAATTTAGTTGCTGTAAGAAGTTGTAACGTTTGAAATATTAAAATGTTACCGAATTTAACCTTGTTGTAACATACCTCAGAATCTCTGAAGTGTTCACCAAGAACTTAATTTAACAAGTTTCGCGTCTGAGTTCCAGGAATTTCCATTACGAGAAAATTAATTTTAGATCTTAACCCCGGGTCATTAATATATCTACAATAAGAGTATGAACTAATCATTATTTAATAACTTGCATTTAAGCTCTCCTTGATTGACTACTGATTGGTTCGAAAGCTAATTGAAATTTGATTACCAACTTATAATTTCACATCTTAAATAAACTCGACTGAAATTTCTATTGGTTAGGAAAGATTACTATTATTATAGGACTGGCTTAGAGAAGATGCAAAAACTTTTAGACAAGAAGAAGCTTTGTGCGCTTGCTTTACACAATACTTTTTCTACAACCACCTACAAACAGGGAATCTTTCTTTTTAGAAATTGAATCGTGAGTTGTTGTTTCATTTTTCTATTTATTTCTCGAAGAAAATAAAAGTAATATTAAAAAGAAGTTTCTGATAATCATCTTGATAATATAATTTAACGCCCAGTCATAATGAATGCCGAACTTGTTTCTTTTTAGTACACAATCAAAAATTCAATCGTGGAGACCGCTACCGTATATATATATATTTTAGATTTCTATCTCTATTACTCCATTTAAATTATGTCTATGACTAATCAAAATCCGCTGAAAGCCTCGTGAATCGACCCGAAGAACATTTGGAAAAGCACAGGGTCGGTCCCAAAATTATATATATTTTTGCTACACATAGTTGTGGCCAAGAGTCTCAAGTAGAAATCTCCAGAGGTCAAAAAACATTGAATGTTGAGATGATCGCTTCTCAGTTTGGTCTCTTGTCACTATCTCACTTTGATTTTAGTACAATGCATGTGAATTTAAAGAAAATCAATATAGTGTTGTTCTCAAGTCGGCTCTGTATTTTCGGCAAGTAGAATCGCTTCAATACATTGCTGGGCGTTCTCGTTCTTTTCAGTAGTTTAAACCCTTTCCTTTCTAATATACAATCATTAGCCCCTTCTTATTCTTGTTTCATTATTATTTAATTATTTTCATTTCTGCTTGAGACATGTTACGACTTTGGTGCTGGGTAAGGGGGAATTAAGATTGATATTTACAGGTAGCATTTTGCAGAAATTAATATTCTATGAATTTTCATTATCTTTCCTTTTGAAGTATTGCTGGGTTTTATTAGCAACGCAATATCGTATTTATATGGATTATTGCAACAACAACCATTATTATTAGTATCCTGCAGTCCTTGTACATGTATATATAACTGAAATCTGTTGATTTTTCCTTATCTTTTGTGTAGAAAAAATGCTCATATTTCTTGTCGCATGTTCGTCGAGATAAATTTTCTGCAAGAAATCTATATTTAATCTAAAAACACGGAGCATGCGATCTCCCCAAGTATAGAAAACTTTATTTATTTCCTAGTTATGAAAAAAAAATACACATTTGAAATGAATCTTTCTAAAAGTTATGAGATTTCCTTTAAATAAAGAACATGTAACGGCCTTTGGAAAATATTTTAAATTATGATCGTATTTCCTTTTCGAGAAGAAGAGTACAATGGGTAGGTATCGAATGACATAACTCCCTGTATAATAAATTACAGAAGAATCGAATAATCCCATTGGAAATTCAACCAAATTTGTAGCTGTCAAAAGATAATTATTGTTAATTAAATGGAACATATTTTCGAAACAGAAAGCCAAAAGTAATTAGTTTCAAATAGCACCGGAGAGGAAAATTTGATACTTATTATTTTTGTGGAATTTATATCTCCAAACAATACAAGGTGAATTAACTAATAATATAATTTCATACACTCTATATTGATTAAAATAAAACAATACCAAAAACCTCTTCCCAAACGCTAGGAATCGTTTAGTGGCAATTCGGAGGGAAGAAGACACCCTGATGATTTTTAAAATGTCTTTCTGTAGCCCAAAAAATATGTTCAATAACTGAATTAAAATGCCTCTTCTTGCAGCTTCCAGCTGGGACCGGGCTCTGACAAATGACTAACTAAGTTTAGTCGCGCTACACGTTAAAAAGCTCTGTCAGTATTAGGGGGGGCTTTTTTTTATGAGGTTAGAACATCGCAGAGATGGTTGTTTTTTTCAGGAAACAGTTTGTTACAAGGTATATCTGGAATTTTAAATAGGAGAAATGTTTTATTGTGAGAAGCGGATAAAAATATTGTCTTTTGGATTATAGTAATTAAAATCTTATAGAAAGAAAAATCACAACCACAATTTCAGGGTAACTACGACCAAGACGAACCTAAGAAATAATGTGTTTGACTTTGACAAAATAATGTTGGTTGATTCTATTTTTGAAGTATAGGAAATTATTTATTTTAAAAACATGATGTATCGGTATTAATCTATATATAAGTATCTTAATGAGTAATATTTAATTAATAAACAAACTTTCCTAATGTACGTGTCTTTCAGTAAACAGACTGACATGAAAGAGTGCCGCATCTTTGGTAATAAAGGTGGATATTGTAGCTACTGCATTACAGTTGAGTTATTATTAAAATGAGGCGATTAATCATTGCGTTGGTGACATCTCTGACAGTCCCCTATACAGTTGGCTATGGCCTGATGTCGCCAAGTCGGTGTCATCACCTTCTCATTTGTAACACGGAAAATATGGAGAGCTTTAAAAATTACCAATAAAATATTTGACGAGGGAGAGTACAATTTCATACAAATTTCGAGCTTATTTGAATCTTTACAATAATTCTTCAGATGTCAAAAAAAAGCTAACTGGAACAGCAAAACAAACAACTCAAAAATTTTAATTTATTCTATAGATTCGAATTCGATAAAGTAAAAATGTATGAAGATCGAAATTCCGAGTATAATTAGATATTCTTTGGATGTATTTTTTCCTTTCCCATAAAAAATTCGTTGCGGCAATTCCGATTAGTCGATTGGGATTCGTATTTGATTCGATACAAAGAAAGTTACAACCAAATTGGTTAGTTCCATGACCGTAGAACTCTAACTCTAACTTTTAATGGGTTGTTGTAGTCTTTGCCTTCTCCACGGGTATCATAAATTTAAATACACATTAAGAGAACATTATTGATTCGTGACATTACTGTATTTTTGTATCAATTAAACAAGCTGCTTTAGATAACAATTTATAGAGTCATGCAAATCTGCCAATTAGTTAATTATTGTTATTGACTAATCGCGTGCCCAAACCTCTCAATACCACATTGCATATACAATATTTTCGAAATATTTAACTTGTAAAACTACCAGGGCGTCCGAGAAAAGTTGCATGCCTACCAAACCATATTTACCGGCCACGCACGTTTTAAAAATCAAAGATTTAAATATGCACCACTTTATTATGGGTTAGGTTAGATAAAAAGACTAAAAACCGCCTTTTGAAATGTTTTCAATGGAAGGCATATTATACCTACCTACCAATGAATGATACTATTCGAAACGGAGCCTATCAAATAAAGAAATTTGCGAAATTAGCAATTTACCTGTTCAGGTAGAAACTACAATTATTTTTCAACAAAAAACACTATTCATTCTCTTGGTATTTTATTTAGACATTATTTTGCATATTGTATACAAAATAAACAGCATGGAAATTATGTATATACCTATACAAAAAGATATTTCTTCAAATAATATAATGTGTAGTTATATCTCAAGAAAGTCTCTATTGTGTGGAAAAAAATGATGACAGTGGAATTGCATACGTACCACAAATCAATTGACGAAGAACACTGATATAGTCTGTTCATACTTATATTATAAGTGACTAAAACGGATTATTCAGTATCCATAAACAGGTTACACCATATTTGGTGATTATCAGGAAAATTCTACGTTTAACAGTAGGATTTCTGACTGGCCACTGTAAAATAAGGAAACACCTCCATACTATGGGCCTAGTGGACACACCTTTATGCAGGATGTGTGAACAGGAAGATGAAACTTTCAGGCATGTCTTATGCAAGTGTCTCTAACCTAACGAGACCTGTCCACCTTTCTGAGAAGGACAGGATGGACACAATGACCTACAATGACCTAGGAGGACAATTCCTCGTGGGGATGTACAATGTGTCACATGTGGCCTAAAGGCTGTGAGCCTACACTCACCCTTCCTACTTTAAAGATACAGATTCATAAACAAATAATTACAAATTTTATATGATTTGTATTTTTCCATGTTATTTAATTAAAAAAAAAAACAACTACAGCGTGAAATATGTATCATCATTAAAATATTATTAAAAAGATTTTATGGAATGATACACTTTATAGAGATACTCACCATCTCAATCACAAAATGATTTTTCGACAGTCAGATATAATCGTTGTAAGTACTAAAAAACCTTATTAGTTTTAACAAGACCACTATCTTGTAACTGTCACAACGCAATGATGAAAGAGCCTCATTTCATGGCTTGCTCTTCTCTGTTTTCATCTCATTTGTCTTCTAATTAATCTAGCTCTCGTCTCTGTCAATTTTTTTTTGTGTATCCACACGTTAAGTCAACATATATTAGGAGACGTCTATTTTTTCCATCTTATTATTGGTGTTTTGGATTTTAGACACGTTAATTTCCCAACGACGATCTATTTATTATTATTAAAAAGATGGTGTGTCTATAATAGTTTGGTTTTTGTTATTATTGATTTTATTTAATAATAGAAACGAAAAAAACTTTTGAAAGTCATTCTTTTCCGTGTGAAAGTAAATACAGTTAGGACTATTATCACACATGCATGATGTCAAATTACGATATTCTACAATCACCAAAATAATGATATATTTTATTTGCGGCGTGACATATAAAGAAGGCACTAATTGCAGACATTTTTAGGGTTAAACTGTTATTTTTTGACATGTGCAAACATTCAATAGTAAACTCGTGTAGGGGGCATTAAATTGTCATATAACGTAGTATAGGTATTATTACTAAAAGGGTATCAATTCTATAAAATGATTTAATCGTAAATGTGAACGGAACTGCAGGCATAAAATTAATTTGCCAGGTTTCGGTTTAATTAAATGCAAATATCAGCGCCTGTCTGACGAAAACTAAGGTAGATGTAATAAAGGGAAGAATTTTCAACCAAATTGCAGCTATATTTTATCTACAAAATGTTAAAAGGAAAGGTGGTAGGTTCGACAAAAATACGGAATGCATGAATTTTTTGTCCATTATTTTTTTTAATGTATTTAAGTGGACCTTATTCGAGAGATGATTTTAAATTTTTCCAAAGTTGTCGGTAGAATGAAAAAAAAAAACGAAAAAGTCATAACCGTGGATGACAAATGACTGCTTAAGTTCTCTCGACATCGAGAACCGTCGTCGCCCCCGTTAGTAGAGTGGGAGTCAAGATGGGGTTGGGGGAGGAGGAAGGTTTAGGGGTTGATTTGAATAAAAAGTAACATTCGCGAAAGTTAATAATGGGAACGTGAAAGGAAATCTGATTTCACGCTCGAGCTTTTTATTTTAAAGGTGTGTGATTAGTTTTTGACAACGGAGATTTTAAATTGGGTTTTAGTACTTTTTGAATACATTTTCAGAAATAAAATTTGTCCGCTGCTTTCGCGATTTGCATTCCTTTATATTTTCCCCGCGTGTCCTTTCTTTCTTTCTTTCTCGATGATTTCGCGTTACAAATTTGGCAGTTGACACGCGGAAATTATTATTTTTAAACGATTAACATTTCATTTGATCTCTCGACTCTTCCCTTAATCATATTCCAGAACAAAATAAAATGAACTTTTTTGCGTCAAATATTATTTAAATATAAAATTCAAAATATACAGGGTGTAAGGAGTCTGTATAACGTAGGAAAATTGTGAGCAATACGAATTCGGTATAATATACAGGGGTTCTCATAAAATATGCACCCTAAAGACATCTATTTTTGATATTTATCCCTTAAAATAAGATTGGTACACTCTGTATGTAGATGACACTTCATACAAGAATGATTATTGCGTTTAAAGAAAGTGTAAATTTCAACAAATTATCTTGTTTTACTTAATTCAATGGTAATAGTAATAGGTAATAATGGTAATAATGGAAATGATTATATGATTGTCATTTTAGGTCATTCTAAATTGGCAAATAATGTACATTTTGTAAAACATATTAATTAAGCTATAAATTTTACATTGATTTTGCTTTAAGAATGGAAACATTTACACGATGCAAATAGTAACAATTTGTAACATTTCAACTAAAATTGACTAAAAATATTTGTACCTAAAAATCCATCCTAGCACCCCGAGAATTGGTTGGAAAATGGAAATATTCATAAGAAAACGTGCACTATTTGGGATATTCAAATATAAATATCCAAAATGTAATGCTAGCAACTGAACGAAATTTTGACACAATGAACGAGGCATTCAAATTAAAACAACCCCTTACGCAAAACACAAAAATATTAGTAAATATTTGAGATAAAAACCAATATTTTCTTAAAGCATTAGAAAATAAAAGATACTCAATGGAAAGTCGTCAAGTCCAGTAATAAATTGTATTCTTAAGTAAAAATTGTGGCTTTTCAAGTAGGTGGACATTTTTGCCCATATACAGTGTGGTTTTTAAGAAAAACCCCAATTAAAAATTCCATTTTGTTTAATGAACAGATCTCTTATTGTAGATAGGATTTGAAATAAGGTCTATAGGGAAAGATAGACTAAAAATCAAACACTGAAACATTATGAGAACAATTGAAGAATGTAATATTAAGATTAATTATCGCAAGCTTATCAGCTTGCGATGTTTCGTTCGGTAACGTCCTGTTCAAACAATCACAAGTCATCGCTCGAAAGTTGCTGCTTGTTTGCAGAATCCTCATCCTTTTTTCCATAGGCGTACTAAGACACCACAAAGCTTATCGAAAAAAAAAACCACACTGTCCTTGATTCTTTTAATTTGGAACCTTTCTATAACCGTTCTGGAAGCTTACAACTGGTAAATTCAAGAAGTTTCTAGAGCTTTTGGTACAAACTACTTTCGTATTTTTTTTTAATCTTTGATACGCTTATGGTTATAAACCTTTGACGCTGGGAGATCCTCAAGTATTAGGAATGGCAAAATAAGGGTTGAATTTCAAGTAAAATTAATGTTAACGCCACGAATGTAATCTTATGTTGGTTGCCGTTATCATTAATTATAATAGAAATCTGCAAACGTCATGGGAAATTAAGGATTTTTACCAAACAAACCGGAAGTCAGTTTGAATGTTAGTCCGGAGTATGCAGGGTAGACGGAAAGGAGCAATTCATTATTTTCTTCGATACATAATAAATCATTCGCTTATCTCTCCTTACCCGATGACATTTGCAATTCTTTAATCTTTTTAATTGAAAATGAGATTTTTTAATCGTTTAGCAAAATCTTTAGGTGTATTTTTAGTAGAATTTTCATATCCCCAACTTAAAAAAAAAGTCTAAGTAAGTCATGAAGTCAACAACCCCTTCTGCGAAAGACACCATAATCCATCGAATTAAATGCAAAACGTGAGTTATTTGTAACTTCACAGTAGGCTTGAAAGGAACAGAGAGAAGGGAAGTAGATTTACATTGGTAAAAATGCATGTGCACGAACCGGCAGAATCATTATTTGGTGCGACACCGTGATTATTCAAGCTCCCGTCAGATGGAGTTGTGTGTTGTGTGCGGTGGCAGATCGTTTTCCAACTCCAACAAATCATTGCAGAAGCGTCAACGTTAAGCCGCCAGCAGGATCTAGTGAACTGGGACCCTGCAAAGCCGGTTAATCGTCTGACAGTTGACAAATGCTGATGTCCTATACATAATATGACAAAGCTCGCCGTAGGAATATTTTTTATATCACTGGATATTATCAATAATAAACACGAACACCAAAAATTAGTCTAAAATTGAATAACTAGACTCACCTTTCTAGATGTTTGACGATGTCTTCGTAAGCTGCTCTGCAATTCTCCCAAATCCCGGACCTGTGAACAAAAAATAAGATCAAGCAAACTGAATCCTTCCAGGATATTTATATATAAAATATGATGATTCGTTTGAAATTTGGTAGCCTCTGGCAACGGTTGACAATTTACAATAAACTAACAAAGACTACTTTTTATTTATATTATTGTATCAATGCTGAATAGTTTAATGTTGGCAACATTGCAGCATATATATACAGTCTACTTGTTTACACGGTTGTTCCAGTCATCATTATCATTTCAGCGCTGGCTGCTTCTAATTAAAATGCAAATCTGAGTCGTTGAATGCGTGTACACGTCACGGAGAAGCGCCATGATTAATTTCCCAGGTATATAAAGAGAAAAAGACAAACTAGAAGCACCGATGATGATAATATAGGGCAAGACAATAATGTCTTCACATTGTTTATGTTTTTTTTCAATATAAACAAAGTAACCTTAAAATTAACATGTTCCGTTGTTGTAATTTTAGATTTCTATATATAATTATTATGTTGTTTTGTTTTAAGGTTATACTTGTCATTAATGTCATTATCAAATAAACAATAAACTATTAGGTACACCTCTTCTTCTGAGGATTTAGATGGCTCATAATTTTTTAGAAATAAATTCTATAATAATTTAAAAAATTGTGAGTGATGTGAGAAAAGTACCTATAGAATTAAACTGACATTTTGTTTAATAAATAATACTTTACCGGGCTATAAACATTCTTTATCGAGACTCGATAATTTACCAATTTTGTTATAAAATATTTGACGCGAACTAAACGTTAATGGCCGTTTTCAAGTCTCGCGTTTACTCTAAACTGACTAATTTTGAGATTCATAATTCTCCCTTTCTTGTCTAATTATTCATTTTTCCTCTACTGTTTCTATATTTTGTATAAACATGTAGGTATTATATTGGTAACTTTGCTCCTCATATTCTCCAGAAACTAATTTCGCTCAAGATTTCTTAGATAATCCCCGTTGTTTGATAAAATATTAACGAACTACTTTCAACTTGTAAAGATTTTCTCGCCGCGATCTTTGAACTCAAATCCTCGTGTTCTCGTGTTAAGACGCGAAAGGGTAAAGGGATTAGGTCCGAGCATACCGTGATCTATCTTATGGCTACACCGGACTTACAAGTTATGATGTTTCACTTAAAGATTAGTGATTAAAAAAAGAAATGTTTGTAACTCTATAATCTGTACCATTCTGTATTTCAACGAAAAGTTTATCACTAAATAAAGTGTCGTATTTCTTGGAAGGTAAATAGGAAAAGAAAAAATAAAACGTCCGGGGGTTAATCGCGAAGAGGGTGATAGACCGTCGTCGTACGTCTTCTTGCCGCTCTAAGAAGATTACTTGACTTCTTTTGGCCTCTAACTTACACTTAAATTATCCAATTTTCACTTACAATGGATTAGGAAAGATATAACTAACTGTATCTCTTACTGTAATATAAACCTTACCCGACGGTTGCCAGTGGTGTTTTATTGGATGAAGGAACAAAAAATATATCTTTACTTAAACAAGGACAGTGTGAAAGAAATAAATTAAAAAAAGTCTAGTCTTTTTATAGATAAATGTTTACCTTGCTATGGCTTCCATTGTAGGCATTCCTTGATTTTTGATAACTGAACCATCTGGTCTTCCTAAATTGTGTGGCATAGCCGGCGACAAAAGCGCCGAATGTGCTGCAGCAGGATGCGGTAGTTGCATGAACTGCATATGACTTAGATGTGGAGGGTGATTGTAACCATTGGCTAGTAAAGGCGATTTTTCTAATCTCGACAAGTCTGAAAAAAAAAATTCAAATAAAATAATGGAGTACACGACAAATTCTGACTATACACAAAAATGAATGTCACCTAAAAGATCTATTGTGCCCCCTACTTAGTTTCTAGAAAGAGTCTCTGAAAGTATATTGTTTTCGCCTAGTACTAAATCTGTTAAGTGCAAATACCGACAAAAAACAAAAATTATATATTTTAAAGCTTTTTCTACGCTGTAATCATAATTTTTATCGGAATATTTCAAAGGGGTTTAATAAGGGACCACCTCCAGTTCCTTACTTATAGTTGGTACTATTTGTTTTGAACATAATCAAGAACGTAAATATGTATGTGTGAATCGTAAACCAATTCTTAACAAGAATGCTTTCAATTTAAAACCGCAATAATTCCACCTCTTTTTATATTATCTGTTCGACATAATGATTTTTCCTTTAATGAGGGTGGTACGAACGTAGGTCACGGGCGAGCCGCAGGAGGGCACTCGCGCCCACCTGCGGTGCTCCAAATCGCTTCTCACAGTCATAGATATATACACAAGTATAAACATGCACATTTTACTTCAACTGAAAGTAACAGATGAGAACTGTCTTGTTGTTCGTTGCTCTCTACAATTATAACTTGACGTCAAAACATTTATTTTATTTATATATGCCTCTAAGTCTAAACTAACTATGTAGAATGGAATAAAGTCAAAAATAGTTTGAGAAGAACCAACCATCCAACCATCCAGTATCCATCCAGAAGATTCCAATTCTAGTCACTTTCTTTATTCATTGAATGTTATTACTGTTTTATTTAAGAAAAAAATAGTAAATGGTGATACGTTAATACCTCGGCAATGTCAAGGTTAAACAATTAAAAGCTTTTCAAGATAAAATACCCAACACTGGTAATTTCCAAGCAGGCGGGCCACTGCAGCCACTCTAGATATAAAGTTTAAGAGGTTGTATATGTCAGACCGTTTGAGATAAGGCGACTTAAGCCGGTGAAAAAAATATATCGTATCTTCTGCTTTTTCACTTTCATTTAATTTATTTATTGGATATTTCGCCTCAATTTTATAGTAAGCTAGAATAAATCTAGTTCGACTCTGTGGTTAAGATAATAAACGTACAGCGTTGTTTGTGATTTTATTTGGCAGACGTGAAAGCTTTGACAGCAATAATGCGAAGCTATTAGGTAAAATGTATATTTGAATAGAAGTCGTTTTAAGGGAGGACTTAGTTTGCTGTTATTGATCAATAAAATATGCTGGAACTGCTGTTGACCGTTCCTTTTGTTTCAGTGTTCGACTGCGTAAGGGTAGAATCGAAAAGCATTAAATTGAATAATTTTCACGTTTGACGCGGTCCTTTTCGCTAAAAGCTTTCGAAAAACTCAATTTCACGTAACGTCACTTTCGCGATTCTTTTGTTGTGTGTGTGTTTTTTTTTCAAATGAAAAATACACTCTA
Organism: Galerucella nymphaeae; assembly: GCA_963978555.1. Taxonomy (NCBI): domain Eukaryota; kingdom Metazoa; phylum Arthropoda; class Insecta; order Coleoptera; family Chrysomelidae; genus Galerucella; species Galerucella nymphaeae. Next base: position 240,622 of record OZ021718.1, on the reverse strand, counting down.
TAATAATTTTAATATATTGAATGGTCATAAATCGCATCTGAAATGTACATACTTAATTGGTAGACCGTTTGGTTGACCGATTGAATAAAATGAGAAAAAGGCCAGTTAAAAAAAAACGTTTCGGCGTTAAACGATAAATTTATAAACAATAATTCAACCGATTACAAAATAATAATAGCTCGAATTATTTGAAATTGCTATAATCAAACGTTTAAAGTCATCGAGATAAGTGCGTTAAACGCAAAACAAATTGTAAATGGGATCGAAAGAAAATTACTAAGGCCCCTATAATAAAATGGCCCGAGGTAGGATTGGTCTGAACTGAATTGGTCCGAAAGGTGCATGTCATTCTCGGGCGATTTGTAGACACTATTTATTAGAAATTAGTTGAATTGCTATGATTTCGAGATCGTAATAGTTTGACTGGTTTAAGTGGCGGTTAGAGAACCAGAACGATTTTGTTTTGTGAATTGTTGATTGTGCAGGTTTTTCGGTTCTCGAAAGGTCAATCTTTCAATGTCTTCGAACGCTTTTATTATAATTATTGTACCATGAAATTTTTTTATATATTTCAACATTAACATATAATATATTGTTAATTACGACATGTCATGAGCTTAGAATGTAGGTATGAGCAATTTGAAACTACGGAATTTTAAAAAAAGAGGGATCCATTTGAAAAAATGGTTCACCCTGTATATACAGTGTGACCCATTTTCAATGGAAACACTCCCCTAAAATTTTAAGTTGTAAAGAGATTTCAATAATTTCTTTTTTGGAATGTCAAGTACTAAAAGATCTACCTTGGGACAAAATTTTAAATATTTATTCCAATTTTCGATAATTTTTTTTAAGTCAAAAATCGAGATTTTTTATTAGCGATTTTTTTATTGAAAAAATCACCCCGCCACTGGATTCGGAGTGCCTCTAAACAGGTGTGACCAAAATTTCATGAAAAAATATTTATTAATATCAAGGGCACTCTGAATCCAGTGGTGTGGTGATTTTGTGGTGATTTTTCCAATAAAAAAATCGCTAATAAAAAATCTCGATTTTTGACTAACAAAAAATATCGTAGTATGCCCTGAAAATTGGAATAAACATTTAAAATTTTTCTTTTTTTAATTTCTTGGGAAATTAAACCACAATATTTTTAAATTCTTTATTTCAACGTTTCGGTAGCGTTCCAGCTACCGTTGTCAAGAAAAAATAAGTAAAAATTGATTTTTATCCCTAACTGACACAACGGAAAAAATTTGACAACTAGACAATCAAAAAAATTAAATTGAAGAATTTAAAAATATTGTGGTTTAATTTCCCAAGAAATTAAAAGAGAATGAATAATATACCACAAGGAACATACAGAAGATATTTAAAAATGGGTCACACTGTATATATACTATTTAGCCAATAATCCTTTTAAGCATAACTATATATTTATTGATTATTTACGTTACTTCTTCTATAAAACTAATAATTATAATTATTTAAAATGTTTATTATCTTTTATGAGAAGGTTTATCTGAATATAAATAAAATTTCAAGAATTCAAAGCTCTCATATATAATATTGTTTTTAAACCCTCTCAATAAAATTCTCGTATTTGTCATTTATATTTATGACTGATTTTTAAATAATTTTTAATGAATCTTTGAAGCGCAATCAAGTAGATTACGATTATTATTATTATTATACGAAACTGGTAATACAAATCAACGCAGCACCAAAACGGCAAAAAATTTATGTCTTTACCAAGAACCAATCGAATTTGTTGCGAATTTTACTACCGTTTACGATATAATAAATAAAAAGAACAACGACATAACGATCATAGAGAATATGTGCGGTAATAAAACCCATGGAAATGTTATAAAAATCCGGTCTAAAAAATAATTAAATTTTCGTCGTTAAAACAAACGTCATATATATGCATTAATAAATGAAGTTTCAATGGAATTAATATTATCAATTTATAATTTTTTTTTGTTGAAAAAGAACTGACTTAAATGTGAATTCATTCAATTCACAATACATTAGTTTGATTGATATTTTTTACCATCTCTAAGCCATGAAGGCAGAAAAAGTTGCGTTGGTTATTTTTCCTTATCCTTTTTTATCGTGTCCTTCTTTCCCATCTACGATCTTTTTCCACTGTCTTTATTCACTTCTTTTTTTGGTTTTCTCTCTTCCAATATACTAGGTACTTATTTTCATTGGTTGTGTCCAATAAAATTCTTGCGTTTTCCCTTACGTTGAAAGAATCTTTTTATATCTATATCTCAATAATAGTATTTTTAATATTGTATATTAGATTTATATATGTTATGTCTCATTAAATACTAGTCCATCTTCAAGTATATTATATATATATAGGAGGTTATAAGCACTAAAGAACATTGGATAAATAAAATAAACACTTCCTAAGCTTATTTTTACGACATTAAGGTCTCATTTGAAGAAGCAATTACATTTGATGATTCTGTGATTCCAGTTTTATTGAACCGTTCTTGTAATCAAGTCACTTTATTAAATTCACTTTCGGTCTTCCTAAACGTAATTTTACTTGTTTATAGATGTCGTTAACTTTGATAAATATAATTAATTTTTGCATTCATCAGTTTATTATAAACATATTGCTTTTGCATCAGTACAAAAAAAATTCAGTTAATTAAACGCGAATAAAACTATGAGGAATATCGTGAACAAAGGCAATTAAATAAAATGAAATTGAAGTTAAATCCACGTTAAGTTGGCATTCATTCAGACTAAGAAATAACACTTTTCAAAGTGATATCATCTACAACTGACATGTGAGCAATGAGAGCTACAGAAGCGGATTTCAACGAAAGGTTGGAATGTATTTTTGGAAAGAAATTCAAGAAACTTTTTTTTAACACTTTGGACTAGGACTAGGACTGGGCTAGAGCTAGGACTAGGACTGTGCTAGGACTATGACTGGGCTAGGACTATGACTAAGCTAGGACTAGGACTGGGCTAGGACTAGGACTGTGCTAGGACTATGACTGGGCTAGGACTAGGACTAGGACTAGGACTAGGACTAGGACTAGGACTAGGACTAGGACTAGGACTAGGACTAGGACTAGGACTGGACTAGGATTAAGACTGGACTAGAACTAGGACTGGACTAGGGCTAGGATGCTAATTTTTTGAGTTGTGGTTGAACCAACCTCTCGAAAGTTATAGACATGCTCCAGCAAATTCTTAAATACATTTCTCCAGACTACTGGAGGGGTCCCCAAGATTTTTGTGTGAGGATATTTAGAGTAAGTTAACAATAAATTACTTCCCTTTACGTTACTACAATTTGTTTAATAGTAGAGCGTTGACAAAAATGGCCAAGTCCTTGCCTGAAATCGAGTACAGTAGAAACGGAAGTACTTATGTGTAATTTTTCGATAAAACAGTAGCCTCGAGTAATACTGAAATATTATTTCTTATTTATATTTTGTTTTTTAATTTAAAACGTGCATGTAAAAAATATTTATCTGCACGAATTGCATGTTCGGTCGAAGGAAATGGAAAAAATCATTTTTTGAAATCAATAATATGATAAATGGTTATTGGGAAATTCAAAAATATTCATTCTTATTTACATTTTATTGCACGAAGTTCGTTGTGTCATTCTTTTATTGTAATTTTAGGTGATACAAATTTTTTTTAGGTACATCAAAGCTACTCACCTGTATAGTGATTTCTAAAGTAAGAGCCCACCCGTATAGTGTAACAGTACCACAATCTAGAGCTCGGCATCCCCTTGAAACGAAATACGATATCATATTTTGCCTGCATTTTGCTCTGTTTACTTTTCATATTCGACTGAACAATGGAAATAGTTGCCCAGACAAATAGTTCTCATCTTTTCTGTATTATCAAAGGGGTTCTTTTTCTTTTTTACGTTTGTAGCATTGTCGGCACTGTATTATTTAATTCTATGGACGCGTATTTATATGGAAGAAGGTTTATACAGTAGAGTAATAAATAAAAAAGAGAGATGTTGAACGTGTAGCGTTTTGTGGCACAAAGTTACCACTAGCGCCTACCTTGGCTACTGGTATGAACTAGCATTCAAGACGCGCGCTTTTTGAATTTGGAGTAGGAGAAAAAAAAACTCTGCTAGTGAGAAATTACTATTAAACAACATTACTACAAATAATATTGACATATTAACAATTTTCGTGTGGTTCGAGGCGGGGTTTGTTAGTTCAATTAGTCGCTGTGATGCGCCATACTCAACTGGCTGCGCACAAACTTTGTGCCAGTTTCTTCGATATGTTTTAAAACCACTCTTTCATTTATTACTATGGTTTATACAGTGATACTTTTGGGCTAGTTACTTTAAATAAAAAATATGTAAAATAATAAGTTTTTTATTGTAATGTTCCACTTCAGTAGAGCTGTTGTTTAAAGATCTGAGAACATGGGCAGTTTAAAAATATAATTAACATTTAGAATAATCACTTATCGAGCATGAAACAAGACTTTTAAGTATTATAATTAACCATATATGAATAAAACCGTCACGCGTATATATAAAAACTCCATACACATATTCACTAAACATACTTAAAACATAATAATTATTATTGCAATTCTCGATTTTATGAAGCGAGTAATAACCAAAAGGTTTTTATAAGCTTTCGGCAACTGCATCCGTTCTTTTATCATTTAGGACTTGATACCATTTCGAATGAACAGTATATAACTGCTTAACCTAAAGAACTATAAGTATATTCCAATTTGTTTTCTTTTCAAACGCAGGGCCGTACTTGTGTTTATACACTCTAATAATCTAGACTACCAACAACAATTTTGTAACCAGTGTAAGGACTTGTGGGCAAGCCCGGTCCTGTTTGAACTGCTTTCAACAACAGACGGACAATGAGAAGCCATAATAGATTTTGCCCTGCTCATCAATAAAATAATACAAAAAAAAATTATATATAGCGAAATGGTTACATGAGTTCCAAGTGTTTCATGCTTCAATTGTTATTTTATATTAAATTTCAAAAGGGTTACTTCGATTTCATATAGACCTGATTTCTTTTTTTTTTGGAAGGAAATTTATAGCAATTATGGATTATGTTCAATGAACCAGCCGTTTTTAAACTACAGGATATTTACTGGTGTAGACACGATCACGTTATACTTATACCAGGTGGCATACAATACGATTTTTTTAACAAAAAGTTTTTTCAATTATCGCCAATAAATAGAATATATCATGCCAATTAATAAAATCCAAGCAGACATTGTAGCCAGCGAAGTGAAACAACGCGAATTTTTCTTTTTTCATCAGTTCATAAACAAGATAATAAACAAATGAATAATAGCCTATTGGGTTTCATATGCGCCACATATCATAAATAACACTTTGGTTACTTTTTTAACGAACTAGCCACACCTTTACAGTAAATTAAATTCCCTGTCCAAATAATATACATCATTGTGGCCCGTTGTATATATATATACCTTTTGAATATTTATTATAATATCTCAGCACTCAGAAACAGAGAATATAATAGAGAACGAGATATTTTAAATTGAGTATCGTCTTCTTCAACACAAATAATTCTAGCAGAGCGAAAATATCGAAATTTGTTAAATATTTTGAATTGAACGTATGGACGTGTATTTTAATTGCCGTGTTTTCGTCCAAAGTAAGCGAGAATGTTTTAACCAGGTATGTGAGTTATTAAACCCTTTTGTTGTTGTACAATTGGTAATTAAGGTGGCGATATTGTGGAATTTCAGTTGGCCAGCCTGCATTTTTGGAATATATTAATATTGCGATCTTTGTCAACATTATCAACTCTAGTTATTGTCTTTGTGGGTACAATCACTCGCGGATTAAACGAATACCTTTGGAAATTCTATCGAACAAAATAACCGATTAGCAGTGGCGTCACTCTTTTCTTTTTATAATAAATTTTTTTTGTTAAAAACTTACCAGCCATATGTCCGTTTTCATAAGGGTAGTCTCCGTTGTCCATGCGTGGTTTTTTGAGTTGTTGTTGTTGATGTTGAAGATGTGTCGCTGCCAAGCTCAATCCCACTGGCGCCCTCTTTGGTGGACGTCCGGGCCTGGAACTGCAAAATAGTAGAGAATTACCGTTGTAAAAAACACGGTGTACGTTTAAAATAAATAATAGCATCTTTATAAATATATACATACAGTCCCAAATTAATTTCAACAGTGTTATAATAATAATAATTTTTATGTTCTACTTTATTAGTGACATATTTTCTTCGACTCCAGTAATAAACAGAGTATATATATATGATATTACTACTTAAATCATATTGAGGGTAGATGATACCTATAAGGTTTGTCTGTTTGTTGACAGCTCCATCCATTAGATAGCGTCCGGCTGTAGTAACTATCGGATATCTTGTGGTCAGTTCACTCGACAAATCGAACCCTCTTTGATTTATTACGTTCATTTCCGGACTCTATCTCCTGTCATACTTTCTTATATGTCCCATATACAACTCAATTACCAGGAAAGTTCGTATTTTATTTGATTTCACATTTATTGTCAGACTATCTTGCTCTATTACTTTTATTAGTTTGCTGTCGGGTAATCGAATTTCGAAGTGTGATTGGAATACTGAAACGTTTCATTGATTTTCAGAACGTCTAACGAAACATTTTTCTATGGCGTGGCATAAATAAAGAAATAAGCGCAGAAGTTTCGGGTAAAAAGGACCCCTAATTAAGAGAATTTGGAACACTTCTACAGATTTCTATAATTTATACAAAATCACAAATTTCTCCATAAAAAGTGAAGTATAAAAGATGACCTTTTCAATGAAGGTTATCAGTGATTATAGTAAAAAATGTAGTGTGGTTTTATGGGAAGAAAACGTATCGATTGCAGACAATAAAGTACTAGTCGTGGAATAAATGGCTAAAAGAAGAGTGCACGGCCTTAATCTAAGCACAGTGTGGTTTTCTATTATGTTGTCAGAATGATACAAACGGCCCAATAACCGGCGAAGCTCAGGGAGAGCCGGCTACTGGACAGCTGATAAACATTGCTGGCCCTCTGGCAATTCAACGTTACTTCGTTGATTCATGATATCCAACTATAAACTGCCAACATATATATTCTTTAGAAGAGTTGGAGACGTTATTCTTAAAAAGTAACGACATAATGGGATTTCTTGACAAATTTGATGGAATTGTCTTTTGACAAAAGTGGAATCAATTTAAACCTTGAAATAAGTAATGGAAATTGACAAAGAAGCAATTTTGATAATCAAGGACTGGACTTTTGACAATATGATTTATGATTTAGTTTGTTTTTTAATAAAAATACGTTATTTTGGAACTCTACACTTTACCTTCTACCTTAAATATATCTACACGCAATATTTCAAACGGTCCTTTTTTATTTTCTCGCTAGATGTTTTGTTAGAAATTTTTCTACGTCAGTTTCGGATGATGAGTAGGTATGGGATCATGCAACCTACCATTTCATTCTACTTCTAGGGATAATATATTTGCAATTTTTGTACACAAGAGAATCAGGAAAATGGGAAGAAAGTTTAAGCAAATGTCATATATTTATGAAAAACAATATAAATTATTGCTTTTTAGAGTTGAAAATTTGTTAATTTTTTTTTAATTCTAAAGTGATGAGGCAGAATAAATCTCTTCTATTTGGATCCCCTCGAAAAAAACAAGGATAAGATCAACTCTAACAAAAGTAATTAATCGCGAAAGAAATAGTAAGCATCTCAAACGAAAACAAATTGTTTAATCTCTTTGAATAATTTTCTGTTCGAATGAAACTCCTCGACACCAGTCGAAATATACCAAATTGAAAATATCTATCTAAAAGGCCTTTAAAGCCGATGATTGAAATGGGTGCATTTACAAATTATTTAATTTTCCACCCAAAAGAACAGATCCGTTTCCTAAGGCACGTCCACTCAACTGTGACTAACTTCCAAATAACAACTATAAGAACGAAAGCTACTCAACGAGGAATATCGTTTTGTCTTTCCTTTGTCGATTTTCGAGAACTTACAACCAGAATACGTATATAAATCTTCAAATATAATCGCTAAACATGCGAATCCACTTATTTATTGCAAAGGCGTACGTCACACACATCAAAAAAGGGTACCGAATAGATCTATTAAATTTCAAGCTTTTCTCCTGGTCTATAATAATGGTTTGTATTTTATTTCTGATATAAAATATTTGTAAATATCCCTGGTATATAAAAAATAAAATTAAACTCACACAAACACACTAAAATAATAAAATAGAGCATAAAGTCCGTTCAAAGATGCATTTCGACGGCTGGTAGAAGCCTGTAGGCGCCACCGTGTTAATGTAATAAATCAAAAAGATGAAAAGTACACATTGTTTACAGAAGTAACTTTGAACGTAGAACTGTTAAACCTTGTTAACAACGTTGCTGTTGGCATGTAGATAAAGGTATAAAGGTATATAAACTGTTTTTAACTGCTCTCGTATACTTGTGTATTATATTATAAAAAAATATAATAGAAATTTTTGTGGGGATGTGGCAATAATACCAGGAATTTATTTCCTAGGTTATTAAAAGGAACCAAAAATTGTGGTGTCACTTGTCTAAAGTTTTTAATAGCTTCACATGATTTAAAACGATTTTAGAATTGTTAAACGGACCAACTTTCTTACTGAGAACATTTTTTTTCTTCAGTTTGACAAACTGCAGTTTCCTCCTCTAGCACGTGGCTTCGTCTGTCGACCCCATTTCATCTGCGTGCCTGTTAAGCTTACAGAGTCCTTGACAGTTTTCCTAGATTTACCTAGAATATTTTTTGATAAACTATTTGGCCTGTATCTGTTCTGATAGGATTGCAATAGTCTCCAAGTGTATTTATTACTTCTTTGCCATCCCATACAATTCCTGTTCCTACATTAATTCTGTTCGTTCACCCAGGTTGTCTCAGCCTGTATGTATGCACCTTTCTCTACCTGGTAGGTATAGTTGAAGCCAAAATGTCTATTTTATATTGTTTCAAATAATTTAAAAACAAATTACAAAAGTAGTCTTGTAATAAAATTATTTTATATGGAAATATTGCATCAAGATCCCGAGTTGAATTATTACTACAGACGGTAATATTTATCTCTGAATGGAAATACAGAAAACAAGTTCTATAATTAAATTAATTATCGAGTTCAATGAACACGAACTTGTCTAAAATGTGTATGCAAAAATCTTTTTTTTTTTTGTAATTTTGTCTGGTCCGCTTATAAAGTCATATCAACGAGAATTAAATGCGTATTCTTGGTAACATTTTGCAGAAAATTATCCAACACCACGATATCTTAGACAGTAATTATAGGTCTACCATGATTGAATGCATTCATCCAATAGCAACCATTCAACTTTGTTGTTGGGCCTTTAACTTACCGGTTTACATTTAGAATAAGGAGTGGTTATTAAGTTTTTTTTTCTTATAAAAAGTTAAAAGCTCCAAATTTCAGGTCGTATTTTAGGGATTTAGGCATGTGATTCTTATTAAAAAGCTTATTTGCAGCATATACAATTCAATAAACACCAATAAGAATTTGATAAAGCACAGGAGAGGGTTCCAAATGGAGAACTGATTCCCCATTATACCACAGTTCATATATTTTTAATCGAATAATGTGTTAATTGTTGAATTTCTCATTTTACGAATCAGCGTACGAGTTAATCACTGGCCGGAGGGAGCCATTCCAACGCAATTGGTATCAGTTTACCAATAATTTACTTGATTCAATCAATCAAATAACCAATGATGCAATTTAAACGTCTCTATATACAATATACATACATAAATACATAAACAAAGTGAACTGGAAGTGGACCACACCCCGTGAACAATAATTTCACACTTTGGTAAAAAGTGTCAATCCGATTTCAACGTCAAATAATCCCAACTAAACATATTGGCAATAGAGAATGTTTATTTTCAAATCGTATTCAGTTCAGGAAGTTATTTGGTCTATTTAACTCGCTTTATAAGTTTTATAATCTTTTCTTAAACTTAACGAAGCAAAAAAATGAGGTCACCAACAAAGTGATGGAACAGCAAGAATTAGTTTGGTGTAAGAGACAGGTCTAAACTTGAGGAACTAGAATTCGGGCAAAATCACTAAGAGAGGATATTTAATGTAGGAAAGTTTACAGAAACTTACATGCTTCTGGGTTACTTTGTAGCAAAAATGGGAGACCTGGGGAAAGAAGGGAGCGACTTCCACCTTTTCGTGATCTTTATTTAAAAGATTCTAGCCAAATGTGACCTAATTTTTGTATATAAAATTATAAAACTGTATCGAAGAGAATGGAGACATGATATTCCCTTTTGATCCTTTTAAAAGGGGACAGAAATCCAATAAAGTAAGTATAAAAATAAGTTAATTCAATCTTTCTACATGAGTAATTTATAATCTCCCTTTTCTCAACGGTACAATTGTAATTCAAAAACAAAAGAATCATTTCATAAGAAGAAATGGCTTTTTTATTCGTAATCATGGATTATGAATCTTTTAAGGTCTCCCTAAGGAATACCTGGATAATGATGGCTTCCATCCATTTCCAAAGGGGATTCTTATATTACACGATGTTTCGTGTTTAACATACAACTTCGATATTACTAAAATTACTCATTTCGATGTAATAAAAAAACATGTATGCCCTTTTGAACACGAATCAAACGAAATACTTTTTTATTAAAAAAAAAAAAACCGTTTCGACACAACTTTTATATAGTTATACAGTGTGCTCACCAACGGAGTGATTTTTAGCGAAAAATGACATTTTGAATTCAAATAAAAAATATGAATATTTAAAGGAGTTAAAACTGAATATTTCCGGTAAATGAAAGAAAATAAAATATCAAAGCGACCGTTTCCATTATCATCGTTGTCGTGCTCGTTTGTTTGGCTTAAAACCGAGAACAATAATAGTAGGTTGTATATACAAATATTTACCATAGACTATTTATTGCTGCTGAAGAAGTAGTAGCATCAGCACTAGCAGTAGCACCAACAGCGGAAGAATATAATAATATTAAGATTAATAAAAGTTTTTAGTTTTCTTTTCTTCCCACAAAAAACAGCCACAAATATCGTGAGAACAGTTAAAAGCACCTCTATTAAGTTTTATATGTAAACAAATTGTTTCAGTTGTGTCGGTTTTCTAAAAACTTATTATTGTTTATTTTAAGTTTCTGTTTTATGTAAACTAAAAATTGTTTTATTCGATCCGGATAGTTACATGTATATTAATAATATTTATATAATCGTGTATGAGTGTGTACCTACAGTGTATACATTCATATTATTTATATGTACCTATATAGTTTGATACATTGTCTATTTCTAATTATAAATGAAAATATGCTTGTTCAATTAATAGATCGGTATATTTCTGACGATTGATATTAAACAGAAGATAAAATTGTGATTATTTCAGAACAAAAATGAATTTGCTGAAGGTGTTGACAAGACTTTACTTGCGAAAGAAACTGAAGAGATGGATGGAAAGTGACTGTAATGGACAATTTTTGGTTAATCGTCAATTTCACTAGTATTTTGTTTTCTATAACTTTAAAGTGAAATAATAAAAAAACAAAATTTATTTGTCCAACTGTACTGCATTATTATATCTATCATTTTCATTAGGGGGTAAAACTACCAAGTCATGAAACACAATGAAGTGACTGGATAACACGTGACCCCTTTCAATTTTGTGTATTCGGGGTGGAATCGAATACCGTCTTTTTTTTAAAGATATATCAATTTCGTATTATGCGGTTTTTGTATAAGCCATTTAACACACTTTTTATAGCTCTCGGAGGACTGAGTTCCTGTGAATGTCACCCGATTTTATATTTTGATAAGGATGCGAATGGCTTCAAACCAGATGTACTTTTCAAAAAGTGCACTTTAGATAACGAAAAATGATGTATTTATGGATGACTGACTGGATATCAGTAAAACCATATTTTTTTCGACAGGCGTTACGTTATAGACATCTCAAAATTTAATTTTTATAAAAAAAATCAAGCAGTATACATAAATTATACAGGGTGTTTCAAAAAAAGGTAACACCGTCTCTAGGATAGGTAAAAAACTGAAAAATAATTGGGGTTTGCTTAGTAAAATTTTTTTCTAACGCCATCCGTTTTCAAGATAAAGGGCGTTGAAGAAAATAAAAAATTACACATTTCTTACGATTTTGCCGAAACTACTGGCACCATTGTAATGAAATTTTATACGAATATGTTTTGGAAGCTGATATATCCCATGAATTTGTTTTTATAACTAACTCTCATAGAGGGCGCTAGTTACACGATTCATACAACGTATATTTCAACATAACTTTTTTTAGGGTAGAATTATTAGTCAAAACTCCAAGTGAACATAAACATCGTTTAATTTTACACCAAAAAGGTACTCTTGGTAAAACTCGATATTATGTACCGTTTTCGGAATATTTTGATTTGAAAATTATGAAGTAATAACCGCTCCTGGTATAAACTAATGATAAAGTTCGCTTTTCTCTAAGTTTGCCATGTAAAATTGACATTTATTGATTGATTATCATTAGTTTATACCAGGAGCGATTATTACTTCATAATTTTCAAATCAAAATATTCCGAAAACGGTACATAATATCGAGTTTTACCAAGAGTACCTTTTTGGTGTAAAATTAAACGATGTTTATGTTCACTTGGAGTTTTGACTAATAATTCTACCCTAAAATTGAATAAAGTGGGAATTATAAACTTTACGTTCGCGTTCAGTTCGTCGTTGGCAGTTGGCAGTTCAGTTCAGTTGAAGTTGAACTAAAGGGATCGCACACTTACGTTTATAAAGTCAGTTCGCGTTCAGTTCGCAGTTTCCATTATGTTCGTTACGCTGCGTCCGCGTTCGAGATGACCAAGATTTAAGTTCGCAGTTGGCAGTTCAGATATAAACCAATCAAAACGAAAGTTATGCACCACGTGAGAAACGTCATTTGCAACTGTTTAATTTATGGTACTCTTACTACTGTTTTTTCATGAAAGCAGCATATAGTAAACATGTTGTAGCAAATACACTTGAAATTAAATAAATATTTTCATCCATCTTGAACAAAACAAAATATAAATAAAATCAGCTGACATCTATCAGAATTGTCAATATAATTTTCAACCAATCAAATCCTTAGCTGCCAGCTGAAAGTTGTGAGTTTATAAACGCAAAAATTTACCAACTGAACTGAACTGCAGAATGGAAACGACGTGAACGACACCAACTGCGAACTGAACGCGAACGTAAAGTTTATAACTCCGCCTTAATACGTTGTATGAATCGTGTAACTAGCGCCCTCTATGAGAGTTAGTTATAAAAACAAATTCATGGGATATATCAGCTTCCAAAACATATTCGTATAAAATTTCATTACAATGGTGCCAGTAGTTTCGGCAAAATCGTAAGAAATGTGTAATTTTTTATTTTCTTCAACGCCCTTTATCTTGAAAACGGATGGCGTTAGAAAAAAATTTTACTGAGCAAACCCCAATTATTTTTCAGTTTTTCACCTATCCTAGAGACGGTGTTACCTTTTTTTGAAACATCCTGTATAAAGTTTGTTAATTCTATTTTAATACGCTTGTAGAAAAATTTTGGAAAACCAGATGACAATAATATACCGTTTCATTTAACTAACAGTTAATAATTTCTATGAGTAATATCAACATCGGAAATATGGTTTATGTAATAGTCGGAGAATATGTTTTAAGTTGTTCTTTGGAGTCATATTTATATGTCTTATTATTAACACATTTCCGCTCAAGTTTATTTATATTGAAAACAGTTAATATTTCTTAAGAAGTTTTTACGATTTAGTTTGTGATTATAGAAAATATAGAGATTATAGAAAAATTTTAAAATAAACAAAGTTATACCGGCCTCATATGACAACCGCTTATGCTTATAATCATTGGCGGGTTTAAAGTGCACACCAACAAATTCTACAGCTGGCAAGAAATAGACAGAAATTTCTGTAAAGTTTGTTTGTCCTATGAAAAAATTAAGCATCTCCGTCCATGGTTATAAACTGCTTGTTCCATAGAAATGATTCGAGTGTTGAGTGAAAGATCACAGATAATGTTTATGTAAAGATTTTACTTAAAATATTAAATTATATTCTCTGTTGTATAATCACGCACCGTGTGAATTCCATGACTGTTTCAATTTCATCTGTTAAATATATTCATTCGAAATGGAAATAAACAGAAGAGGACTATGACGTTGAAACGTGTATATTTGTTCAAGTGTTTTTCGGAGACTTAAGCACTTAACTGTTATACGTCATCCCTTACACTCTACCCTTAAGATAAGTATGGCGCCAAGTAGAAACAAAAAGTAGTATTTTATCCAAACAGATCATTGGAAACCATCAAAAAAGAGATTGCACTATACAGAAGACGTTTTTATTATTCAATAATCGTGGAAAAAATATAGTATTCAACTCGCAGGTAATTATTTTAGTTAAGTTTTCGAAATAATCTATGAGACGTGTTCTTAATGGAATATAAATTCGGTTGTTTTGCTTGTTTAGGACAACGAAAGGGAAAGCACGGGATCATCTTCATGGACATGTTCAAACATTCTAATCGATTTTAATTATGTGAGAAATTCACAAAGACTTCCTTCGAAGAGAAATCGAGTGTATATTGATGGAAATAAATTTCTGCGATTTGTTGAACTGTACTAATGTACGATATTATCACTGAATTTGAGATAAATTAGTGTATGAATTAGACATGATCAATAGTAAAAGTGATTTTGAATGCTTATATGGAACATAAATCGATTATGCATTGAACTGCTCACGATTAATGTCATAATATTTGTCCCACGCGCAAATAACTTAATTAAAAACCTTCAAAAATCTTTTCTGTAAACTGAAAATCATTTTAATACCATCAGTAATTCATAAAAAGTTGTGGAGAATTAAATTTTACCTCAATTTTCATATTTAGTCATTTCGAAATACTAAATTTGGATCTTCTCTCCCATGTACACATTTTATCGACAAAAGGAAACTTAAAAATGTCAAGCTCCTTGAGAAAAACACGGTTTTGAAAGAAACTGTTAAAATTATTCACCAAACAGGACCTGGTCAAGCCTTCAAGAGATATTTTCTGAGCCAAATTTCAATCCAGCTCTATCTTGAACAATAATTGTTAGTATCTCAAAAGTTTTCAACAATCGACTTGGAAAGAACAAAAAGAAAAAGTTTTTTCCAGATATATCATTCTCTCTTTCTATTAAACAAGTAAAACATTTCTCGAGCTACATACTAAATAGAAAAGGAAACAAAAAAAAACATTTTAACGAATAATAAAGGCGATACAACAAGTTGTGTTGTTTTACACAAAATATGTTTCAAACAAAATGAAAGACTAATATTTTTTGTAGAAATATTTTCTCATAAACACGTGCCGTTTTGCTTAGACAAGGCGTTCGTTCTATACGTTAACCAAATAAAGTTCATTCTAACCCTCAGTAGAAAACGCCATTACCATGTACAAATATATAACGGCAGCCAAAAAAAGCCATTCGATTAATAATTTTGTTTTTCGAATGTGCAAAACGAAATAAAAGAAAACGAAGGTAACATATTAGGCTCAACAAACTCTTTCCAGATCCTTTTTGGGTCCAATGAGACCCTTGCTTAACCTTAGAAGGTTGTTTCCTTCTCCTCCATGTCCAAACAAGTCCCCCCTTATGGTGTCTTCTTCTCCACGCCTTGCTACAACAGCTATCATGACTCTCTGTGAGACAAATCACAGTTTTAAAGTTTGATTTTCAACATCCCGAAAACTCATCATTCAGTATTATATGCGTAATTAACCGATATAATTGAAAGTCTACTTCTATCATGGGAAACAAATTAAACATTCTCCTATATATATATAAGCAAACATCTTTGCTCATTTCGCATTTATTCCAATTTAAATCTGTTGTTCATTTATCAATACACGAGACGGGGTTTGGGTTTGATTAATTTCGTTTGTTCAAGATTTTGTCTGAAGCGATTCCAAAGTTTAACCCGTAGAGAGAAAGTGATGGATCGATGAAATATTTGCTGTTAATTCACGTGAACGTTTTAAATAAAATTATAATTTTTGGAAGAAACAAAAAGTAAAAAAAAACAACTACTAAAAAATTTGCTATATAAGAATATAACCAAACAATTTTATGTAAGGGTTTCAACCCTTAACTTGCAGCACTCTCATAATCTCTTTTACAAGAGAGGATAACAGATGTATTGTAAGCTTAAACTACCCTATTCTTTTTATTTTATTGTATAACCCTATCAATAAAATTGATATAATACTTTGAAATATTGGAAATAAAAGCAATAGGAGGTAAATAAGGTTAGTTAATGTTATTTTATATACAAAAGATTATTGTAAAGTAATAAATTTTATCGGCAATGGTAATTCAACCCTTATAGTAAGGGTAGTTCAAGTATGTGTAATGCCAGAAACATACAGTAGTGTTTTTTAAGAGGAAATTTATTTCTTTAAGCTTTAAATAGCCATAATTGATATGAATTAAAAAGTTATCTTTTGATAATCTCTTTCATTTCATCTTCAAAGATACATTAAGAGACCTGAAAGTAAAAGGGCAAAGCGATTCGAATGAAATTTCACACAAATTTAAATTGCGGTTAACAAGTTTTTCGAAATTAAGAAGCTATTTCATGGCGGAACAAGAATAATAAGCTGGTATTGCGCTTTTCCTACAAACCCCACCTTTCGAGTTACAAGCTCAAAGGAAAGTGCTTTTGCTAATTTGTTTCAATTAGGAAAATGGAGTTGTGTTTAAATATCTTTCGAATTGTATATTTCCCATTATAAGTTTGAAACTTGAATTAAATATCAATATCAGTAATTTATTTAAATGAGAAACAACATTTTCTAAAGTAATAGTTTTTATCAAAAACCAACTATTAAAGTCTTTTACGTTATTTAAATTTTAAATTTAGTAAAAATATATCCGCTTTTCTCTTTATTCCAGTGATATAAGATTCACCTTTAATTGGTACATTAAGATCTCAATAGAACGATAAAAAATATGTAAAACAAATTATGATAAATTGGTTAACATTGTATATTCCGGTTTTAATCTTACCAAATCAGAAATAATACAGTGCTCGGATCATAAACTACGTATATTTGATTTCCTGCGCTTTATAATTCTCAAATTTTAATTAGTTTCTTGATTAATTCTCCTTAAATTATTATTTGAATATTCCCTTATTCACTTTTCAACAACAAAGAGATTCAAACTTCGTAAAAAGGTTTAAATTTTTTTTTCTAAGGTACAATCGCAGTTAAAACAAAGACGTTAGCAACTGAATCAAGTTATCTGCCAAATTTGTCAGGAATAGACCGTATTATGCGTATGCGAGAGATGCCTGTTCGTTAGAAAGCACAATAATTAGGCGCGGCTGCAGAATCTTTCAAGTTTGCGTATGTATTGCTCAAAAACTGTGATAATTAGAAAAAAGATTCTTGTTTTAAAAACTTCCTTGAAGCTTTAGCTTTATTTAGTACGCAGATAGTTTGGTAAAATTTTGAAAAATAAAAAAGTTTCTCGATTACTGAAAATAGTGCTGCAAAAAAGTAGAGATTACAGTTTTCTCCAATTTTACAAAAAAACTAGGTTTTTTATACAAATGAAACTAACACAGAAATTTTCGCTCATGTTTCTTCTGTCGATTAAAAAAAAATTTTTGAAAATATCTTGTTTAGTTCCGGAGATATTGCGAGGTATGTGTGAAAAAGTAATAAAACATAATTTTGACAAGTTTCGCAATAAAAAGTGTTGTCCCTATTAAAAAATGTTGTAATTTTCGATTTCAGATGGCCAGGGACGTACTCTATCATTTTGTGAAGACCACATGTGGTTTACTTAAAAAAAAATCGAGAAGGAAGCGACTTTTTCTCCGTTTTTCAATGGACTATATCTATTCACTTAAATGTACCCAAAAAACAGTTTTAAAAGAAAATTAAATACCATACGTACAACAGAATAAATATAGAAGATTCACATGTAACCACATTTCCTATGATCCTGACCCTTGTCGATATTATAAAACTTGTGATATATATTTTCTCTCGTCTGTTAACTATACTCGTCATATGGCATCACCAATTAATAATCTTAGTAGAAAGAACCATAAGAGTTTTTAAAAAACATCACTTGATTTTATAGTAATATATTATGGCGCCTACCCTACACGTGTTAGATATGATTGTTCAGAATTGATATCCAGCAACCAGTCTAGTAGGCTACCGGTTTTTATAGTTTTTATTGCTTGCACCACTCTTCTGGCAACGTATTTTTAGAATTTATATCTACTAATAATTAAAGAGCTTGTACTGTATAATTAAAAACTTTATAGGGTGTTTAGGCACGAGAAGAACGATCTGTTGTTTTCAAGAGAACTGATTTAAATAATTTTTACCACAACTATAGCAATGATTTAAAAATAAAGTCGTATTTGCAGTGACAGTTGATCACCCTGTGCATAAAAAGTATTACAGAATATAAAATCTCCTTTTTTAGATATTATACCCGATCCAGGTGTGAACTTGAATGTTTTGTGCAAATGACAAATTATGATGGATCTGTTTGGGACTATTGCGCGCTACGGTTTCTAATGCTAATGCGGATACGTTGTTTAAACATTCTAATTGTTACTTTCTCTACCCCTAATCTTTTAAAATTTAAGCGGCAGCTTTAGATTGAGCTCTACGGCTGTGATTGATCGGATTTTTTTTTTGCTTCAAAGGCTACGTCTTCGTCATATAATGCTCTCGATATTTTAAATCGGAACGAGCCCTTGCAAAATTACGTTAACAGATTTACATATTTATGTGCCTCTGATGTATTTGTGTATGTGTATAATGGTTAATGTCTTTGAGTTGACATTGATCAATCAGTACTTGCAATATTAAAATCGAATTTGTTTTTGTCCCATTTTATTATTTCAATATTTCAAATCTCTCGACTCCTTTAAGAGAGTCTGGCCTTATCCCCCTTAACTAATTTTAAATGAAACAAATTAAAATAAAGCTTCCATATCACCTTAACTATAATTTGATACAAACTGAAATCGTTTAGTAGAAAGTAGGTAGCGGAGCTCCTTCTAACTTTTGTGTGAGTTTTATTTTTGTGGATTAAAATCAATTCGGAGCTGCTTAAGAGATTTATTAAAATCCTGAAACGCGGTGTCTTATTTGACTTTTAATATCTGCAATATTTCGAGTAAAAAAAAACATGAAATGTATAACAGAGATTTAATATATTTGAAATGCAGGCTCCGTTCGTCTTATATATCTTACGCTAAAAACGAGAGAGATATAAAGGTGGGTTCAACATCCATAACTTTTAATTTACATAGTTCAAAAAAGTTGTGGGGTATCAAGTTTTAATTTAGTTTTTAGGTAATCGCGCCCCCAATCTGAAATAGTATTTTTTACAACCCTCCGAACGTAATTTTGGCAACATCTGCCCGAAATATATGTGTTATAGTCTAGGATCCAATTCATAAATCTTTGCCTATAAACAGATTACCTAAATTGTTTGTCAAGATGTTTCCAAATAATTGTATAATACCACATGTGATTCAGAATAAGTGACATTTGAAGACATACTCATGTGAAGAACTTGCAGAACTGCTCAAAATTCCTCCAGTTACAGTATAGAAAATTCAATGATTTATTAAAAAAATTGTTACGATAAAATTTATTTGTATTCTTTTAAATTAACATTGTAAAGTTCATACAACTGAAAGGTAAACAAACTTTTTATATTACTAGCACGACTAACATAATGCATATTAATAGATTTTAATGTTCTGCTGCTTCAGGTCACTTATTTTTTAAGTAAGAATCTCACCATAACCTCATACACAGTACCGTGAATAAAGTAGATAATTTTAATCACAACAAAAGTAAGTATCTGGGAAAAAAGAATTAGCTGTGAATTTTATCATTCGCATTATTCAAACAACTGTTATTAGGAAGTGTTATAATATAATATATCTTTCAGGTTTAACATTATTAAAAATGATTTATTATACATTATTGTTTCTATGGTATGAACGATGTTACAAGGGAGATTTTATACAGGGTGTTTTCAAATGACACTTACATGTAGATACCTCTCGTAAAATTTGATAAAATGTTATCAGGATTGAGGAGTGTTGAACACATTACCTTTACATATCAATTTTTAATACATTTTTTGACCTATTTTCTTGTATATCAAGCACTTACGGCTTTTCGCAGCTATTTAAGTACCATAAACAATATTATACCTATAGATATTGAGTCTCATTAGAACTCGAGGCAGATTTTAACACGCAATTATTTATATTAAAAAGAAAGCGATACATTTTATTTATATGAATACTTGAATCATTTTATTAACCTCATTTTATTAGCAATATTAATAGGCAACAATTTTTTTTTTGTTCGAAATCCGCTGTTTTCATAGGTTTATTTTTCTATCTTCGTAATTGACTCATCCCGTTCGGCTTTCCTCATTTCCATCCGTCGGAATAAAAAAGTTTTCTTGTTTCAGGAAACATAAAATCTGAAATTTTAATTAGTCCATTCGGGCAAACAAAAATCCCATTTTTACTTTTAATTAGTCGAACCGAAGAGGGCATAAAATGTAAGCTTTTTCCCTCAGAAGAAATTATGAAATTTCTCTAATTACTTCTCTGGTAATACCTGTGGTGGTCGCAGGTGGCTCGGTGTACATCTTTAATTAATACCATTACATATTCATCAGCCTCAAAAAGGGTGGAAAACGTTTTAAAAATGTATCTGTGTATTTGAGGCTTCACTCTGACGGCGGCAAATTTTCACGCCCTACCATTTTACGCCGACTTTTTCTTTTATATATTTTGTTTACCAGCTGATATTCTCTTTCTCACACCTCCAACTGTAGAGTGGATCTTGAATATTTTAAAGACATTTCTAAGATTTCATTTTCCATTGTTTCTTATGAAATTTGATGGCTAATCTAATGATACTGTCTTTCTCTCCTTTACCTCTATTTGAGTTGATCTTCAATGCAACTCCAGAATTTTACTAGGAAACAATTAATAAATCCCATAAAACTTTTGAAGCCTTTAGGGAACTGGATGACTGTTAAAGCTTAAAGCAAAAAAAGATCGTTCAGCGATAATTAAATTTAATTAAAACAATTAAGTCATCAGAGAGTGGTTTTTCCCCAGTAAGTTGTTGGTAACAAATAATGTTGCAAAGACACATTTCGCACCTCATAATGAAATTGCTGTTGGTACACGAAAAAAGAGAAGAGACACCCGCGCACAACCCGGAGGTGTATTACTGCGGGTAATCCCCCAGTTGCCAGAGAATGTTTAACAGACACTCGGGCGCTATAAATATAGAAATAAGAAAATTTCATTAACGTCATCTTAAGGTGAATTTATACATCGCAATTTCCGAGTTCCCGGGCTTACCAACGACACTGAAGGTGTAATAATATAGGAGAAACTTTGCATGCCGCTTGCTAGATTATATTATTTAAATGAGTTTTAATTCTACGTGAAATATGCCAACAAAAGCCCAATTACTGTTGTGAGATTTCCATGGGATTAATGCTTTTGATATTATTTAGCACAGGGTCGGTTTCATATTTTTACTTCGTATCTATAGGCTGTTTGAAAGTGTCAAAATTATTAAACGTTATAATCCTGATCTGATATTTTCATTAAACATATATTCTGATTTCGCATATAATCGAGCGATTTGGTTATTATCTTTATCATTACACGCCGATAAACTCTAAAACGTGTCAAGTTTTCGATAACAGTTGATGAAATCCGGTCATATATTGATTTCGAAACGTTCCCTATCATCAGAAACTACAAATGAAATACTTCCAATTAATAACCTCATTATACACCTACGGGTACCTATTTTTCCGTACAAATAAATAACGTATAGATAAATCTTTAATCAAAGGTGTATTTTTTGATTATTACATTTCGATTATTCATTAGAAATCCTATATTTATTTGATAATATATGTTCGGTTTATCAAGCTTCAGAAAAGTTAATCCCCTAAATTTTTGTTAGCTTTCAGTATAATATATTATGTGCTTGATAGCATATTATGCAAAATAGATATATTTATTTTCAAGATAAACCTTTTTTAGAGAACAACTTTATATCTACTTGTATATAAAGGGTGTTTTCAAATAACACTTTCAACGTTTGCATGTAGATAAAATTGGACAAAATAATATGAGGATTGAGGGGTCCAGGGATCTTCAAAGATTGCATAGGAAGATACAATTAAGGATGGGATAGGAGGAAACGAGAGACATGGTTAGTGGCAATGACACTGGTCCAAACTCGTATAGCTCGTAATAATAGGAAGAAAAGAATCTTATAAATGTTTCGTAGTTTTCCAAAATCGAACTAACTGATTAAATTAAAACATGCTGAATCTTATATATCTAATAGCTTTTGGTGTTTCCATTACTCTGTGCAGAAATCATATTAAAGTTTCCGCTTTGAGAGAAGGAGAGAGAGAAAGATATAGAGACATAGAATATGGTTCATCGTATTACACTTATTGTGGGGGACTTAGTCAGACATTATAATTAATTTATAAACTTTAATGAAGACCCATAATGGATGTGGAGATATATTTCGGAAACGTTGAGTTTTGTTGAAAGGGATATTTTACTTCTTGGTGGTGAATTTCCAAGTAAATGTGGTTAGTTCTACAACCAAAAGTTTCAGATACAAAAAAAAATGATTTTTAGATAATGTTAATAAACTTGTATTAATTGGAAACAAAGTAACTCCGGGTTTTGTGGTCTTACTTGTACTCTCTTCTATAATAATCTTTGCTTTGTATTGTTTCGTTTTCCCTTAACAAACGCAAAAGTAATTAAGAGTTATGGAGGCCGTTAAATAATGATAATCCTTCTCTTTTAACTAGACATGGCATAAAAGAAATAGACCGCTAATAAAGCGAAATCTATCTGTTCTTTGAATACCCGGATTAATGAATTTATAAACATAAATTGAATGCAGACGAAAACCGCAAAATAATACCCGGTAATTTTAATGGCCGCCAAAGCTTTAATCCAAACCCTTTTAGGAAGGGGTGTGTAAAGTTACAATTACGATTTCCTTGCTAATTAGGTGTGGTGTTACAAGAAGATGACTTTATATTTGCTCGAATTAAGAAATTATGACGGGTTTTGTGTGTTTGTCATTCTCTATATTATTATACACTATTCTCATTTTCACTTAGTGTTATTAATGCCCTTTTTCCTTAATTATTGTCTATTCAATTCGAACCGCAATAATTATTATCATGAAATTTCAGCTGTTCTTTTCGACTTTACAATATTCTGAAATATTTGCGGAGGGTAATTTAGTCTTATTTTGTGCGAATCTCAATTTCCAGAGTTGAGAAAAATACATAAAAATAATTCAAGAATTTTTAATCAAAATCTGAATGGCGGAAACTTGTTGAAATCGAAATTAATCCGGTCCAAAACAAATTTTCTCAGCAGGAAACCAATACTTAAAGGCAGCGCAAAGAAAAAAGCAAAAGGAAAAAAATTGGCGTTCGTTTATATAATGCTTCAGATCGGAATGTTCTTTGGGGTGCAAATTCTTTCGAAATTAGCCCAGGGAGAGTTAATGAAGGAAGAAATGTTACGTTTTTCTACTAATTTAAAAAGGAAAAGGGGAATGTTACGACTTCATTTTTTTGAAGTTTGCAGTTTTATGTTTCGGAAAGGGACTTAATTAATTCGTCACCAGGGACAGATCTGATTTAAGAAATTTTTAAATAAATTTCATACCGCCAATGAATTTTTTAAGATTTCTTCTTTAGCTTATTAAATACTACCCCTAACGTAATTATTGTGAAAGGGCGACTATATTTTTCACCCTCCCCGATTAAAGGAGAATAAGTCAATTAAATTAAAACAAACTTTACCATCATTATAAGTTCACTAATGCTTTTAGAAATCCTTATTGTATATAATAGTGAATGTACTAGAAAATACCATTTAAATAAGTAATAACAATTCAATATTTTACAGATAAAAAAGATGTAAATTATAATCTATATTTTTAAAATATGTTAAATCTATCGGATATCAAAAGTTCGCAATCCTCTAGAAAATATCTCGCTTGAATTCAGCCTAGCAAGCATTTTAAAATAAATTCACCCTCATTGTTTATATCGTATTTCATCGGCTCGAATTTTTCCCGTCGATAAAAGATGGGAATGAGACAAGAACATGTTAAAACAATGGTAAGTGGAATCGGCCTCTTCAATGCAGTGTCACCAGTCACCA
This sequence comes from Galerucella nymphaeae, assembly GCA_963978555.1. Taxonomy (NCBI): domain Eukaryota; kingdom Metazoa; phylum Arthropoda; class Insecta; order Coleoptera; family Chrysomelidae; genus Galerucella; species Galerucella nymphaeae. The sequence goes on along the minus strand of OZ021718.1, from coordinate 216,173 downwards.
CCCACCCTTTTATACTGGCACCCTTATCTCAAATATAAAACCGCGACACTCCCCGATAGGATTATTCATTTCCTTTGATTCTTCAAATTTTATCTGGCTAATAAATTATGAATAAGAAATTATCTCCTACAATAGACACTAAGCAAACAATCAATGTGACTTATTTTCTTCAAAGACTTCCTTTATATAAAAATTGAACAAGATTTTTACATGAGAACGTTATCAGACACATCAAATTGAATTTGTTTTAACATGTTAATATTATCTAATAATCAATATCTTCAACAAGTGGAACAAACAGATGAAATCAATTCAGCACCTACCTAAAATATATGGAGCGTATTTTTAAAAAAGCAGTGAAACTTTTGGATACTGCTAAAAATGGATTAGAGATCATGTGGATGGAACCACAACGAAGTAGTGAAAACTGACGTAGAAGAGTCTCCATAATCACTGGATATGAATCCTATTGACTGTATTTATTGAATTAAATAATTATTAAGATAAAAAATTTATTTTCTTACATGGGACGATTGTCTAAAAATACCATCTTTCTTCTGAGAAATTTCTCAAAACGTCCATCCATCCATCAAATCGAGAAATAATATCACCCCATTTATGTAGATCTGTGATTCAAACTTTGCACAAAGTCTAACCTATAATTATGAACACCAAAAAACTAGGGTAAAATCCGCCAGTCACAACGCTAATGTAATATTTTAGTTTTAAAAGACCAGCTGTGTTTAGTCGATTGAATTTGACCCCTAAATCGGTATGCTTTTCGGATCGCCATGCCAGAGCTATGTTTTTTATTTTATTTTTTTTCCATCGTTTCTAATTTAATTTCGTCGGGTTCTTATAATATTACACGTAGTGGAAAGCTACAATTAGGACGTGTACATTATTTTATGATAAAAAATTTCATTTCGGGAGTAGGGTTAAATTAACTTTGATCCATGAGGTTTAGAAACTTTTTACTGGAATATTCGAGTCCATAATAATGGTAATTTTTAACCGAAATTTTAGATACAGAATCAAGAAATATTTTGTATACGAAAGAACCATAAAGATCATAAAATTTTGTTTACTAATTTCCATAATATTATCTACCAGCGTAGATCATTAAAAACTGTTTTGTTTGAAAGCAAATAAAAAAATTGGGTATATCGTCGACCCATCCTGCGCATTCCTTTTCTGTTGGTACTCATGTAAATCAAAATACCGACCAGTTGAAAGTTGTTATTTGCACGCAACTACCCACAAGAAGATATTTTATTTGACACTGTATGTACAAACAGAATGATATAAATATTGTATTCAGTAGCTATCCACAGGAGGTGAACCGGCTTCTATTTAAAATAAGTATTCCAGCCGACATTACATTAGGCTACATTAATCAGTGAACCGATACCTATTCATACAGGGATTACCAACCTTTCGGCGTGTAAGGGAATCGATTCTTTTCCTAAAAAGGTGCAAGTACTATCACCTTTTAAACCTCGATGGTGACAACAGATAGGCACTTATAGGACTTTTGTCATTTTACGGTTACGTAATTTTTTTCTTCCAATGCCATTAGTGCACGATTTCAAATCTGATTTTAATGAGTAGGGACGTATATAAAAGGGATCTTTTCTGGTTTTTTTGGGAAGCTTTGTGTTCAACACTTTCGAGCGTGTACTGTCCCTTAAAGGCGATTATACACAAAAACAGATGTATGTGTAGAAGAAACTATGTAGAGAATATCATTTCGGGAGTTTTTGCTTATAAAACCTCCTCGGTAAACTCCTAATTATCAATTGATTAATTGCATCAACTAAACCTAAAGGATTTAAAAAAATAATTCTCCAATTTTGTTTGGATAAATATGTTATTAATTATACAGCGACTGTTGTGACGCCTGCCCTAAAAAACAAAAGATAAAGCAAGAAGAAATCAACTCATTTGTTTTGCCGAGTTAATTAATTAAAAAAAAAATGAAACACGGTGTCTTTAGCCAAACCAAGAGATTTAACAATGGAAATGGAGAGTAAATTACATTTGAACAGATTCAGTGTCGCACCTAAATATTAAGAAAATGTAAAAATATTAAAATTTGTTTGTTCTTAATTTCTTAGTCGTGGTTAGCAACAAAATACGAATAAGTAATTATAATCACATTTCATATTTAAATAAAGGCTACGCCACTGTCGAAGTTCGCAAGAATGAGATGTTTATTATGTTTAAAAAACATTTTTCTTCCGTTTAATTACAAGATGTCATTGGTCGGTCATTAGTTAGTTATATTTTTTCTTTTCAGTTTTTAATAGTTTAATAATGAGCCAAAGAAAGAGAAAAGTATTTGGTCGATAGATTCATTTTTAATTAGAGAAACGACCAACGCCATTCATCACAACTAGTCGACAGCGAAACATTTAAGATTTTTTTTTAATTTTACACGACCATCGTTTTGTCTGTGTAGGCTCATCTACAAAAATACAGTACGTCCACAAAATCCAAACAAATGAGTTTCAAAATAAATAGAGCAAGAAGAGCATTTTTATTGTCTCTATATATACAGAATGGACTCGGATTAGTGAAGGTATTTGGGAGAAGCTTCGAAGAGTCCATTATCCATTATTTTAACAAATAAGCTTTTTACTATAAATAGTTATTTCAGAAATTCATTCCCCAATAGATTTAGTTATCCCTTATTCAAATTTCCATTCGTTGCTTCGTTGAATTTGTGAAAAAGGCATTGACATGTCGGATTCACAAAAAGCGGCGGTTTGGTAAAGACTGTGTGCAATTATAACACTTGATTGGAAATCACGTTTTGCTTTGACACCCTTTTCTCTTTGAAGTTTATGCATGCAACTTAATATAATAATGCTACACAGTCGTAGTTAGTTCGGATTTTAGAATTGGACAGTCTAAACGTAACATTAACCATGTTTGGGAACAGTTTTAAAGAACCTTGAAGAACATAGTCAGCTTTTTCCCCAACTTTGGAGACAAAAAAATCTTCTAGAAAGGTCGCATTCGCAAAATTTGATAATTCACGAAAGGACCAGCTAAAAATTGTTGTTTAAAACTGCAAACGTATCAAGTACAAAGCCACACGATCATTGTAATTTTTCGCCCGCATAACCTATCTCTGTGATAAATTTAGTGAAACGAAAAGGGGGAAACGTTTCGTCGTTAATTCCAAAGATAGATGAAGTGTGAACTTTTAATTTGAACTAACAGGTCTCCGTATTTATGAACCTTGATCAAGCAGGTATAAAAAATCGCGTAAATGCGAGCTTTGTTAAAGTGAAGCTGCAATAACGAAATTCAATGAACAAAAAATGGAAACGTGTTGCGGCTGTATACGCAACTAAAGCCGAGCCAGAGCGTGCAAACATGCATGTAAGCAATAAATGATTAGCGTCAAACGGATATTCAATATCCATATATTATTTAGTGTATAAATGATCACCCTGTATAGAGAAATATTTGTAATTAGATTTATACAAGCAAAGTGCCAGTGTTCCCCAATCAAAATTATGTCCCTCCTCCTCAGTCACTCTAATCCTGTATCCAAGTTTATTATTTTACTTGAAACTGTGGGAACTTACATCTGGTAATGTCTCCCAATTAACTATTGCTCATCCTTACTCACGTCGCTAACTAAACATGTAGATTTGGTCCGCCTGCTTTTATCTGCTTATGACTAAATAATTCTAATACAATTCTTGATTAGCTTCCGTTACTGTATACAATAGTGGCAAAGTAAATAAGATATGCTCGTATTTTCCTGGTAAACACAGCCTCTCTAAACATTAGCACATAATATAAAAGATGTGGACATACTATTTAAGTCTTGTTTATTATTTTATATAGTGATTTAAATAAATAAGTTGATTTATAACAATTATATAATAATTAAAAACAGTGGTAGGTACTTGAAATCCTCCAGCTCCAACTAATACCCTGGTCAGAATTGCTCATTCCGTTCCACTCGTTGTTGTTTTGAAATTCTTCGAAATTTTAATAGTTGCTTACTATTGGTCCGTTTAGGCGAGCAATTTTTGAATAAAGACATGTAATTTTCAGCAGAGTTTCGCTTCCAGCCTTCTGCACGATCCTCTCGAGATTTGAATATTGATTATTCATTTTTTTGACTTTTTTTTAGCCACTGGTGGTTTTTTATTGGCGCAGTAACATCTGCGTCGACTATATAGCCGGTTTTTTATTTTTTTTGAACGATTGTCGAAAAAAAAACACACTCAGGTATTTTCGGTTTTTAGTTATAAATCAGATTATAAAATGAACATGCCTACGCACTATTATAAAAATGGTAATTTAGCTTCAGCTTCAACAAGTGTTTTTAATACATTGAAATATGCGGTTTGAGTGGAATGTGAACATCGAAATTAGAGCGAATCAATGGAATTAAATTTACAAAAAAAAATATATAAACCCACTTTCCATTCAGTTATTTTACTTCACCAACTACAACAATTCTTTTATACTTTGACCATTTTTGAAAATCTGGCCACGCAGGTGCACCTGCAGGGTATCGCCAGTTATCGAGTGAAATATTGCTCATAATATCGAAAAATTCGGGTAGCTACTAAGGTGGTCCACTATAAACATAAAAATTTTTATGGGATTAGGGTGCAAGCCACTTGTTTACTTTCATAAGTCTCATAGTCGTGTGCAATTCTGTTTGTATATTTATATGTAGACCTATTTAAAATAATATAGTAGTATCTATTTCTTGGTTGAGTGAGTTTAATGAATTAATAATATACTATTTATTGAGTGAATTGATATCAATATAATATTTATTTGTTCGTAGACGTTAGGGTAAGTTTTCAGAATATAATTCATTTGTAATTAATTAGAATGGCATTTTGGAGACCATTTGAAACGACAGTCCAAATTGATGCGCGGGAATCTAATAATTTTGGCGCCACAAGCAAATGACTTAGTAATAAATGATGATAGGGCCGAATTTAAAAACAAAGATTTACATGTTCAGTGTAAACGCGTTGTTTTAAATATACAAAAAAATTTATGCACGCCATTGGACGGCTTCTTTCTTCAATGGGATTAAAAATATGGGTCATCAAACATTGGTTATACTTTAAAAATATAATAAAATAATCTAGTCCCATGTCAAATGTTCCTGTACAGTTTTTTTGACATATTGGCCGTTTTAACACACTGATTAATGAATAGTTTTTTGTATGTGCATTTTGATATTTTCCCTATTTATTCTCATAGTCAAACATGTCTGCGAATGAATGCGAAATTCCGAATATCAAAACGTTTCAAAAGTCGACGCATTTACCCACTGTCAATCAGTTCTAATGTTCAGATAAGCTGATACGAATCGCGTGTTGTCCAATAATCTTTAAGCTGAGTATATACAATGGTCAAAATCGCATAAAACGCAGAAAACACGCAAACGCACTGCACGCAACTTGCATAAGTTAACAATCGTGAAGTGAATTCAGCCACTCGAAAGACTAAAAACCACTTCAACGGTTTGTTTGATTAATCACGATATTTTATTTGTATTATTCGTATTGGATTTAATCGTCTCGGTCTTTACAGGTCTCTCAAAATATTTCAGAGACTGTCGCGGAATATGGAACCAACTGTTGTAGATGGACCTGATCCAGGAGACCTTTCTTAGCATAACCTTGCAATTTATAAAATAATTGTATTTTTCACTACAGCAAGAAAGCAGAATGTTTGAAATTTGGCACACACACTCTCAGATAATGAGCGGAATAAGCGAATATTTTATAGGAATTCAGAATAAACCTTAGAAACTTTTTAGGGACATTTTCGTAATGTACATGGTCAAGTTTGTGGATTTTTATAAATAAAAAGTCTAAGAAACCCTAGTTGCGATTAAGAAAATTTGAATCATTCATTTCAAAATAATTTTTAGTCAAAAAATCGTAATTTTGCATACAATATTAATTTTTGTTGCAAACAGAAAACATTTTTTAATGAATTTACTACAACTTCTAATAAAAAAATTCAGTGTTTCTTATCCGCATCAAATCATTCGAGTAGAGATCTTCTAGCCCAGGGTCGATAATTTTTAAAACCAAAAAAAATCATAATAGGATGAAACCCATTAGAAAAGGAGGGGAATATGATAAAAATGAAAGGAAAAATAATTTACGGGCGATCTGAGGTTGGGAAGGGGATGGGGGTGAGTAATTAAAGTGTAATTAAAGTGTAAATTTTAATAAATTGCTCAAAATTTTACATAATGATTCAAAAAACGGATTCGAGTTTTTTTAATTTTTGCGTTTTCTGCGAAGATTTACCATAGTAACATATATTTTTTTTTCACCATCGGAAAGTAGAGATTTCAACGAACAGAAACCACACCAACTTTTTGAAAAAAGCTGATATTTTGACGGGTGAATTTTCGATTGAAAATTAGGGTGTTTTTTCGATATTAATTCAAAATAAGGTGAAAAAATAAATATTTTTAATTAAATAAATTACAGCGTATTTGGGACATAAAAAGGTAAGTTTTCACAGAATTTCGTTAAAAAAAAAAAATTTTTGTAAAAGATAAAAATAAAAAACCAAAAACTTGGTTTTTTGAATTTTTCACATAAATTTTGAGGTTATGTGAAAAAAGTGTAAATACAAAAGTTTTAGATCTTTTTATTATCTACAACTTTTCCATTTGACTTTTTTCGATAGGACTTTTAGTTTTGCTGGAAATCGAGAAAAACCGTTTTTTACCCTTAAAAACTCACCCCCATCCCCTTCCCAACCTCAGATCGCCCGTAAATTATTTTTCCTTTCATTTTTATCATATTTCCCTCCTTTTCTAATGGGTTTCATTCTATTATAATTTTTTTTCACTTTTCATTATTTTTAAAGGCTTCTACCCTGGACTATTCGTATAACACGTGATAGAAAATGAGGAAAAACAAAATGCGAGCAAACTTGAATATCAAGTACATGAGGGCGTTATTGACTGATTGCGAGATAAAGTACATCAAAGAGTTAGAAAATATCGCTAACGACACGTGCAACCTTCGTTTTTGTTGTTTTTTGTCACTGAAATGACTTCTGCATATTTAAATGAAATGCGTGATAACTGGACCTATCGCTGTTGTTAAATCTTTACTTTGAAAGAGATGTGGTTTTGTTTTTTTTTTCTTTAAAAGAAACAAACATGGCATTTTATAAAAGCTCCATCATTTCTGTGTTTGCATTTCATTTTATCAATGCATCAATGTCCTTGTGGACGAAGAAGAATGCAGATATTGTGGCATGGAAGAAGAACCCTGAGAGATTACTGGATAGAAGAGGAACATTTACCTAAGCTGAAGCCTGCAGATGTCCTAAAATTCCTCCGGGAAATGAGTCCCTCCTCAGAAACTAAGTAGAAGTAAGGGGGCACAATAGATCTTTTAGGTCTAAGTGAATGTTACCCAGAACAAGATGGTAATAAATTTTACTAGTAAAGGAATTTCAAAAAGGTGAATCTATAAAGGCGGCGCTAGCAAAAATAAATGAATAACGGATCCCAAGTTATTAACTTCAGGTATAATTGCCGTGAAGAGAACAAGTCAAACCCGAAAACATCTAAAACAATATATCACGACAGATACTTTTTCATCTAAAACGATTTTTCATTTCTCGAAATGGAAATATCTATCGGCAATTTATACAATTCTTTTGTTGTACCTACTCCGAATTTCGTATATGCTTTTATTTCATTTCCAAGTTGATATCTAGGACTAATTTTTACTTTTAATTATTTTTTCTCATCTTCAGTTTTGAAAGTCATTTATAATATCATTCTTCACTAACGGTCAGGTAGATAAATTTGAAAGAAAAGTGGGCATTAATATTTGTTGTGTAGTATATTGTTCTAAACATTATCCCTACTATAATAATTATTGTTAACTATTTTGTTTGTGGAACTAATAAATGTTAATGAAAGAGCATATTATGATGAATCATGTAACAAAAGCTATAATATACCAACATGTAACTAAAATATAGGTACCATTATACAATACCAAAAATTTTAGATTATAACCGACAAGAGTTTGTAGGTAAACTCGACGTTTATTTACCAGTGTGCCGATCTCAATTCGCATGCAATTAATTGCATAGTTTAACATGTAGTGCAGAGTAAATATAGAAACCGATGTTGACCGTATCAGCCATTTCGAGAGGTCGGATATGCCAATTTCGGCTAAAGGGCAATACTAATATGCCGAGAGCTGATGACGCTCTCCACTGCTACTGTGATGACCGCAAAACCACTGCCGTAGTTGACAATGGAGAATGGACGCGGCGGTTCTGACCGCAAGCATCATACAGCCACCCGGTATTATTGCTTTATTTCATTTAAACAGCCCAAACAGATTTTCATTAGTGTCGTTAAATGCATTTGGTCGACATTTATTCATTTAGATTTTGAATTTCGATACTTACTTTATATACATTTTACGCTATTTATAGATAATTAGTTCTTGAAGTGAGTACCATTTTAAAATTTACTACTACTACCATTTAAAAGGAGTTAGAGGAAAGAGACATTGCTGGGTGGCCAGGTGTCAGATGCCACTTTTGGTTTAGATTCTTATCCTTGAAATGCATAACATTTTTTTCATTTACAGACTACTGATATTCATTGACACCTAAAAGATCTGTTGTGCCTCCTTACTTCTACTTAGTTTTTGAGGAGAGTCTCTGAAACTAGTAGCTCCTTTAGACCTATTTCCCGGAGTAATTTTAGCTTCAACTCAGGCAAATGTTCCTTTTCTACCCAGTAATCTCCCAAGTACTGTGCTCTAGGATTCTGGAGAGCTGTGCAGTTGGAAAGTTTCTTCTTCCATGCCACAGTGTCTGCATTCTTCTTCCTCCACTATTTTGAGCTTTTCCACCTGCCCATTCAGGCGACAACGTCCCGTTAGGACCCCTGTTAAAACTTTTAGCGCAGTTTAACTAAATGATGGTTATAAAGCATGAAACAAAGAAGACGCGTGACTAATGCGTTGAGTTGTCTCCCAAGCGTTTTTCCTCATTTATACGGTATAAAAAATTATATTGTGGACATGTGAAAATAAGTTTTGTTCCTCTTAAGTGCACAAGCTTTCCCTTCTCTGACGGTCATTTTCAGAGAGGTTCTGATAGAGGAACTAACAATCTAAAGCAGTGTACGTAATTTTCAAACTAAAACCCAACACTGTAACCAATTTTATACTGTAAAATTAACGCTTTTACAGCGTTATAAGCTCATTTAGGATTAAGGAAATTCCGATTTGATCATTAAATTTTGTAGTTTATATCGTTAAAAAAAAGTATAATTACTATGGATGCTTTAACGAAACATTCAATCCAATTTTTATTGGTCTTTATTTTTAATTTAACCATGTCGATTCACTAACCTCAATAATACAATGCATTTTTAAGATCGATATTTCCATCTCGCGTACTCTCAACGAGTGAGATTATTATTACTACTATTATTTGAATGCCCGAGGGCTTATTGCATGGGGTGTAGTCGTAGTGTTTGTATACGCAATATGCATCTATCTACACGCAGACAGATAGATAGATACAGTAGGCATCTATTGTTGTCGAAGAGTATCCGATTATTCCAAACTTCACAATGGCCTTTCATAAGGTTCACATATCCGTAGAATATGATTTGGCTCATTGCACTCGAAAAATATATTTTAGTTTTTTTTTTTTGAAGAGAGAGAGTGCTCACACTACTACTAAGTTCGTGTCGCCTGTGGTTTTTTCGGTGTTTTTGTTTGTGGATTGAATTTTGTTAAAGCAAATCTGCAGCTGCTACTATATTAATTCGTTATTAATATTTTTATGTAAATTTTAAAGCAGAAGGATTAAAATACCAACCCTTTAGGTACTATCTAAGAAAAGAAAAAGATTCATATGGAAACCTTCATTGTCTTCAGATCCCATTATACTCGCATAAGCATTAAATAGCAATTAACGGTAAACCCGTCGAACTAAAGAAACATTAAAAGATAATTTTTTAAACCCAAGGATACAGTATTCGTTTTTTAATGGTCCCAACTTGTTGTAAATAATTTTTTCTACGACTACAGCCAACTATATTGGTAATATAAATGATCCCAATTAAACTTAAAACTTTTCAAACAACATACCAAATGTAAATGGATAAAAAATCGATCTCACTAAACTAAAAGGAACGCCCTTTGACTATAGGGGATCCAGACAGTATCTTAAATATGTCGATCTGATATCTGATGAGTGACTGAATGAAACAATAATTATAGACCGCTACATCAATCGTATGTGTTGTGCTACTTTTAGTTTAAATGCTGTACCCACCGTAAAATAATAATGGTATGCGATATGTATTAAGGGGCTGGTTAAAATTGAATTGAAAGTACTGCTTGATAACGTGAATCGAAGATTGATTCTGTATCTGTAGAGTAGGGAGGATGAGAGTAGACTCACAGCACTTAACCCATTGTACATCCTCTTAGATCATCGACCATCCTGTCCTCAGGAAGGAGACATCTCCTTTATATCGGCAGGTGTAGGCCAAGACTCAAAGAACACACACTCGCATAAGACAAGCCTGAAAGTTTCATTTTCCTGTTCACACATCCTGCATAGAGGTGTTTCCACTAGCCCCATAGTATGGAGGTGTTTCCTTAGTTGACAGTGGTCAGTCAGAAATCCTACTGTTGAGCGTAGATTTTTCTAACCTAACCTAACCTAACCTAACCTAACCTAACCTAACCTAGCCTAACCTAACCTAACCTAACCTAACCTAACCTAACCTAACCTAACCCATTGTACATCCTCTTTGGTCATCGAACATTCCTGTCCTCAGGAAGGAGACATCTTCCTGTTTACACATCCTGCATAGAGGTGTGTCCACTAAACCCATAGTATGGAGGTGTTTCCTTAGTTGACAGTGGTCAGTCAGAAATCCTACTGTTAAGCGTAGATTTTTCCTTGTCATCGCCATCAGGGTCGCCCAGCAAGACTGTATTCTTTAGATTCCATCCCATCTCTCAAAGGATTGATCATGGGTGTAACGTTCAACTAGTTCCGCAATTGTCGTTAGGCCCTAGTTGTAACTGGGTCCTAAAGTTTATAGTCCAGCTGCTTCTTTGCATCGTTTGCTGCCTGACAAACTATAAATCGCGCGTTTGCACTAAACCGATAGTGATTATTAGAAAAAACAATACTTTATCGAAATAATAGAAAAACTATTAATATACCAGCCAATATTGTTGTGTTTTCTTTGTTTTGTTAGCAATACGAGAACAAAAGAAACGTATAAGAAACAAAGATGATGATATACGTCATATTGGTTTAATACGACCCGGAGAAATAATTTCATTAATAATGGTATTGTGGTGTAGCCATAAAAGGAGAAGGTGTTTTGTTTGCGCCGTCTTTGTACCGATCAAAAGTTAGTTCATTAGTCGAAATGTATCTAATAATTCATCGGAAAACGAGTTACTAATGGTTTGAAATAAGATATCATAACACGCAATGATACCGCATAAAGACTATAAATTTGTCTGAGGTAATAAGGAATGTTCGAGCCGTTGTATATTCAATTTAAACATTATTTTTAACCTATAACACGTATTATTTGTTTCAATTGTTTTTGTATTAATAATTGTTTAATAATATTTGTTTAAATAGGATAATGTCAAAATTATAAAAAACATAAAGATTCAAGTGGTTTCGAAATATACAAATAAGAGGCTGGAGACCTGGAAGAACTAGAATAAGTAGACCCAAAATCTAACAACTGGAACAGGAAAGAACAACAGTTTACTCCAAAGAAAATTCCAAAGGACCACTTATCAGCCACAAAAAGCACCTACTCAGTGCCAACTTGATAGCTGTTTAGGTTATATGTAGCCTCTAGGTACTTCCTACACTTTTATATCAAAAATAAAGTGCTTGATCAACATTTTTCAATGTCCCAATAAGCTTATTTTGAACAGACGTTGCAAAGCTTGGTATAGTTGTGACTAGAATTATTGTAGTGATTTGATATCAAAAACAAAAAGTCGAATATCAATATCAATTAATTAATTTAATTATTTTTGAAATAATTTTGTCGTGTCGTTTAAAAATATCTCCGCAAAGCTATACCTATCCACGACACGACCATACAACACGAAAGTTCTGGCTCGAATGAAAATACGAATCTGAATGCAATGCAAACAGTTGGAAAACAGTTGGCATCAGGAAATCGGAATGAATTCTAGAATGAGTTTGTACGCAGCATGCTGTCTGTGTCTGTAGTGTGACTGCCTGCCCCGGAGTCCCATTCAAAACGAGAAACCGAGAATCGAGGGGGTCCCTCGGGATAACGCCAGACGTCCTGACTGGGAATTGTATCTCTCTCTGCCAACCTGTGGATTCCACAGATAAATCTTCTACACAATGACTGTTTCCGCGATTTCCCATTTATATACCGGCAAACACTTTTGGAATTTATGCCATTTTAAACAGAGAGAGAGAAAGAGAAGTTTGTTTCCACTTTTGTTCTCTTTGGTGTCCTAATTTCGTGTTCGTTATTTTACAGTTTATTGAAATTAAGTTTTACGTTAATTCCTGTATTAAATTGCTATAAATAAAATATATTATTTATAATAATTGGCGTAGAGTGACAGAGGCTCTTTCTCGAGAAAAGGGATGTATAAAGTATAAAGTTTTGCATTTACTTACAAGCTGTCAATCGAGATGATACCCGGCAACAAGTTTTCTAAAATCTGTCAAATTATTTTCAATGTATTCTCACTCTCTTTTAACATTTACTAGTAAATCGTAGTAATCTTCCAGAAGTGATTATCAAAGTCAACGAATAATAGACACACCAATGGTTTATGATGATATAACTTCAAAATATTCTTAACAGGCCGAGAGGCATGGAAAGAACGAACCAAGGAAAGTGTAAAAACAGACCAAAACCACATGACAACACAGCCACGCCAAGGACAGGAGAGAGAACTGTACAGGAGATCTATTAGAGAGTTTAAGAAATAGATCATTACAATATACTATAGACAACCAAGCACACAGATCAATTACAAACCACTGTACCTTAATTCTTCATTAAGACAAAAGCTCCCATTTTAAATCTCCGCGCCTTTTGTGCATGGTCCCGTAATCAATCGACACCTTCCGACTTATTTGCGGTTAAAATAGCGCTAAAAAGCCAGTAGTGTAAGCTCAACCCTTGTAGCGATGTGTTCACTGATTGTTTCTCTTTTATTTCATTTCTAAAACCCTTAATTTTAAAAATAAAGTACTCAAAACTATAACAAATAAAAATGTGAATAGTGTGAAGGGTTTACCCAATGTCAATCGGTAATGTATCAATACCTGTTAGTTGTAATTGTAATTAAAATTTACTTATTGCTCGTTTCCCGCGTTCTAAAACGAGGCATTATGGAAAGCGCTGTTGCCGTATCCACCTTTCAAGTTTGGTTTCTTTAAATTAATAAATTGCTCAAGTGGCAAGATTTCTAATAGAAGGGTTTTTTGTGTCACGTATTTTTATTTCAATAGGAAATTACTTGTCAATATAAGATTGGCGAGTATTCTTTTCTTAAACAAACATTCTAAAAACGTGTCAGAAAGGTAATAACAAATAAAAACTCATTGAAACCAGCCAAATCTCGCCAAGGCTTGATACATGATGTTATGTGAGTGAAAAAAGAAAATATTATATTTTATTATCAATTAAAAGGGTTCAGAAAAAGTTTTCAACTAAAAATGAATAAAAATGTAGCAGAATCCAGAATTTTTTGTGTCGTCGTCTCATTAAAATGTCAGTAGTAGAACAGTGAACGTGTAGAGCAATTATTTTAAAGTCCTTTCCAGTTGTGGCGGCATTAAAAACTTAATTTAAAAGTTTACGGGTTCTGTAACAATAACAGTTTACCACCGTCAGCATAGTAGAGTATATACAGGGGTGTAATAAAGAATTCAAAGCGCATAGCGCTAATTCTTATTTGAAATGAGTTCGGTAAAAATTCACGTCTAGGGAAATATTCAAAGTCTGGTAATTAAAAAAGGCGCCAGGACGTTGGACCAAACGATTTTTCATTTACGTAGTCGTATAGGGATGATGTCGAGTGTTTGTTTGGCCTACACAGTAACCATCTACTATGTATTCACTACAAGTGTATTTTAATATTTCATTTATTTTTTGCAACAGGGCAATCAGAGTTCCTATGGTATTTATTATATTTTTGTTGGGTTTTAAAATGGGTTTTTGTTGTATGAGATTACTTTCCATACTTACAAAACCTCTTCATTTTGCTTCTTGAATAATTCGCTTGTTTATTATTAGATGCTAGCAACTCTTTTAAAACATTTTTTTCTTCTGTTGCCGATAAATGCTTACTCGTAAATATTACAACACTGAGATAGAATTGTGTGTATATCTAGGAGGTATTTCGAGACTTGATTTAACGCTACGGCAAAACGAATAATGCACGAAAGAGGGACGGATAATAACATGGTTAGTTATTAAGCAGATTTAAACTACAGTGGAAACTTACAAATGTATGGAGATTGAGAAAATGACTATGGAATTATTAAACGACTCTGCATCTTCAAATACGACGATAATATCCTTTAGTACAACTCGGAGATTTCACTTTAACAACGAGTTTCAATAGAAAATGAAATCAAAAACATCAGTCGTGTTTATTGTTTTTTTTTTTATTATTATTTTCCATAAACCAATATTTACTTAGATCGCTACTTATATCAGGTCCGTACTTGGAAAAATAGTGTAAAAATCTTTAAAACAAGGTACTAGTATTAGAAAGAGAAGAACTGCGCTAAGAGTTTTAACAGGGATCCTAACGGGACATTGTCGCCTGAATGTGGAAGAAGAAGAATGCAGATATTGTGGTATAGAAAAAGAAACCTTCATCCACATACTTTCCAACTGCACATCACTCCAGAATCCTAGAGCACAGTACATGGGAGATTACAGGATAAAAAAGGAACATTTAAGTAAGCTGAAGCCTGTAGATATCCTAAAATTCCTTCGGGAAATAGGACTAAAGGAGCTACTAGTTTCAGAGACTCTCCTTCTGCTGGAATGGAAGTAGGTAGATAATGGTACAAAGACTCAGTTCAAGTACCTGGACTCTTGGAGATTTTATGTCATCCTATATCCAAGAATCATTTACTTTCATGTTCAAAAAATCTTGACCCAAACAATTGTTTTCATGGACTCTTCATCTAGTGTCTTATTATACATTTAGAAGAGTGAAAAACAGTGGAAAACTAAATAAAATTGAGATAACAACGCGGTAGATGACAAAAATTAATTATTATTTGTCAGAAATGACGGAGTGAAATCTGGCTATCATCTACAGAATTACCAACGTAAAATCAAATCAAGAAGCAAAATATGGAAGAGCCCAAGAGAAAATTAGAATACAGAAGAAAAATTAAATGTATTTATTCACTCTGGACATAAATCATTATTAAACGAATGTTTGTACTTGCGATGTTCAACAGCTATTCATAGAGATAAAAACTCAACATTTATCATCTGAAATCCAGTCTCTGACAACGTATACAAGTAATATTTTGCAACAAATTATTACTAAGATTGGTATAAAAGAACCATGAAAACTTCCAAGCGCATATTTTCAGGGTGTAAATCACTGTTAAATAAATATTGTATGGACACTTGTACATAGGTACATCGAGTTATTAAATCCATTGACATGAACATGAAACGAGAGGCAGAACACAAAGAAATATATTGACTATTATTAATTATAGTTTGTATCAAAAAGTACATAATACAATATTTTATTATGTACTTTTTAAGACAAACTAATCTACTTAGATATGCTATTTTGGTGTGAGGAGTAGATCAGCATGGGAGAATAGGGTGTCGCATAAAAAAAACTTTTAGTCCTTCCATTTTAACTTGGTACCCAGAGTCATACTAAGATATTCAGGATCATTTTGGTATGTTACTTGTGATTTAAAGTCTTCACCATCTGACAGTTATATCCCTCAATATTTTTCTAAAAGTGACCTTTATTGGACGAGTATAAAGTATGAGTGATCAGCAAAAGTACGTAGAAAATTCAAGATATTTTAACTTGGCCTAAGAGAATAGAAATAAATTCTAAAACTTCGAAAATAATCAAACGGCGCCTAGAAGGTATGAATTGAATACCTCTTAACCTGTCGAGATGTTAAATTCAACAGAAAATTGACGGAATCTTATTAGCACCATGTTTGTAGTGTACCACTGGGTCTTTCTGTTATCTCACAAGATATCCTGGTGAGATTCTCCACGGCATGCAGACTCACTTTGCTACCTATCATTAATAATATAAATATCATCACTATTGTATTCTTTGTGCATCTGTAATAGCATTTGTTAGTGTTTATTATTCGATTTGATTGGACTCGGGATAGATAGATGTATATATGTGTATAGGTAACTATATTCAGGCGCCAGTTCTTTAATCGGTTTTGATTGTTGGAGGTGATTAAAGAAATATACAATGTCATCGGTTGCCTAGGTACCCATTCGATTCTTTTTAGGTTTATTTCAACTTCAACTGACCTTAGTACAGACGTTTGCTGATGTCAACTCTTTGGCCAATTAAATCTTAAACTCGGCCTGACATCAGCTGCAACAAAAACTTTATGTTGGCAAAAATGCGCGCTGTTGCCGGTTATTATGTTCAATTTTGAGGTTAGATATTGGAATTTTATATTTTCGATTTTTTATATCTACGAGTTAGGAAAGAGCGCTAAGAGTTTCAACAGGGAACATTGTCGCCTAAATGGGCACCTGAAAAAGCTCAAAATAGTGGAGGAAAAAGAATTTAGAGATTGAGCACATTACTTGGGCTGGGAGATTACTGGATAGAAGAGGAACATTTATTAAAGTTGAATCCTGCAGATATGCTAAAATTCCTTCGGGAAATAGGACTAGAGGAGACTCTCCTCAGAAACTAAGTTATGAGGGGTAATAAATTGATTCAATTACCTAATTTGGCATAATTTGACTGATCTGGATGTTGATTTCTAAGACAACTAATATGTTCACTATGGCTGATTAAGATGTTTCGCAATGCTACGGAAAAAGATGAATTTAAAAATGTTATTCGAAATCATATCTATAAATGATGTGGGAAAAAATTGCAATAAATCAAGCATTAATAAAAAGTTGTCTATAATTAATATATTTTCAAGTGGAAGCAGCACCTATACTAGAATTAATATCACAAGAATTCCAATTCTTCAGATAGCAGCAAGGAAACTACAACATGTAATCGGAATTTAGGTACATTTCAAATTGGATTACTGGAGTCTCGTATATAGATTTATAAAAGGGAAACAGCACCACTTGAGTTTCCCCTCATTTCCATTGCCTTTATAATTACATCATATTGCGAGGGTTAGAGTTGTTGTCCCAGTTAAATACGAATATATTTATCCATGCAACATTTTAATAAAAGTAATAAATAATAAATTTTATTTTATAGGATAAGAATGGATAAAGTGAATCAAACACATACCTGGCCGTAGTGCAGTCTCTATAAAGAGTATCGAAATCTTTACAAGAAAGTAATTTGCATCTGTTGACGCCTGGTTGAATAGCTCCGAGTCCTCTTAAAATTCGTACTTGTTCGACGTTACAGACGAGAGGTACAATGTCCAAACGTTTCAATTTCGTATAAACTGTGTGTAAACCGCCCACTAAATGCTTTAAGAAAAGTTCGAAGGCTTGAGGAAGACATAACATCGTGTCTCCAACGATAATAAAAGCCGCCACTTTCTGACCGCGATAATCAACTAACTTACACTCGTTGGCCGTTGGATCGGAAGTAGAAATCGGCGGAGGACTGTTATATGAACGCGGTGGTGCATGATGAGCCATCAAGTCCAAAGGGTTGTGAAGAACGCCTAGTGAATTAAGAAGTCCAAGACCTGGTGGCGGCAGGTGTCCAAGCGCCATGCTCCGAGCCAAACTTGCCGAAGATACCGGTGGAGGTGAAAGTGGATGTGCCATCGACATTGGTGGTCCTAGAGGACTAGCTTGTCTTGGACTATGTATGTGATGATTGTGATTGTGGATGTGATTGTTGGATAAGTTGTTGGGAGGCGAGGGCGATTGTTTGATTGCAACGGCAGGTGAACCGGAAGACGCGTGACTACTATGATCGCTTGGAGAGTCCATACCGGAATTGTCCATCATCGCGACGACGCACACAACAACTAACACCACTAAACACCAATGTCCATCTGATTATCCTCAATCTATCTAGTCTAGGTATGTATTATTACTTATAGGTAATAATAATAATAATAATACTTATTTGTGTAAATTGTATTGGACAATCGTAAACGGCCAGACAGTCGAAGAGATGTCGTAATAGTGAGGGTTTTAGTATTGTTTGTCTGTCTGACGCGGGCGGGGCAGTGAGCGCGCACCGAAGGTACACTCTGTAGCGCGACCTGAGGAAGTTGCACATACAACCGGTACACTCGAGGAGTACAAATGTAATAAATAAAAACATTTGGAAAAACTCCTGCAAGTGCCTGTAGGAGGAGCTTATTTCGTCACGCACACAATCGCGGCGATTGGTAGGTCGCCGCGACTAAAAGCGATTCATTGGAGCCCCTCTAGTTTTCGTCTTCGACCGCCCACCCTCCGCTACCGAAAGAAGTTAGTTTCTTTGTAACTCCGAGGGCGGATGCAAGAGAACTTGAAATATGAGCTATGACGTATTGATGAAGAATGTCACCGGGCTGTCGCTGCGCAATCAATACGAGGTGTGCGGGCTGGCTTGTTCTTTTTTTTTATTTCCATTTCAATGTATTCTTTGATTTTCTTAAATTGCTTCTGCATTTTAATAAAACGCTAGAGTTCGGAGCCGGCATACCTATATGTACGTCACTAACATAAGACTATACATAATTTCATTAAGCTCACTCTTATAGAAATTGATTTACATATACCGAGGTAAAAGTTATCTACCTACTCCACATAAAGATTATCCTCCTTTAGAATTCAGAAATAGGAATTCCAAGTGTCTACCTTAGGTTGTATTTCTATAAATACGGTAAGGCACCCAAAAATGGTTGGCAATGATAACTTCCAATGCACCTAAACATATAATTCGCATACCCATACATTTTTGACGAATGCAGTCAAATGTTCAATAGGTTTTCAAGTGCCTCGACTGCCTCGGTATCGCGATATGTTGTTGGTGAGGAGAAATCATTGGATAGAAGCATTTTGCCTTTTCCAAAGCATTTGTAAGCTACTTTTATTTCCTTCCTCCTTAAATGGTTCAGCTGTCTGTTTAAATTTTTGATTGACTTGACATTAAACTATATCTGATAACACTTCAAAGTGTAAGTAGTTGTGTACCCATCAATCCTATTAAATCACGCAGTGATTTGAAGTAAAAAACTTTCTAGCATTCAACTAGTACTAATTCGAGAAAGTCTATAAGATACCTAGTTAGGTAGGTAAGAGAGCTAATCGCGTCGATGATATCAAACTCATTTCATACACTTAACAATATGATTTTACGTCCATACATAATAATTTTCTTTTCACGTAAACATCTCAAATGTTACGAATTATAAAGAACTAGGATATGAGAAACATTTTTAGAATTAACTTTTATACAGTGTGTCAATATCCTGGAAGGTCATCTAGTGATATCAATTTTTATAGAGTAGAGTCCTTTGACAGGCATAAACACTGTACCTCATCTGAAGGGTTTTAACCTTGCTATATTGTACTACTCTTTCTGGGCAATCAAGAAAAAGTCCATACACGAACCCATTGAACTGGTATGGGCACAGGTAAAGGGAAAAGTTACAAGAAAAAAGAGTTAAACAGGCTGTAGATAATATGATGACTCAAACTGGGAAAAAGCAGTAAATCATACGATTAAAGAAGAAGAGAGGACAATATTACTGAAGAAATGTGTCAATCATATTTCAACTATCTACACAATGGACTTCTGTATCTGTAGAGTATAGGGAGGGTGAGTGTAGGCTCACACTTTCTAGGATACATCTCCTTTATGTCGACAGGTGTAGGCCAAGACTCACCACACTCTCTTATTGACCATAACTCCGCAGACATCTCTCATAAGACATGCCTGACAGTTTCATCTTCCTATTCGTACATCCTGCATAGAGGTATGTCCACTAGCCCCATAGTCCGTCAGTGGCCAGTCAGAAATCCTACTGTTAAGCGTAGGTTTCTCCTGGTCATCGACAAATATTTCTTCGACGCCAGCTTCTCATATGGTCGTCCAGGGTGATCCTAGCAAAACTGCATCCATCGATTCCATCCCATCTCTTAAGGTATTGAGCATGGGTGTAACTGGGTCCTAAAATTTTTATAGGATCGGCAATGTGATTACCTTTACTCCTGTCGTGACCTTCATAACCCACAGGATAATGTTATTATCTGCCGAGGCGTTAGCTAAATCTTGGTGGTACTCTACTACTTATAGCCCCGATATAATACGTCAACACAGTGGAGTTATGTGATTCAAGAACAACAGATTTAGATCAATTAAATAACCACCTAGCTTGGTTAAAACAGCCGGAAATCGTTAAAAATATATCGTATCTCTTTCTCCTCGCATTTCACACATAACAACACTTAGAAATCATTGTATTTTGGAAAATTTCAAGAACTTATTCCTCCGGAAAATAGGACTGAAGGAGCTGCTGGTTTCAGAGACTCTCCTCAGAAACTAAGTAGAAGTAAGGGGGCACAATATATAGATCTTTCAGATCTCAGTGAATGTGGCCGACCGAATTATGTTGGAATTGGACACATTAAGGAGAAATATGAAGTTATCTAAAAACTGTATAGAAACTACCTAAATTATTGATGATTCTAGTTTTCATAATAATTTTCTCCATCAAGCATCCTGTTTATACCAACGGTAAAGTAAAACGTTCAGTCTCTCAAACCCTAAAGTATAATTTTTTTTAATAAAACTATTATTAAAACGCGCTGCAGATGGTAAAATCAAAATAAATAATTATTATAAAATGGTTCTCGTAGATTACCCACTATAAAAGTTGAAACAAAACATAAGGAAGAACTAAATGGCTACTACCACTACCACTACTACTACTAATTAGTAAATTTCCAGTAGAAATTAATGACCATTTCTAGAAGCACTCGACGAGAGATATACCTATGTAGGTATAATTAAAAAAAGTATACCTTCATTAATAGTTATTGTTATTATTATGAAAATTGTTACTTTTGCAAGAAATCAATGGCAGAATTATTATATTTTTAAATAAGAGTTGTATCTAAAACAATTCAAAATGGCGGAAACATATCCCGGTTTATTAAATAAACTTTATAATTATCAACAAGTAGGTAATCACCATTTTTTATCAGTGTTCAATTCTTTACGCTGATGGGTCATTGAATGGATAAAAGAAAAAATTAATATTTTCAATATGTTTTAATAGGAAATGACTTTTTATAGATACCGACTCAACGAAATATTGTGAAATATACTATACCTATCGCCTGCTTTATAGCCCAAGTAAGAAAAATAATAAAGGGCTTTTGGCGAGGGGTGCAAAATTAATCTCAAGCAATTGCTCATATAAATTCTATCAGCTCTGTAAAACAATCTGATACTGAAAGGTGAACTGGTCCATTGCAAGAGAACAACTAACCTAGTGACCACGAATTGCCATCAACTTCAGATGTTTCTTCAGAACTGGGGCAATAGAAATGGAGTTGGAAATATTTTTTGGTGAATTAAAGGATAAAATTAGTTAGACACTGTTCTTTGTTCATGAGGCATACAGTAGGACACAAAATACTGTACGTCCTGAAAACGTTTAAGCCTATCATGCGCAGACTGACCAGGAACCGTGAGATGCTTTAAGAAATTCAGCGAGTACAGTCTAGGAGTTTCAATCAAGTTTCAAAGGCAAAATTTTAAATAGAAAAACATGGGAAGTTATAGCTAATGCTATTCATTTTAAGATAAAGGATTTTAAAAAAGGTGAGGAGCGTTTCATAGTGGGAAAAAATGAATTTGAAGATTTGTAGCATCAACAAGATAAAAATAATTGCTGCAAAAACTATATAAATGTTTATATGATTGAAAAACAAGTTCAAACTTTTAGAAAATTATAAAATTGATGGGTTTCCGTTGGAGTAGAAAAGGTATTGATGGAAAAACTTAAAATCCAATATAATTTAGCCAATCGTCAAGCTATTATATGTACCTATATGGATTTTCTCGTGTAGGTATCAGATATATCTACAGCTCAAACAGGGAAATAAGTAAAACTGATTACGGTGGATGATATGGGGTTGGTAATATAGTATATTATAGTGCAAGTGCGTTCATTCAGGTAATGTAACAATGATGATGGCAAAACAATACCGGCGATGTTCATTTTAGATAAACCGAATTATGAATGGCTTCTGTTTATTGCATTACATTGAGAGCTAGAGATTATTCACACTATGGACAACGGACTGCGATGTATGTTGGGTAAGTAGACAGGTTTATGTAAATTTGATAGTGATATTATTATCTGTATTATAATTTAAGAGAAAATTATTGGGGTTAACCGTTATATGAAAACAGTTCGAAGTCAAACACAACACACTGGAATAATTTTATAAAATAAAGCTGGTGAAAACAACCATATTATGTTAAGGACTAACAAACCTACAAGTCTAGAAAAGTATTGAATTACTATCCATTTAAAAAAAAAACTCAACAGAAAGTTCGCGATGCTAACAAGATTGAAAAAGATATAAATTAAACCTTACCTATATGTAGGCAACCACTCTTACGTAGCTGCATTAAAGGTATAAAACGAGTAATAGGCGAAATATGATATTTTTCTTCGTTTGGTTGAAATGAATTGATAATTTCTGCTTTATTCGTAGTTTTTTCGCATTTTTTTTCCAAATCGTGGGAAAATATAGCCCCGTACAACAACAAAGCGTGAACTAATCGCATAATAAGATATTAAAATTGCCGACAAAAAATGTCCACGTACCAAACGAAATTATAAGCCCAACATAAATCATTATTTGACATAACAAATTCAACCCTACACATATTCCCGCTACATCCAGTCCGGCATCTTTGGCGGTCAAATTGCGCTTAGAATCCAGTGGCGGAGACATTTTTTTTAAATCACACAAAAATTATTCTATCTATTATTATAATAGGGAACTAATTTTTGTAATAGTGAAAAACAATTACAAATATTACGTATAGCACCTAACATTCCTACAGGTATCAATTTTTTTGAAAATGTAACAAATATCAATGATTTTCTATCCTTTTTGCTAACACTGTCTGCTTCAAAACAATTATATTTTTTTCAAGTCTAATTTTTATTGATTCCTAAGGACACCACTGTCTTTATTGAAAGTGTTCTGAAGAGCTTTCGCGCCATATTGTCTAGCGATCCATCATGAGACTGTCAGTTGTTATTGTTACTGAAATCTATATAGTAGGCTGCGATTGTTGTGTGTCGTAGAATTACAGTGTGATCATGCATAATTGCCCAAGTTTAAAATCACCGGGATCAAATTGGCTTTGTGTTGCGAATGAATATTTTATTTAGAAGCAGCGTCATTTAAGGTGCTGCGAAGCAAGCATTAAAGTCTCGTTTAAGATTCGTCTTAAATTGTTTTGGAAGAAAATTCAATTTGAATAGAACGTTCGGTTTGGTTTTTATTATACTGGGGTTTCATATGGAACGATGTAATGAGATTGAAAGGCAGCTACCAAAATTTACGAATTATATTAAAAAATACGTAATCAGAATCAATTTTCTTTATGGAAAGTTAAAAATTATCAGCTTGATATGTTCAACAACAAATTATAGTTACCAACTTACAGGGAAATTTTCAATAGCAAGTTGAAATAATAATCACCAAAAATATAAAAGCATCACTTACATTTTGAACTCCATGAAGTAATCTCCATCCCAATACTATATGGACTGCACCATTTTTCCAATTAACCATCACTAAAAACCCGAATTCGACCATTTCCATTTACCGACCGGCGATAGCCACCACATTTATCTCTTAGTTCTAATTCATACATCACATAACTTTCCCCATGGTACAGACTCTAAGTCCACTACGTTAGAGCTAAACCTCGAGCCAGTACCTGTGTTGATAGAGTAACTCAACTATCTATAAAAACCGGTTGCATGTCATTCAAAATATGTAGATTACATTTTAGAGTACTGTATGTTTAAATACACATCTCATAATTGTAATTTACTAAATTGAATAAATTATACAATTCGGTTAGTATAGGGAAGATGAGCGTAACCCGACTGATGCCTGTCCAAGCAGCTACAAAAAATCTCACCATATTACCCACACTCTCTATTAAGTAATACCAAAAATTAACAAGTTTCATCAAAATTTTAATTTAAAAAAATATGAGAATAAAAAATATTTTAAAGTATAGAATAGATTAAGATTAATATTGTAGTGAGCAGATTTCAAATTTAGGGAACTCAAAAATTATTTATAAAATCGAGCACTTTTTTATGGAAACTAATTTTTAGTGAATAAATTATTTTGAAAAAACTTGTTATCCAAGGTACCACGAAAATTTAGCGAGAAGTCTAAGTAATCTGGGCACAAAAAGTGTCTTTAGTGAAATATTGAACTTTTTAAACAAGTTAAAGAGAAATTAAAAATATAAAAATAAGTTTTACAGTGATAAAGTTAAAAAAAGAGATTTTTCAAAACTACAAGTCTAATAATGTCCCCGAGGAAAGTATGTGATCTCATAATACTCAACAAAGTAAATAAATAAACACAGGTATACAACAATTTGAAAATTTGTGTAACCACAAGAAAAATATTTCAGTTGTTAAAAAAGTATATTCATGATGTAACAGTATACACCATTATCTATTTCAATATAAAAAAATTTGCAAAAAATGAAAATGTGAAGAATTGGAAACACCCAAAAATAATAAATTGTGTTGTCACTTCTTGTGAGTTGTCTGGAAGATCTCGTTGTATATACCTAGTGCGTTCTGGAAGTTTCTATGCTAAATATAAATGTTTTAATTTGGAAAAGAAATTTTAGGATCCTAAAAATTAATTTTTCTTTATATATTATTTGATTAAATTTATTTATATAAGTTAGACTTAATTAAATATTTTAAATCAGAAAATAAATTTATGATCTTATTGATAGTTTTAAGTAATTTTTTTTATTGGATAAAATTAAATTTCTCATTATTCCTATTTTAATTTAAAAATATTAAATTTTGTTTGATGGTTGCCCTAAATTGGCTTCCAGAACGTTGCACCAGGAATCCATTGTTCTTCTGTACCTATAATAATTTCTGAGTTGTCTGGAGCATTCGGTTTCATCTAGTAAAATTTTTTTAATATCTCAATGACTACTATTATTTTGAATTTGAACCAAGTTGTGAGAAAAAGGAGATTTTTCTTTCAATATTAATTAATTTTTTTCATTTTAATAATATTATTTTATACTAAATAAGTTTCAAATTAAAAGAGAAGTTTTTAAACTATTTTTCTTTGTTTTTTTTTTTAATTTTTATTTAAATTCAAAAATATTGAATTGACCGATTTGCTCAGAACACAAAGAAAACCTGTGAAAAAAAAATAGAGACAAAAAAATACACATCATAAATATAAATATCCTCTTGCTGGGGTGTTTCCAATTATTAATATATTTATAAAATATTAAATAGCAAAAATATTCCAAGCATACTTTTTTAATAACAAAAATAGAAAATATATAATTAAAAAAATTAGTCTACATATCTTTCACTATTAAATCACTCAAAAGTAATAATTATAATTTATTATTATTTATTTAAAAAACTGTATAATAATATTTAAAAAAGAAAATTTTGGGAGAAGATGATAAATCGTAAAAATCCCAACTCACAATTGATAAAAAAATTAACTTCAAATAAGTTTTATTATTTTTAAAAATATTCCTATTTTTGTTATTCGTCACAACATTCACCTACCTTTAGGCATATCGCATTTATGAGTTGAAACGAACGTTGAAATCTGTAAAAAAATAATCGATATAAGTTATTAATCGATAATGAATTTCTTTTATGCAGATTATTATTTACATATCAAAATAATGACAAAGGATACACAAACTTGTCGGAAAATTGTGTATTCATCTATTATGAATCGAACAGAATCAACCCTTCTATTATTATCTAACGTACATCACCCGCCACACCATAAACAATAGCAGAATGTCGGATAGGCAACACAATTACCTATATTCGTAAAAATACTAATCGCACACTCGTGATTGAGCTATGGACAGTGTTACATTAATGAGAAACCCATGGAACAATGGTCCAGCGTGAAAACACTAATTATAAAATTTGTAAAATGTAGGACATCATTAATTTTCGATTTGAAGCAAAATTGCTGTATGAACGTTGCTGATGGCTTTTATCGCAACAAAACACTAATATGTCATCCAAATAACGACCATACAAAAGACACTCTCTTTGATATATTAATTTTTGATAATAATATGGCTTATAATTTATTATTATTATCATTAAACAATATAAATACATCAATAAAATCATAGTATGAGATAGTCACTATTAATTAGACACCCAGTACATTCATTTTTCTTTTTTTTGTATGAAAATATATTCATCGGAGGAACATAAAAAATAAACCCACCTACTTAAGTTGATAAGTCATTCCATATCGGCTATTTATATGGCTTCTGTTCGAAATATATTTCTATGGGGTTGTGTCTAAGTGAAATACGTGATATATATAAAGAGCATATTTTTATCGCACAACCTACACGGTCTTGATACAATTTTATGTGACATATTACGTATTAAAATCGGTTTTGCGATGTGGAAAATAGGCAATAAGTGACAACATATTGTGTTCTCGCACTTTAACTGTGATGGATCTACACTCTCTCTTATCGTAGACACCATTGCCCTTTCATTGACAATTCGGAATTTGCATTAAATTAGAATATTTTATTTAAAATATTTCCTCGCTTAGGGATTCGCTATAAATTTTTAAGAATAAAGTTATGGCTATATGCCGCAAAGTTAAGCTTTAATTTGAAAGAAATATCAGCGTCATCTAGCGATAGTTAGGTCAACTTAATAGGCGGTCCTCGTATAAGGTAAATATGTGGGGACAGAGGCAGTGACGATGAGGTAAAATGTGAATATAATCAAACGGAAACGGTTTTGGAATACAAAGTGTAAAATAGAGCCGAGAGATACACGATCTTTGAACTAATACACATCCGTGCAAGGCCATTAATCATTTCGATCGTGAGATTTGGTCGCTTTCACACACCCCGCTCCTGTCAGCGTCTGTTGCGTGTCGCGTTCTGATAACGCACAGCTTCCAACTGGAAGATGTCGCTGTTTATTTATGCAGTCGTTTCGTTTCACTTACAAAACTGATGAAAATATTCAATTTTATTTGTCGCAAGTAATACGGATGGGATGGATTTTCTATACGAGGATTATTCAAAACAACTTTTCAGAACATTACATAAGTTGTATATCGAAAATTACAGAAGATATTATGATATATTTTTTTTGTTAAGCAACCCCTAAAAATAAATTGCCTACGGCACTGAACTTCCTTCGGTAATTCCACCAAAAATTATTTCTAGTAAGATAAAGAATCGCCCTATATCTCGAATGCAAGATAATCTAATTCGTCCTATGAATATAATTGACTTATGTCCAAATTTCTAAAACACATCCTGTATATTATAAGAAAAAAATTATGCAAAAATATCAAATATTTTGAATTCTATACGACAAAAGTTATTACTTTCCGGTCCTGAACCAATATAATATTCATCAATATATTATAAGGAAAGAAGAAAGAATATAATACTTTAAAAGGGATGCACCGCACGTATGAACCCCATTGTATTTTAAGATGGTTTAACAAATCCCCTACGCAAACGAATGAGGCTAAACTCAAACAAAAATAGTACGGAAGATTGAAGTGTACTTTTAACAACAATAATAATACAATGTAAAAAGGTAAAGAAGAGTTAAATAGGATAAAACATTTGGCAAAAATAATTAAGTTTGGCCAAAAATCAATCAAAAGAAGATATGGGAACTTACTTTCGATAACTAACAATTCTTAGCCTGGCAGTTAAAGAACTACAAAGTTATGTACCATGTATGTGTATATTTTATTTGAATATAAGCTACAAGCCCCCATACTAATCATCTGAAAAGTATACATATGATTATGAGGAGGTGGGAAAGATACGTATGTATATAGTATATGTATGAGGCTAATCGATTTGGTTTCTCTTCGTGGATGACGAGGATTCGGTTTTCGGTTGCTCTTATCGGCGTCCAGCAGCTGTATAGATTCGATTTGAACATTTAAGTCAATATGCAAAATGTAAAGGAAGCTCAATGAAAAGCAGAAGAAAAACGTTCGTAAATTGCGACCCTTTCGATGTAGGAAAATGTTACTGATAACATTTTTTCACATAAAATATTCAATGAATAGTTAAATACGATAAATTAGTTACGTGGGCTACATTGATTGGTAAAAAAATCGAAATTTTGTGGTACTACTTGATTGAAAAATTATAAATTCTTCACTCAACACATGAACTTGAAAATTTCAATCCTTATTGACTAAATGTTAAGAAACAAATTTGCCAAAATCCTTACCATATATCATACACTTTTATAACAAAATAACTTTTGAATTTTGAAATAACGAATAAACAAAAATATCGTAAACATTTTCAAACATATTTATCTTCTTTTTTATTACTTGAACTTCAACCGACTACAGACCATAGAGTAATAAATTATTCATTATTCTATGCTACAGACATACCATTCCTCTCTATCTATGTTAGCTCTATGGCCCGCATTGGCGTTGACAGAAGAAGACAGAAGTGATTCATAAATTGTCAATGTCAATATTATTACAATAAAAAATTACAGTTTTAATAGAGATAATAATAAAAACTATAAATAATTATAAAAGTATAGAATCTAGAAACTTCTGGAAAAACTCAGTTATTCGTTAACTATATTAGGTATTTTGATTTGTATAAGGTTGAATAAATACAACATATTGCTAAGCAATAACAGTCCAGACAATTGTTTATATTTCATTCTGACTAATTGTAATGTCGATAATTTAAAACAAAAAAACTAGAGTAACTTGGTTAAATAAATAATTATTTACACAGTCCTTAGTATTGTTGTATCATTCCATATTTAAATAAAACACAATCTTTAACAAAATGTAACGACTATTTAATTTGTCTTAATATATGAAAATGTAGCTTGGATGCATAATCAATAAATTATTATTTTTCATTGTAGTTAAAATATGGAAGATTGTCTTGAAGATTGTGAGGAGATTTTTTCTCAAGATGGAGTATTACTAAAACAAGCACCAGCAACTCATATAACTTTTGTAAACACAATCGGTACTGTATATTTATCAGAATCATTAAATTCTAATAAAAAGAGATTTATTGAATGGAAACCAAACGACATAACAGTGGACTCTGATATTCAAGATCAAGAATGGGCAGTTGTGAATACGATTCAAAAAAGAACTAGAACTCTTAGTGGCAATTACCCTGCAGATTATCAAAACAGAATAAAATGTATCAAATTTAGCTTTGAAGAAATCAAGAGTTTTAGAGTGGCCAGTAAAAACAGACAAATTTCTTTTTATGATGGTAAAGCAGATTGTCTGTGTATTTTTGGATTTCAACATGGGAATTGTGAAATGTTGCTATCAATTCTAAAAAGAATGTTGAGGATTAGTGTATCAAAACGAGATAAGCATTTATTTGTTGTTTATGATGCCAATTTTCATGAATTTCAACAATTAGATCGATCATTTGCAGAACTTAATATCCAACATGATTCAAGGACTCTATGGAGTGTTTTCAAAAATTTAAAAGACCATCCATACGAAGCCACTTTTGAAGCTTTTGCAAAAGTTACAGATTATGGTAAGTTAATCTCAAATTAATGTATGCTTATAATATATTATTTATGTATTAAATTGTAGTTTATAGAAGTCCAGAACAAAGAGACATCAATGATGTCGAAAGAGAAGATTTAAACAGAAGTTTATCTGAATATGAAAATACAACAACACATTCACAGGGTGATTATGAAGTAGTGGCCAAAGTACCAGAAAGAAAAGATTTCCCTAGATTGAGACCAATTTCAGTTGAACAATGGAAGAGTCAAATGACCACAGAAGGAAAAATTGAAGATGTTGAATTAATCAAAAATCTTATATTTAGAGGGGTAAATTATTTTAATTCAAATATAAAATTATTTGTTTTGATTATTTTGTTATTTCAGGGAGTTACTTCGTGTCTCAGATCAGAAGTATGGAAGTTTCTTCTCGATTATTTTCCTTGGTCCAGTACAGAAAACGAAAGACAAAAAATTTTGGCTTTAAAGAGCGACGAATACTACAACATGAAGCTGCAATGGAAACGAATGACAAAAGTTCAAGAAGAAAACTTCTCCGATTACAGAGAAAGAAAAAGCCTTATTGAAAAAGATGTCAACAGAACCGACAGAAACTTGGATTTTTTCGCTGGCGACAACAACGCTAATGTACAAACATTAAACGACATTCTAATGACCTACATAATGTACAACTTCGATTTGGGATATGTACAAGGAATGAGCGATTTATTGAGCCCCATTCTAATGCTCATGGAAAACGAAGTCGATGCTTTTTGGTGTTTTGTGGGATTCATGAATAAAATGGTGAGTAAAAGTAAATAATTCCCAATTATGAGTGTTTTTATTGCCTATTTTTCAGAGTCGCAACTTTGACATCGACCAAGCCGGTATGAAAGACCAACTCAACAATCTACATACACTTCTTGCCTTCGTCACACCCCAACTTGCCAATTATTTAGACACTCACGATTCGGGCAATATGTTCTTCTGCTTTAGATGGCTGCTGGTGTGGTTCAAACGGGAACTTAGCTTGGAAGATGTCATGAGATTTTGGGAAGTTCTTTGGACGGGATACCCTTGTGAAAATTTCCATCTACTAGTTTGTGTAGCTATTTTAGAAACGGAAATGCCGAATATATTCCAAAACAATTACGGTTTCACCGAGATATTAAAGCACATAAACGACTTGAACGGCAAACTGGACATGGCAATGATGCTGAATAAAGCCGAAGGTATCTTTTGCCAGATAAAAGAATCCGATCATCTCACCGACAATATTCGTATCATACTCGGACTTCCTCTACTTCAAACCCAAACTTCCTACGGTAGTCACGAACAATCCCCATTCGAAGACGGTGTCTTATCGAATAACGTAAACCAACCACGTTGTTCGGTCGAACACGTTAGAATCAGTCCGGACGAAGTTGCCTACGAAAGATCCATCAGCTCGAGCTTCTTATAGTACCAGGATTACGTGTGGATAATGGCAAGAGTGTAATTTTTTTGTTGGTGATCATAACATTGTGTGATGATGCCAAGAGAGATTATTTTAGATGTTATTTAGTCCAGGGTCGATAGTTTTTAAAACCAAAAAAAATCATAATAGGATGAAACCCATTAGAAAAGGAGGGGAATATGATAAAAATGAAAGGAAAAATAATTTACGGGCGATCTGAGGTTGGGAAGGGGATGGGGGTGAGTTTTTAAGGGTAAAAAACTGTTTTTCTCGATTTCCAGCAAAACTAAAAGTCCTATCGAAAAAAGTCAAATGGAAAAGTTGTAGATAATAAAAAGATCTAAAACTTTTGTATTTACACTTTTTTCACATAACCTCAAAATTTATGTGAAAAATTCAAAAAACCAAGTTTTTGGTTTTTTATTTTTATCTTTTACAAAAATTTTTTTTTTTTTAACGAAATTTTGTGAAAACTTACCTTTTTATGTCCCAAATACGCTGTAATTTATTTAATTGAAAATATTTATTTATTCACCTTATTTTGAATTAATATCGAAAAAACACCCTAATTTTCAATCGAAAATTCACCCGTCAAAATATCAGCTTTTTTCAAAAAGTTGGTTTCTAGTAATTAAAGTGTAAATTTTAATAAATTGCTCAAAATTTTACATAATGATTCAAAAAACGGATTCGAGTTTTTTTAATTTTTGCGTTTTCTGAGAAGATTTACCATAGTAACATATATTTTTTTTTCACCATCGGAAAGTAGAGATTTCAACGAACAGAAACCACACCAACTTTTTGAAAAAAGCTGATATTTTGACGGGTGAATTTTCGATTGAAAATTAGGGTGTTTTTTCGATATTAATTCAAAATAAGGTGAAAAAATAAATATTTTTAATTAAATAAATTACAGCGTATTTGGGACATAAAAAGGTAAGTTTTCACAAAATTTCGTTAAAAAAAAAAAATTTTGTAAAAGATAAAAATAAAAAACCAAAAACTTGGTTTTTTGAATTTTTCACATAAATTTTGAGGTTATGTGAAAAAAGTGTAAATACAAAAGTTTTAGATCTTTTTATTATCTACAACTTTTCCATTTGACTTTTTTCGATAGGACTTTTAGTTTTGCTGGAAATCGAGAAAAACAGTTTTTTACCCTTAAAAACTCACCCCCATCCCCTTCCCAACCTCAGATCGCCCGTAAATTATTTTTCCTTTCATTTTTATCATATTCCCCTCCTTTTCTAATGGGTTTCATTCTATTATAATTTTTTTTCACTTTTCATTATTTTTAAAGGCTTCTACCCTGAACTAATTGTGAAAGAATTGAAAAAAAAAACGTACTAATTTCCCAAAATTTTTTACAATTTATTATAGCAACTCGATTTTATTCAGCAGACCGTCTAGCGAAAGTTTTTCTTCTTTTTTTGTTTTATAAGTTATTAATGTGCCAAAATTGTTTGTCTCTTGCTGAACGTTTTATCTTAAGGTCGGTACACACTTGGTTTGAGGCTACACGACACAATTTATATAAAATCACTTGCTTTTGGTGGCCTAAAAGGGTCACAGTGTCCTAGCTCAAAATAATGGAATAGATGAGTTCTATTCAAAGGAATTGCTGCCAACATAACAAACAAAAAAATACTGAAAAAGGCTAGTCTCATAAGAAAGTGGTTTTTCCAATTTTTTTTTAGTTTTTCTTGCTTTGAGTCCCTTTACCACCCATGTTGTACCCGAAAAGTTTGCAGGTCTATTTAGTTTAGGGTTTTTTACATCTTACAGTTGACGAAATAAACATGTATTGACAGCTGTCATTAATTGTTCGTCAACTATAAGATGTAAAATACCCCAAACCAAATAGACCTACAAACTTTTCTGGTACAACATGGGTGGTAAAGGGACTCAAAGCAAGAAAAACTAAAAAAAAATTGGAAAAACCACTTTCTTATGCGACTAGCCTTTTTCAGTATTTTTTTGTTTGTTATGTTGGCAGTAATTCTTTTGAATAGAACTTATCTATTCCATTATTTTGAGCTAGGACACTGTGACCCTTAAGGCCACCAAAAGCAAGTGATTTTATATAAATTATGTCGTGTAGCCTCAAAACAAGTGTGTACCGACCTTAAGATAAAACGTTCAGCAAGAGACAAACAATTTTGGCACATTAACAAACGGGTACAACATAGGTGGTAAAGGGACTCAAAACTCAAAAGAAAAACTAAAAATAAATTGGAAAAACCACTTCCTTATGCGACTAACCTTTTTCAGTATATTTTTGTTCGTTGTGTTGGCAGAAATTCCCTTGTATAGAACTTGTCCATTGAGAATTTTCTCAAGCTTCTTTTAATTGGTTATTTAGTTGCTATAATTATTGTTTAATGAAAATTTGAAAAGCCTGCCCCGTTGACTGAGTAGTATCGGTAAGAAAACTTTGTAGAATAAAAATTTTGTAATACTTTTTTATGGCAATACAATATTTTTGTGTAAAAAGGTCTTTAAAATAAATAGTCGGTATAAACAAATTAACTTTGGACTGGTTAGGTGTTAAAAGTGATTATCTTAAGGACTAAAATTGCTCTATAATTAAATTATGATATGGCATCTTTGTTAAAGTTTACCAATATTGAATTAGAACATTTTAAATGATGTTTTATATTAGTCTGTAAATAATATCCCATATATTTATTATTATATTTGTTGCTTACTGTTTTACTATTAAATAGAAATAAACAATAAGTGAAATGAACAATATGTTGCAATAAACTATTTAATAAAAAAACTATTACCTACATCGACCAGATCCCCATTCCATATAAAGAAAAAGGAAAGAATAACCCATAAATTTGATAAAGTACTAATTAAAAATAATTGAACAATCAGGAAAATTGTTTGGTTAAAAAATAAAACTATTTATTATATGGGATATTATTTAACAAATGTAATGTTATTAATAGCAATGTGAACGAATATTTTTAATATAGTTAAGTATAATATATATTTCGCTTGTTTTAAATTGTTATTGTGACATATTGTTTTATTTTGTGAATAAAATACTCAACTTTTTTTTTGTTTGTTTCATTTTATCCTCAATTTTTTTATGCCTACAAAGATATAGGAGAAGTTTACTGGGGATCTAATTTATGGTAAATATAATCTATGGACTATTTGACAAATATTTTCAGTAGAAAGATAAAATATAACATTAGTTCAGGGCCATTATCAGTTAATATAAACCATCCAGCTAGGTACTTACTCAAACACACACAATGTCGTAAAATTTTTAGTCACTGGAAAATATGTAAAAAGCAAGGACATCGTTTATTCGGGAAAATATAATATAGAAACATGTCTATGTATTATTGTTTCGGTTTTTCGAATGAGATGTACATAAATAAACCGTATTGATGTAGTTTAATTACTCTTAGATCATAAAAAGAAACATAAAAAAAAGTGTTGATGATTTCGTCAAAAGAGTTGATTGGTAGGGGATTTGGAAGGTCATCTTGTGTATATGCACATGAGATTTCGAATCTGAACGCGATTTATATCTCTCTTTCAATATAAAGTTTGTACATTTTTAGTAATACATAATGTGGTTTCGTTATTAACACTTGTTTTTTTTTCATTTACTGTGAATCTTGGTTTTATCGGGTTTTTGTCAATAATTATTGTAGTTGTAGTAATTTGATTCAAAAATGTAAGTAGTTATAATTATTTATCTTTATACTAACCTAGAAATTTAATCGTACTTAAATTTTGAAAAAAATCAACGCCAAATAAGAAACAAATTCAAACTTTCATGAATTTATATAAATTGATTTAAAACCGTTACACCAACTTGTTTATTAAAAATTAAATATTCAAAAATATTGGTAGGTATGATTAGAACAGAAGAATGTCCATGCATATATTGATTATTTACTGAATAGGTATACCCCAATGACATCATTAACCCATTTTATAGCATATTATGTAAATTAATTTATAAAAACCTCGTTAATTTGTGTCTATTTTGAATAATAATGAAAAAACCACTTCTTACTAGCTATGTAGATATATTAAAAAACCTGCGATTAATAAATGTAGTGTGAAATCAGTTAATTTTGAGGTAAAATTCACAACAATTTCTGTAATATCTTCTATGTAAAAGAGTTTAAATAAGGAATATGGTTGATATCTATTTGTTTTTGTTTATCTCAAGAGTTTCCAAAAGATTTAATTTAAAAAATTTAGGTTCTACATGTAAAATGTAGTTGAGAGTTTGTTTTGTGCTGCCAATACCTAAAAATGACGAAGTTATAGAATCTAATTTTTTGTTTACATCCAAGTTTGCAAGTGTTCTGAAATTCTATTATATAGCTAGGTATGTGAAAAAAGCAAAAAGAAATATGATACGATAAACAGATGACCAAACAAGCTATCATTAACACTGAATTTCCTGTTACAGTTTTATTATCTATCTATACGACCACACAACCTTCACCTTGTAAATAAATAAAATAAGTGACCTTGAGAGTGGCGTTTTGTCTGAGATTTATTTTGTTATTTAACCACAATAATGTCCACTTTTCGACGCCTATGGAACTTTAAGAAATGTAATTGTGAAATTTGTAATATCAACAACAACTTAATTTACTAAACAAGAAAAAGATTTGAATAACTTACCTACCAAAACTAGTAGTGATAATGGTAAAAGTACATCTAAACATATTCACAAATTTTTCTAATTAACACACTGGAATTTTCGTGAAAAGGTATAAAGTAATCCATTAAAAAAAGTATTTAGTAAATTTGATTTCAAATACAAATCCCCATTTTGACATACAGTTGATTGGTAACGACATCTGGAGTAGACTAACTAAAATAAATCGACACACAAAATTCCTTCCCTACGAAAATTCAAACCAAAACCGACAAATATCATAATTCAAATGTATCTAAAATTATGTCCTCACATATCCCAAATCAATATGCATACGAAGAAAATCAATTTGTTGAAAAATTTAAGCAACCATTTTCAAATTATTCATGTTATGTATACCTATTATAGGCAATAGGTACCTATAGGGGTAGGTATAATTGCAAAAAATGAAATACCTAAGCATGAATAAATCTAGTATGTCTGTCTACACCATAACTTCAATTAAAATTTAAAAATATTAAAAATTCAAATGATTTTGTCTATAAAATATTGAATTATATATAGAGAATTTTATACTTATTGCTGCCTTTAAATTTAGGTTTATTAATATCCATTATGGTAGACATAAGTAGGTATATAAAATATCAAACTTACCGAATATCAACTCATTTTCCAGCATCAAAAACTATATAACCGCACTATTAACGCACAATTCTATAAAAATGTCAGTTTTATCACTCTTTAATTTAAATATTTTCACTTTTTTACAAAATTATTGCCAGACATAGTACAGACAAGCTTCTAGAACAAAGGAATTTACTGTACTTGTTTGCTATGCTAAACTGTAACGATGACCAAAGCTCCAAAGCACTCTATGTTTTTTGTTTTATATTTTATTTGTCTAAGCTTGACTATTCGCAGAAAAAAGTACCAGGGTCGGCGCAAGGCAAGACTAACAATAAAATATTTTTAAAAACTTTTAGAAATAAGCCAGAAATTGAAATATTACTGATATTCTATATTTGTCCCTGTATTCCATCAATTAAAAATTGAATAATGTGATTATCTATTTCTGTTTTTCTATCCTAGGTTGACAGAAGTGAATAGGAAAGGATTAATAAAAATTAAAATAGGTATCTTTCATAATTAGAAATAAATATATATTTGTATTACGAATAATCTACAGATGTATTTAATACATTTTCACGTTTAATAAAGTTATAAGCATACAGAATTACCTGCATGTGTACTATATATGTAGATTAATAATCCTGTTAGAGCGGTTTTTAATTTTATTGATTACCTAAAAATGAATGGGTTTTTACAAATACTAGAAAAATGACGCATTAATAATACTCAAAACAACAACTATATCATTAATACCATTAATTAAAATATTTCAGATGTGTATAAAACAGACACTGCTTACGGCCATACTGGTTGCCTATATACTGGTTAACGTAGATTCAAGCACAAATAACTCAGATTCCAACATACATTTTCCTGACGAAATCGAAGATAAATCATCATACAAGAAGCACTGCGGGATTCTTAATAACTTTGCAAATAAAACACAATACGAGCAATACATAAATCTAGTTATATCAAGAGGAATCTCTAATTTAAGTTTAGCAGTAAATAAAGCATACCAAGACAATAGGAATGGGGATAATATTGTGTTCGCTCCTTTGAACATTGCTGGTACGAGTTATTTTATTTTTTCTAATTAATTTCATACTACAATTGCTTCTAGATAATTGTCACCAATTTTTTTAAATTATGTTTTAAGGAGCTTTGGCATTAATATTATTGGGATCCAATGGGAAGACTTTCCAAGAACTTTCCGAGGTGTTAGGATTAGCCACAGGAATCGATATCGAGAATAATTCTGAAAGAGTTCACGAAGAACTGGGAAGAATTATTCGAAAAATCGAAGACACTGCAGGTCTAGAGATGAGCCAGCAAATTTCATTTGCATCAGCCGTTTTCATACAAAACAACTATCCTATTAGAAAGCTTTATAAAGAAACAGCTGAAGATCTCTATCAAAACGAAGTTCTAAATGTAGATTTTGGGGGAAATCCCAAAAAAGCTGCACAGCTTGTAAACGCTTGGGTTTCCGATAGAACGTTTGGAAAAATCACTGATATACTAACAGAAATTCCATCTCCTGCCACCAAAGTCATCGTCGCCAGTGCTATGTACTTCAAGGCAAAATGGGCACAGCCGTTTTTTGATGGGCAAACCGCCAGGTATATTGATATTGTTTATCTAATATATGAGAAAATACATTTAATATTTGTTATTTCAAATATTTAATTTTAAAAAATCCTATACCGTGTGCAAAACAATTCAAGTAGAGGAGTTCAGTCTAAGGTCTACATTGATTTATTAAAACAATGAATACACCCCCGAATTTAAAATGACTTTTTAGCTGAATACTCAACATATCAGTGTCCAATGTCACTATTTCATTTCTGTTATTCAGTCACTAGCTCTGTCAAATGTGCAAAATCTTGTTTTAAACAGTAGAACTGTCATTCTTGTCAGAAAAAACCACTTTTTGTTGGCAATACTGACCTTAGACTGGTACTTTTATCACTTTACGCACGTCACAGGTTTTTTACGTTCCGTATAACCCAGAGGGTATTTAGTAGTTGAACATTTTCATCACCTTCTTTAAACCCTGTATACAAAATAAATTTTACACATCACTTTATGGATATACAGTGTATGTATTAACCATTGAAACAATTACTTTAGAAAAGAGTATAACCTTTATTGTACAATTTAATTTAATACATTTATGTGTTTACCTAACAACTACATTACTTTTGCGACTATTTAGAAACAGAAAGAAATACATAAATATTGATTAAATCATTATTTTGACCTTTCGGGCATTAAATCATTATATTGATTTTTTTTTATCCAACGTAAATCCATTAAAATTGTAGGGCATTTCCAAATTTTTGTTAATCATCACAATGTTAATCAGTTGTCTGGCAATGACAGTTCCTCAAGGTCCAGTAGAATGACAAGGAAATTTCTGCCAACATAACTAACGAAAAAATACTGAAAAAGGTTAGTCGCATAAGGAAGTGGTTTTTCCAATCTATTTTTAGTTTTTCTTTTGAGTCCCTTTACCATCCATGTTGTACCCGTTTGTAGGTCTATTTAGTTTGGGGTATTTTACATCTTACAGTTGACGAACAACTAATGACAGCTGTCAATACATGTTTGTGTTTCGTCAACTGTAAGATGTAAAATACCCCAAACTAAATAGACGTACCAACGGGTACAACATGGGTGGTAAAGGGACTCAAAAGAAAAACTAAAAATAGATTGGGAAAACCACTTCCTTATGCGACTAACCTTTTTCAGTATTTTTTCGTTAGTTATGTTGGCAGAAATTTCCTTGTATAGAACTCGTCTATTGGTAACTTTCTATCTTTCGCCTGTAATTGGTACTACCTAAAAATTGGTTAACCAAAGACACTACCAACCTTCAAAAAAAAACAGTTTTTGCCGGGTTTCGCATCTTCTATGTTGACTTTTACTTAGTTAGATAAGAATTCAGTCCGTGGGCTCCAGAGTCCCGAAAAAATTCCTCAGGAACCAAATCGTTCCAAATCTAATATTTTCCGGATAAAATAGAAAGAAAAACATTTCAAAAGATAAATAAAACTTTCCAATTGATCGATAAATAATTATAATTGTAATGATTAACGGAAACGTTTTCAATGGACAAATAAAACAAAGAAATCAACAATGTTTACAAGCTGCTAATAGCACTACTTTATTTATATTTTTTTTTGTTTTTCGAAAAAGGTAAACAGACAGTAGTAGACTTAGCGTTACGGTTAAACAGTGCATTGAATTTGTATACGGCTAAGCATTCTCACAACAATAAACACTTATAAAATTTTTGTTAAGTAGAAGAATGTAGAAATACATTCCTTTCGAGAGAGAGATATGTCCATAGAACTCACCACTTTACGTATACTTTAAATCTAAACCACCGCAACCAAAAATAGGCTGTTGCTTGTTTTTTTTCTTCATCATTACAACGACTAAGTTAAAAACTTAAATTACAACACATAATGTCTTTCGTATATATATATAATTAGTTAAATTATATGTTGAACTACACTCTTTTTAATCAATTGTCGCCACATTTAATGTTTGTTTTAAACAACAGTAAAAATCCCCGCACAACAAAAAATAAAAAACTAAAAACAACTTCTAGATTCAAGAAAATACACCAAAGTTGAAAATAGTACCACAACTGGACTTAATTTGCCAATAAAAATTCTCATACTGGATTTTTAAAAAGTTTCTAATATATTCGCTAATATTTTCAACATTTTTATCCACATTTAAGCTTCGCAGATCTTTCAACAACATTGAACGACACTGTATGCTTAAAAAGCAAAATTCCATACAGCTGTGCAATTTTCAACTTTTTTTTTATAGACAATTAAAATAAGTTATTTATTCTACATACAACTAGTTTCTCAGGAATTTTCGAATAACGTCCGAACTGGAACATTTTAATGCCTCACAGTATTACAACGTTTCTCGATCAAAATCCAAACACTTATAAATGATCCCTATGAAAACCAACAGAATCGACATCTACACAAAACACCGTGCAGATATTAATTACACTCGAATTATATTATTTTATATACTAGTATTTAGGATTTTACAGCAAACGCCTTTTTTACAAACCACAATCATTCAGGGTTACGGATAATTATTATTTTTAAATTCCATTCAATCAATCGATTTTCTCGCAGAACAATCAAAATTCATTTAGCTACACAAACAGCGATTCAATCTTCACTATATCACTTAAACACCACAAACATCCCGACAAGTAATAATGTATTCGTATAGTATAGTAACTGGGTCTACACCGACACAAGATATTTTCTCCACCTTTCAACAAAACTGGTACACCTCAAAATAGTCATTTTTCACATTAAAAACTAATTTATTTGTTCGTTGAGTACTTAATATACAATTTTTATTTGTTTCGTATCTTCTTTGTACCTAATTTTCAATAATTCACTAGCTATGATCCTACATTATCTAATGGTTCATTTGAACTACTTTCGTTACAATCTTGCATTATTTATTTACTGGAAATATAAGTTGAATCAAAACCGTAGTTCATTAATTTCCAATATAAAATATACAAAATATATTCGAAAAGTAGTTCAAATGTCCCATCATCTATAACTTTATTCAAACCCGAAAACCAAGTTTAAAATGTTGAAAGAACACTTATAAATTCAATAAGCTTGAACAAAAACTTGAAAATTTTGAATTTATAGGAACACAGAGATTTTAGAAGTTAATACGAGTATTCAACAAAGAAATAGCATTAAGTTGTTTCATGTATCGTAATGGCAAAGTTTTTAAAAAGATGTAACAGTTTTGTTATAATTTACAATAAGAACTGGATGAATACACTTTTTTTAACAGTGTCAAAAAAGAAATTTGAATAATATATCGAAATGTTGATGCTAAATATTAAATTTTCTACATCGATACTATGTAGCAATTAATATTTAATGTTTTAATTGAATTGTATTGGAAGTTAAATGACATTTTTTAGTTTAGATTTCCAAAATAATAAAGTAGAATAAATATATGGCACTTATTAGATTGTATTGATGCGAAAAATTTAATGCCTAGCTCCAACAAAACAAAGAATAACGACCCAAAATCTGATACAGAGTGACGCAAAAATTGTGTTTTCATCTCGATTAGTTGAAGCGAAGTTAGTTGACAACGAAATCACGTTTTCGATAGTGCAAAGTTAATTTCAATTCGCAGCGAGAATTTGTAAACTGACAGCACATGCAGAATTAAAATTGTGTCGAAAAAAAAATTAGAAAATTAGAATAAACTCAGCAAACTGTAAAATTATCTAAAATAAGAATTTAATTGAA
Organism: Galerucella nymphaeae; assembly: GCA_963978555.1. Lineage (NCBI taxonomy): Eukaryota > Metazoa > Arthropoda > Insecta > Coleoptera > Chrysomelidae > Galerucella > Galerucella nymphaeae. Next base: position 174,040 of record OZ021718.1, on the reverse strand, counting down.
ACGATGGCAATTATCTAAAAAATGAATATACAGTGTGTCTCCAAAAGTGAGTAGATCAATGTTGTGAAAAATTGACAGATTAGCAAGCGCTGACAGTTCATAAACTCTCCAATCCGCGATTATATCGATACAAGTAATAATAGGGGAGTTCAGTCTTAGGTCAGTATGGCCAACAAAAAGTGGTTTTTTCTGACAAGAATGACAGTTAAGATCTACTGTTTAAAACATAAGATTCTGTCATTCTTGTCAAAAAAAAACACTTTTTGTTGGCCACACTGACCCTAGACTGAACTCCTCCATTTTCAAGGGTCGTTTTCAAATTATTAACAACATTCCAATAATTCAACATACGATTTAACAAAACGACGATCATAAGCACAAACTAAAGCCAGGAGCACACGTACGAACTAAAGCCAACTCCTTTGAGCTAAATTGCACACTTCAGCCGTTAAAAACGCCTGAGGATGGTGGAAGCCGAGTTTTCTCAAGGAAACATTTAACGTTCCCAAGACGAACGTTTTTTTCAAGTCGCCGACAACCGTACGTGTAAACCGTGCTTTATATATTCTAATTAACCATAAGTGTGTGCGACTCCATGGGAGCGGCCGAATCGTACAACGTATCAGTATCTTGAGTGGGTTCTCCTTGCAATTGACACTGATTAGTGAGTGTGCCGGCGCCGCAATCGCAAAAGAATCTATCGTGTCTTATAAATTCGACATCATGACCGGCATGGCAGGTTTTAATGCAATTTACGCATATCGCGTTTCTATCGGTAGTGTTGCACGTTTGACATCTGTAAAAATCGTGCATCGGAAACGAAGTGTAGCTGGATATCTTATACAGACATTGACCGTTCGCGACGGCTTTTTCCACGGCGTCTTGATTGTTGAAGATTTTATTACCGCGTACTATCGGTTGAACGCCGCTGGCTAAACATAATCCGCCGAATCTGTTGTTGAAAATTTGATTGAATTCCAACGTCGCCGTTGCGTTGTTGGTTATTTCGACTCCAGCAGCTAAACCGTCGAAGATTCGGTTTCGTTTTAAAACGGGATGACTTTGAGTCGAAATTAACACGCCCGCTTGGGCGTTTCTGAAAATATCGTTCTCTTCCAAAACCCCTTTACCGCCGTTAAAAATACAAATCCCACCGTCGCGTCCGTCGAAAATTTTATTTCGTTTCAAAGTCGGATTCGAGTCGGTTTTTATCCAAACGCCCGCCATGGCGTTGTCGAATATTTCGTTTTGTTCCAACAAACCGAGTCCGCCGTTATAAACCAACACCCCGCCGTTTTGTCCGCCCCAAATTTTATTACCCCTAATCACCGGGTTGCTTCCCGTTCGGATCTGCACGCCCGAATAGAGATGGTTAAATATATCGTTATCCTCCAATTTCCCGTGTCCGTTATCGTAAAAATAAACCCCGACTTGTTTACCGGAATGAATTCGATTTCTTCGCAAAACCGGAGTACTTCCGGTAGTTATCCAAACTCCCGCTAGAGTGTTGGCGTAAACTTCGTTTTCTTCAATTAAACCCTGACCTTTTTCGTGCACGTAAATCCCACCGTGTTGTCCGTGGTGGATTTTATTGTGTCTAACAATAGGATCGCTGTTGGTGCGTATTTGTATACCGGCCAAAGCGTTCCCGTAAATATTATTATGTTCGATGAGTCCTCTACCTTCCCCGAATATATAAACGCCACCTTGATGGCCGTTGTAAATTTCGTTTCGACGAATAGTAGGGTTGCTGTTCGAAGTTATCCAAACCCCAGCGAAGTTGTTCGAGTGAATTTTATTATCGATAAATTGACCGAGACCGTTTTCGTGTACGTAAATCCCGCCGGTTTGTCCGTGATGGATTTCGCAGTGTACTACGGTCGGATTAGCGCCAGCTTTCACTTCGAAACCGGCTATTCGATTATTATGAATATCATTCGCTTCGAAATACCCTAAACCGTTATCGAAAGTGAATATACCGACGTCTCTACCGTGGTGAATATGATTGCGACGCATTATAGGGTTAGCGTAGTTTTTCACCCAAATCCCCGCTAAAGCGTTACGGCTAATTTCGTTATCCTCGTACGTACCTTGCGCGTAATCCGTAACGTACAACCCGACGTTTTCGCAATCGCTTATATCGCAATGTTTTATCACCGGATTAGCGCCGACTCCGCTCACGCAAACAGCCGCTCCTACCACCGAAGTGCTACGAATAATACAGTGATCTATGGTCGGACTACAATTCTCCCCGACTTCCAAGCAATAATGTTTATGATGCGGTACCGTCGACGTAACGTCCGGTGAAAATTTCAAGGTTAAATGTCCGGCGTAAGCGTTTTTAGCTCCTTCGACGAACATAACCGTGGATTCGGATTCTCTTTCGAGTATAACCGATTCGGCGACGTTACCCGAAGCGGCTCCGATCAAAGCTATATCGGAATCTATAACCAGAAATTCACCGCGGTAAGTACCGGCGTGTAAAAATATCAAAGCTCCTTGAACGGATCCTTCGTTCGAGTGATTGCTGCAAGAACCACCCGATACCGATCCGGTATTAGAACCGGTACGTTCGTCGGCGTAATCTAAAGCTCCTTGTACCGTGTTAAAATACACCAAGTTACGACCTTTAAAAGTAATATCCTGATACCCTTGACGTACGTGTATTCCTCTATACAACTGTCTAAAGGATTCCTTCCAAGGATTAGCCAGATCCGATTCCTCCGGACTAATAAATTCGAAACGACAAACAGCCGGATTAAACAACGGCAAATCGTATTCGTACACGCTTTGATATAAACGTTTCCATAGTTCCGTGTCGTTTGCGATGGCTTGGAATCTCTTACAAACTTGGCTGACGCGACATAAATCCTGTTCCAATAAATAATTAAATATGGTTAGTAAAACCTCGTCGGGTAGCTCGTATTGTAAATAGTGAGCTGCTGTGTTGGTGCAAGCCTCGTACGTTGCCGAGCACGTTCGTCTTGGTCGCTTTCTAGCCGGCAACATGGCCGAAGTGTATCCTTGGGCGGGTATAGTTGGAGTCGCGGGGGATGTTGGAGAACCCGCCGTTGCTGCGCTAGTGCTAGGACCGGAACCATCGTGATGGGAAGGAGACTTCCTTCGTAAATCGTACGGGGAATTGTGAGCAGGTACTGCGCCGCCTCCTAAAGTGCAAAAAATACAAAAACATTCATTAATTTACTAGTGTGGGACCCACTTCCCCATTCACAAGCCGAGCCTCTAATAGATATAAACTTACCTCCAGTACTAGTGCTGCTAACACTAGACAAATGGGGAAACGCTTGAAATGTAGCTGGAATGTTCTGGTTGGGTTGAATGGGGCAAGAAGGTTCACATGGTTCAGCAGATGTGGTTCTGGATGGTGTAGGTATCCTATTGGCTCCTTTTCGTCTGGATCTTCTCACATACGATCTGGACGCCATAAAAGAGGCACTGGGCATTTTTGTCAAACTCAACAAATTATTCAACTACTAAAAGTAGTGCTTGGATATCAAATAAAATGAAGAATACAAAGAAACTGATTAACTTTCATTAACTGAATCCGAATGCTTTATTGAGAGCTTTTGCTTCAAAGTTGGAAATCGGTTTCAATGTTAATCCTTCAATTCTAGGTTGATGTTCCAAGTCTCGGAGTTCTTGAGACTTTGTTCTGATTTTGTTATGCAAAGTGTTCAGATCGTCGTCTGCTTTGTTGATCTCATTTTGTAAAAGAAACTTTGCTTCATCAGTTGGTAGTTGAATGTATGATGATCCTATTAGCACCCAAGTCTTCCTATCGTCTATGTACTTTAGAGCAGTTAAAGCTTCCCTTAGTTTATTTTGAGTATTTGCAACTTCGACTTTTTCTTCTTTGAATGTTAAAATGTCCTGTGCGACTGTTTCAACTTCCTGCAAATACTTATAGGACTTTTGAGTTTGCACATTTTCTAAGGGCATCATCCGTATTTACCTAAAATTGAAAATAGCTAATTTTATTTCACACAATAATGTTGTTATTCTTTTATTTCAGAAGACCTTTTTTTCCAAACGGTAGAAAAACGTTTACCGACATTCAAGTGGAGATGATGGCTAACGCTGGTTATTTTCCATATTTTAAAGATAATACCTTAGGTTGTGAAATTCTGGGACTCCCTTATCAAGGAAACGGTAGCACCATGTATATAATTATACCTTTTAACTCAAACATACAAAAATTGAAAGAATTTGAACAGAAATTAACAGCAACAAATTTAGAGAATTTAGCACAGAGTACTGTACCTACAAATGCGCTAATTTTACTTCCTAAAATGAAAATCGAAAGCACTATTAACTTAAAATCAGTATTAACTACATTAGGAGTGAAAAGTTTGTTCAACCCATCAGAAGCCAATTTGGGACTATTGTCACCTGGAGAAAATTCACTCAATATCCGTGCAATGGATTCTATTATAAATCCTATAGAGTCTTTTAGTAGCAACCCTGATGAGGTGTTGATATTCAGCCGATTGGGAGAGACTGTAAATTGCACCAGCATTTTTAAACTAAACAATAACATTACGCAATGCCAAGACACCGATAGTATCCAAAGCAAAGATAAAATGAAGAACAGGAGCAAACGGGCTATGTCTTCACAAAGAGACACCATCGACAGCCTCAGGAAGCTTATCAATCATCAAAAGACAGACAACAACTATCAAAATCCTGGATTATTTGTTGATAAAGTTATTCACAAAGTTTACATGGACATTACAGAAAGTGGAACAGAGGCAGCTGCAGCAACTGCAATCACCTTTTTTAAATCACTAAGTGCCATCAGTTTTCGTGTAGATGTACCCTTTGTATTCTTCATTAGACACGATGATACAAAATCAATTTTGTTTTGGGGGTCAGTTGAAAAACCAACACCATATTTCAACAAAGACTCATAATTAACAGACTGTATCTATAACTGAATCTATAAATTTAAACATCACTATATACCTACTGTCAATAAATATTATAAATAATATTTCAATGATTTTTATTTAATTACATATTCACTAATGAGAGCAAATTCCTTTGGCAGAAAAATACATACAAAAAGGTAAAACAGCTTTACTGTAGTTTAAAATAAACAAGTACCTATATAATCTTCCAATCAAAGAAAAATAAAATCAATTCACAAATGAATCACAAGATTTCATAAAGGGAGAGTACCAGCAGCATAATGTATTTATAATGTTACATGTGAGATGTTTGTGATGTCTAATATCACCTTTTCATTAATAAAATCTTGTGTTAGATACAAAATAATAATCTCCTTGGCTTGTAAATTGAAAAAAGTAAAGGAATTCAAAATTACTTGCAAAGCATAATGTTAACTATAATACTTACATATAAGTTACTTTCACAATACAAAAAAACAAGAAAAATATCATAAATAGGAATAATTTTTGTATAAACTATTAAAAGTTATCCACTTTCAATCAATAAATGTCAACAAATTTTTTAAATTACTAATTTCAATATAGATAGGAACATTATTCCATGAAATAAGTTAATGTAGGATGATGCATTTATTTTATTATAAGAGATAATTAATTAAACATAATTAATTATTCAATAAAATAGAATTGAAGTAATTTTAATGTTAGTAAGAGTTTAACTATTCAATTTGTTTTATCACAAATAAGTATAGTTTATTCATAGTAGTAAGTAATACATTTTACATAATTGAATTGATAGATAAAAAAGTTGTGGGCACAATAAGAACATACTGGTTAACATCTACAATGGCCACCAAAATTAGTAATCCATAAATTCAACACGAAATTATCATTTATAACATAAGAAAAATGAAAAATATATTGGAAATGTGATTGAAATACTGAAATAATCCGTTAGAAAACACGATGCACAAAAAAATCTAATTTTCGGAATATAAACCGACAGAAAATTTTCTGATGTTCCAACCAAAACCGCCATTATTATATCAGAAAATTACGAAAAAAAAGGTGTGATTTCACAGTTTCAAAGGTTGTACATATCATTTTTAAGCTGCATTTAAACGAAAATGGATTATAAACAAATTTCATTAGTTATGTAGAAACAAAGACTATTTAAGTTTGGGGGTCGGTTGACAGAACATATCGGTACAAGAGAAATTGTTACAAATTTAACAAAAATTCACTTTGCTATCTACTATGTACTTAATATAATAATTGAATTTTCTGAAAATATATCAATAAATACCTGATTTCCATTTGGGGATAGGTAAATGCCGTAGCCCTAAATCAACTAAAACAAAAACACAACTACTAAAAAGTAACGACAGATGACAGGATGAGACATTAGCTGACAGCTTAGACGTATGTTGACAAGCTTGACACTCCTTTAATTTTTCTTCTGTTTTCTTGATTAAGTTTGAAAACATTAGCCCCATGCAGCTCCATTTGGCATTCCAACCACACATTTTATCTTCAAGGGTTATACCAAGGCCACCTCTAACACAAGGCCGGAAACCTAGATGTGGCAACGTGGCGCGACTTTCAAAAAGAGGGCCGATGAAAACGATCGTAGGACTGAGAAATATGAAATAAATCAGGCTAAAAAACATTTTAAACGAATAAAAATCGAAATATATATGGGTAGACCAAAGAAAATAATACTGCAAAAGGTATTTTATTGATAAGAATATAAAATATGAATAAAATCAGCCTCTACAGCTGACGAGACATCACCTTAAAATTAATATAAATCAACTAAATACTGAATAAATTATGCTCAATTCTTACCTAGATTATCATTTATTCATTCAAATAGTTTTATACTACACCTGACATATGGTTCATCATTGTCAAATCCAATCAAATATAAATATATACAGTTTGTTTGTTATTGACAGTCACTTCTCTAAATGAGCACTCAATTTAGATTTAATCTTCACAAAAATTCACTATCACATCACTGTTTAACCATTCTTCTTGTTGTTCCTGTCCTTTTTCTTCCCATTCCAGGATTACCTCTTGCAGCTGGATTCTTCTCCACTGGAAGATATTTCGAGAGATGGGGAAATATTTGTGGTATTACATTTTCCCTTAACACAGGTCTTTTCCTTGTAAATGTCTTCAGATCACCATACTTATCCTTGTACACATCAGTGAATGAAATTTGATCTTTGGGGAAATATTTAATACTGAGTTTAATACACACTGAAGTTTGACTTAGTCTCCAATTTGTATGTAGGATCCTTTCTTCAGCTTATCACTGGGTGGAAACTACTGTAATATATCCTTCACTGTTGAAATCTATACAACTTTAGTACTGAACATTTTGCAGACATCTACAACAAAATAAAATATTTAATAGAAGTGTCACTTATTAGTCGAGTTATTAGTTTATGAGTAAATAACTTTATTGGCTTAATTTATATACTTCATGTATGTTTAATGTGGCTTGATGGCTTAACAAGAATCAGAAATTGTGTAATAATATAAAAATTAGTCTTGGTTCAAGTCACTTTTAAACAATTTCAATCAGTTTAAGAAAATTCTTAAACATCCTTTATTTGATACAATTACCATGTTATGCCTTAATTGCTTTATATTTTATATGAGTCCACATACTAGAGAGTATGTTTACAAATTATACTGATGCTAAAATCTTTTTATTTATATATATTATTAAATATCTTACCTAAAAAACACGGATGCAAACAGAAGTCCTATGTTGAAGTTGTCAGTCTGTTAACTGCGAATAACAAGCACCAAGTTCATAAAATCAATTTAAAAAGATTGTACACACTATTACAATCCTCTGATCATCTATTACATATCACGAATTATAAATACAGAGGCACTATAAACGTAAATAAATATTATTCCACGGTCTCGCCATGTTAAAAGTCTGACATGATCAGCCCGCTCTACAAAGTTGCCAAATTTCAGCATTCCGGCCTAGTGTTGTAGGAGGCCTTGGTTATACGACATTCGTTTTAAAATTCATTTATCCTCTACCAGAGACAACCTCAACACATTTCAGATAGAATATTACACAAATTCATTAGAAAAGTGGCTGATGGCTCACAACTGTTTATATGCTGTTTACAGTGAAAGTGGTTAAAGAGAAGAGGAGGAGGAGATGACGATGACACATGGATGACACAGATGGTAGATGACATAGACAAAATATTTATGTAATCTGTGATATTTATATTATTATATTAATTATATCATAATTATATTGTATTTCTCTATGGTAGATAAGTAGAATAGTAACATAGTAGAACGTAGTGCAACTTTCAAAATCTAACCAAAATGTGAACAGTTTAACAAACGCTTAAAATGTCCAATTTACATTTCAGGGAATTATTTCCCTCAACATTTAGTTTTATAATATTTGTGGGGTACATATTTTTATTCGTAAGCCAGGGTAAGTTTTATTTATTATAGTAATAATATTTGGTATTCTATAAATATTAATTTAGTACAAATAATTGAGGGATAATATTATTGTTTCAGGTATTCTGGTAACAGCTTCCCAGCAATCTGACAATAATTATAATTACAATATAGTGACGGTGGTACTTCTAACCGAAGTATTAAAGTTATTGATTTCGTCTATTTTATACTGCAGAGAGTAAGTTCTTAATCAACTTTTCCTAGAGATAAGTTAATTTTTTTTTTCTTTCAGAAATTCAGCTACGAGCTTAGTTGCTGAAATCGTAACAAATAAAAATATTTTGTTATTATATTTCATTCCTGCATTTCTGTACTGCTTGTATAACAATTTGGCTTTTTTAAACTTATCGTCTTTTGATCCAACAACCTATTATTTGCTGCTACAGTTTAGAGTAGTTATCACAGGTATTCTCTTTCAGGTAAGATCATCATAGGTACAATGTGACAAAAATAGAATGAACATATTAAAATTTAATATCAAATGAGTTTAGAATCCCAAAAAGAATGAAGACACAGAAAAAGCTCTCCTCTTACTATATTGTGTTGATTTTATTTACTTTTTAGGTGATTTTTAAGAAGATGTTAAGCCGAAAACAATGGATTTCTTTAGTAATTCTAACGTTAGGATGTATGATGAAGCAAATTAATTTTACAGTGATAAATTCCAAACCAATCAAAGAAAGTGTCACTAAATCCTCCTCGATCTCTTTAGGATTAGAGGCAGTTTTCATATTCATCCAAATCATATGTTCGTGTCTAGCGGGAGTCTATAACGAATATCTTTTAAAAACTCGTGGTGCTTCGGTGAATATTTTCGTACAAAACGTTTTTATGTATTTAGATTCTATAGTTTGTAATGTACTTTTACTTATTTTGAATGGGACTATAATTCAAGCTTTTATTTATGAAAATATTGTAAAAGTATTCACCTATAAAGTATTACTGGTAATGATAAACAACGCCGCAATTGGAATAATTACTAGTTTTTTTCTTAAAACACTTAACTCCATATTGAAAACATTCGCTAGTGCTTTAGAATTGATATTTACAGCTGTTTTAAGCTATTCCTTATTTGGCATTCCCATTTACTTGAACACAGTATTAAGTATTGCAACCGTTATGATTGCTACTTTTTTATATTCGCAGCAACCAGTTCAAAATCCCCCTAAACCTACCTCTGCTGACAGAGAAAAATTGTTACCAATAGAAGAAGTGTGATACTAGTTTATGTTTTAATTATATTGATTGAATAAATTTTGTTGGAAGTTGAATTGTTTTTATTTTACACTGGTGCCCAGGATTGGTTAGAGGTTGTACCATAGAGAAATATAATATAAATAATATTTTATTTTGCTCACCATGTAGATATGTCTGGTGGCTATATATTTATCGACAAGGCCATTATAGACTTAATGAAAGAAGATTATAACCTGTTTGGCTTAGATTACTAAAAAAATTAAATCAGTCTCTTTACCCCGTTTGCCTTTACACACTGTATCCATAAAAATATGAATTGAACAATAAATATAAAATAATTTCTCCTCACTTTATATGGATTGTCAAATAATAGTTTATTTTGCACACAGTGTATACAAAAATTTGTATACATGGTGGCCTAAATTATTCCCAATTATATAAGCACGGCTTCAGATAAAATTCAGCCAATTTTGTATCGCTTCAATGTAACATTTTACACATAATATTAAGAAAACCTTATTTAGAGTTGTCTTAACAATTTTATATTTTATTTTGCGCACCATGTATATAAGAAAATGTATACATGGTGGTCCAAATTATTCCTAATTTGCTTCAGGTAAATTCACCCAATTTTGTATAATTTATGGTATAATTATATTTACATAATATATTAAAAAACCTTAGAGTTGTCCTTAACATTTTTCTAATATTATATATTTATTGTCAAAGAATATTTTATTTTGCGCACCATGTACATAAAAATATGTATACATGGTGGCCCAAATTATTTCCAATTTAGTACGACTCAATTTTGTGTATCGCTTCAAGGTCATGTGGTAATACTCTACTCGTATATTAAGAAAACCTCATTTAGAGACGTCTTAACCTTTAATATTTTATATCTATAACAAAGAATATTTTATTTTGCGAACCATGTATATAAAAATATGTTTACATGGTGGCATAAATTATTCCCACTTTTATATTTTATTCTGCTCACCATATACCTGATGGCAGTATTTCAAAACTTCTAATTAATATATCCAAATTTAATTGGTACACCATGTACATAGTAATGTGCTGGTAGTAGTTTTGACCAGGCCATACTAAACCTGATAGAAGAAGACTAATCAATTTTGTTTGGATTATTTAAAAAAGTATTGTGACCACACTGGTCTTCATAACCTGTTAATCGCAATCGCGAATGGCTGATAAACGTTAGCACGGCTTGTCTTCTCAACTTCTCTCGATATGTACAGCTCTCAAGAGAAGGAGTAGCTCTACCACACCCCTTTATGGTTTATCCACCCTTGTTATGTATTGTGGCAACGCTAATGACCATACGGAATCAATAGCGTCCTTCAGTACTCCGCTCTTCAGAATTAACTGAAGTCAGAATCATAAGATCCTCGAATAGACTTCAGAGGTACCTTAGATCTGAACGCGTCAAGCGCACTGGTGATCCTGACCATACTGAGCTAGGTTGCTGCGTTTTGTTGGAAAAACCTAAGCAATCGTTGGTATATTATAGAAAATAATTAGCTGCTGACATCTCTGTGGGAGGGGATAAACTATTCAGGTTATCGATAAAACTTTCTACCTATGGGAACTGAAGTACAAATATTAATAATTTTATTTTCTCGATAGATGGAAAATATAATGTACCATAAAAATACATTCAATTTTCATTTGATAGTGAAAATTCAACTTCTTGGAAAGACAGGTATTTTTAAAATCAAAATTATTAAATAATCATTAAACATATTTCTTTACACTACCTAGTTATACATACGTATAGATATTGAAGCAATTTTTTGTGAAGAAAATTTTTATACACTGGTAGTTACTATAAGTTAACTAAGATTTTCCCGTCTATATTCCTTTGACTTTTATTATTGGCGTTATTGGCTAAACTGCCAAAGCTTCTGTTCCATCTTTATTTTTTAATAATTTATGCAGCATCTAAATATTGAAAACTATCTGTCAATTCTCCACAAATATTTATTTCCTATATTTAAATAAATAATAATATCTATCACTAATTAATTCAATACTGACATATTTTTCTGTACAGTTTTTAATATTGTAATATTTATATTAATTTCTTTCGTCGCAAGTAAGATTTTACTGTTGGGGTTTTTCATCTATAAATAAGATGGAGAATTATAAAAGAGCTACATCAAAAAGCGGTTAAACAATTCATTTATTTAATTAACAACATATTGATACAGTGTATATTTTAGAAAATATAGAAATTTATGTTCTAAAATTGTACTTGTCTTCTAAAATGTTTTTGAAGCAATGAATTATTCTTTGTTCCCATCTTCATATTATATTTAGACTGCATTCTTTTCAAAAAGTGAATATCTCTAGCTTTTCTGTAAGAAAAAAAAAACATTTAAATCATTGTAATATAAGAGAATACATATTTTGTTAATTGTTCATATTAAATGACTCAACGTTTCTATTGAATACATTACCCGATTGCTGAAAAGTTCATGAAACAGATTCCTAGTTGATTTTTGGCAATAAACAAACAATAATTGAAAAGATAAAATTAATTTAAACTGCAAAAATATCCTGACACTTACTTTGCAGCTGCTGCTTGTTGAGTTTCAGTCCAACCTAAAGATCTGTATTGGGCTAATACTTTGTGTAGCTTTTTGCTATTTTTAGAAGGAACCACTGCAAGATTTTTATTTGGATTAACACTTTGCTTATAGTATTTCATAAGACTTCTATGGCCTACTATTACCCCAGATGGTAGCACTAATTGATAATCTGAACCATCTAATTCAGTAACAGCAACCTGAAATTATTATTTCAATGAAATTAACTGCTCAAAAATTTATATACGAATACTTACTTCTTCATCATCAACATTTTCTTTTTCAGCATCTGGATAAGATGAAGAATAATCATAAAAATCTGCATATTCCGCAAGTGCTATCCCTTCATGAATCATTTTACAATGGCCTTTGTCTACCATATGTTGCTGAGCTGCTTCTCTACAATGGAAGGTCCTGCCTTTTTCATTGCACCATAAGCACATAAAGCCTTCCGAAATTTTTTCTCCCAAATATCTCAATAAGCTTTGAACATCAGTACAGTATTCTATATCAGGAATAAAGAAGGAATGTGCAAGGGTCATATGCTCCAAGTTTTTATAAAAATTGTTGCTATGATGTGAGCAAAACAAACAATCATTGTTATCTATTGGATTTTCTGACACTTCTTCCCATTCATCTGAATCTACCTCTTCTGTTTCAGAATCACAGCTTAAGGTTTCTTCAACATTTGATAATTTTTTTGTTTTATCAAGAGACACACTAGAATTTCCTAAAATTAAAATGTTCATATTTTATGTTGAACTAACGACTTATATTCTATAACTTGCCTTCCGGTTTATATTTCTCATTTTCCTTGTGTTTTTTGGAGTTCAAGTGATTATCGTATGCATTTTGACCACCAAAAGTCTTACGACATATTGCACAATAGACACTTTTATCTTGATTGGCTACTTCATTGATATTTCTCTGATTTTGTACTCTTATTTGGAAATCTTCTGAAGTAACAGGGGGTAAATCAGCTACCTTTCTTTTCAAATTATACCTGTGCCAGTCCGTTTTATAGTGTAATCTTTGTAATTCCGCATCTTTAAATGCTACGCGACAGGAAATGCAAGTAAAAGAATCTTTGCCAATATTGGTACTGGACATTTTAAACCCTATCGAAAATGGAAAAATAATTGTCACGCTTTTATTTTCAAATTATGAACCTACACGTTTAAGAGCTCTCTTATTTACTTCTCCATGCTATGCCATAACCTTAAATTTTCTTCTTTCTTAGTTATCACTTTAAAATGTTCAGAGGACTGTAGATCTAGACCTGGGTAAATTCTCCTCTGGAATAGTGGAATATTACATACTGTGTTTTTACTACAGATAACATACTTCCAATAAAAAAGAAAATTTTTTGAGGTTAAGTCAAATAATTCAAGTGGCCTACAAAATTTGAAACTATAAAAATTAAATGAATTTAAGAATTTAGCATATAATAATACTAATAAGCAATGACTTCAAAGGTAGTTATAATGGCTAATTGTCAAAAATGGATAATTCCCAATTTTTTTCCTGATTAAACTAGCATGAATGCAGAAAAACTGCAAATTTTTGTTGTTACAAAAGTCTGTAAATAAATTATTCCTTAGCTTATACTGAAGATGTATATTATAATTATCCAGGTTTTAATATACTTTACATTTTCTAGGCTATCAAAACTTTGGGATTATTTCAAAAAGCAACAGAACTCGACAAAGGGACAGCTGCTCTGCTTCCCGAAGCGTATAAGAAATTTTACAGAGAATGGAAGTTTACCAAACCTACTGCTGTACATTACATACCAGAAGAAGGAAAATGGAAAAGAAACGAAGTAACTGGGGAAATGTAAGTAATATTGTTTTGTTCAGAGTTTGCATGAACTTTTACATTATAATCTATCCATATTAAGTAAAATTTAACTATCTGCACACAATCATGCGCCTTTACTTTTTTTATTTTGTTAAATAAGAAGTTACTTACCTTCCTTTTGCTACTTACTTTTCACTTTGATAACTTCTAGTTTGCCAGTTCAAAATATTCCACTGCCAGTTTTTTACCCTAAAGAATCACACAATCATCTTTGGGGTGGAGAAGGAGTCGTACAAGGATTTCAGAAACGCGATAAATTCAGAAGAAGAGTTCCACATTTTTGGGTACCAGTTTTAAAAAGATCTGTAGTCTATTCAGAAATCTTAGATAAATATATTTCAGTTATTGTAACTGATAGGGCTGTCAGCCTTATAAATTCCAACTATGGATTCGATCATTATCTCTTAAAGGTAAGTTTACATTTCTCATGTTTTGAAAGTAGTATTTTATTGGCTTTGAATTTTAAGACACCAGCTTGCGATCTCAGATCATTATTAGCGTTGACTTTGAAACGAAAAATACTTCAAAAGTTACGTAATGGTTGTCCCGCATATAATGATAAACCTACAAAACAAAGAGATATTTTGGAACAGTACAAAACCTATTTAACGGCGGTAAGTTTTTTATTTGTTATAAACAGATTAGATAGAACAGGAAACATTTTATAAAGATTATTTAAATTACTCATTGTTTGAGATTATTTTAAATACTAGTTCCGGTAAAAATGGTTATCATTTTTGTAATGTTTTAATATTTTATGTGAAAACTTTATTTTTATTGTTTAATTCAACAGTATACTACTGAAGAAATTGATTGGTATGGTTATTCATTAACCGAAGCATGCAGGATCTTCCAAAATAAAATAGAAGCTCAAGAAAAAGCTAAAATAGTACCTTTAAAACATGTTTATAGAACTGAGCTAATAGAAAAATTAAAAGCTGCATCAATTAGCGAATCTTCCGAACAGATGCAACGACTAGAGTAAGTTTCTTTGAACGATTTAAAAACTTTTTCTTGCTAATTTCAGTTTTAGGCAAACTGGGACGTCGTGGTTACAAAAGATGAATCCTTTTGGAAAGAAACATGAAACCTGATAAATTGTTCTGTTTGTAGTGTGATTAAATAAAGATTATTTTTAATTTTATTTGTTTGTTATTTTGCACACCTTATGGGGTCGGGTCATCGACATAAATAATGATATAATTTTTATATAAACTTTTCACTGCTAAATGTTTTAGGCACACTAATCTTGATAAAAAAATAAATAAAACAAGATTTGATTTAAAACTTGTAATTAAAAAAATTCTTATAAAAATAGGATACATAAATTTGTTTAAATTAAAACTATTTTCAAAAAAAAAACATAAATTTTATTCCGACTAATAGGGAACATTATTTAGTTTTATATATAAACTTGTTCAAGTTTTGCATAAAAATTAGTGTAAAATCAAGAGTTTTGTTTGAAGCTATGTTTTAATAATAACTTACCTAAACGCGGAAAATTGGATCCTGATCTATACCTGTAAGTAGAAAAATGAAGAATATCGAATGAAATCATGAATCACCCTGTACTAGTGCTATAATTTACCTCAAAGTGTTTAATTCAACACTTCAAAAGAATATTTACAGTTACATTATTTGATACACAATTGAAAATAGTACAGACCTTAAAGCTCCAATGAACTGAAGATTTCACTTGTTCACCAAAATGAATTGTTACTTTATTTGAACTGATAACTGATGTATGGTCACTTTACAAATCGCAGTCATTAATTGCGAATGTATATCACCACTAAATATACTTCACCCCCAAAAACACACCAATCAAAAACACATATTTCTTTAAGAACTATCTATTTCACAACACAGCATAAAGTTTAATTATTACATGGAGTCACAGGTTTACTTTCAGTAAAATATAGGCAAACAGTTGAGAATAAAAACAAACACGAATAACTATACACAATTATCACAAATTGTAATAGAAATACAATATTTTTCTTTTTAATATTACAAACTACACAACACTACTTTTAACACAATGTTGAAAATGAATATACAGTTCTTTCACATTGAAATTAAAATGTGTAGTTAGTCCGCTATGTAGTCATCAAAAAACAAATATTCAGAAAACTTATGAGAAAGAACTGCTCTACGATTATTTTGCCACTTCACATTTTTAGCGTTTCTCCAGAAAATAGGATATACATTACGTTTTTTTATTATAAAACACGTTTTTAGTCTATGCTTATCGTTGATCACCAATTTCCTGAAATAAACGGTGTGTTAGTATGGTTTTAGATGCCTGTACTTTTTAGACACTTTTTTCCTGAAAACTTTTATGTAAACTGCTTTATAATGTGAATTGATGAGTTCCCTAACCACTACTGTCATTAATTTAAAAAGTATAGTAAAAATATCTCTTAATACTAATACCGAATCAAAAAAAATATAATTCCAAGTAAATCAAAATAAATTATTCATTATAGATTTTCAAAAAAGTACCAATAGTACCTATATTGAAATAGGTAATTAAAATTAAATCAACAAAAATAAAATTACGACTGAATTAAATTTTTTGACGATTAGAATAAACAGTTTAGAAATTTACAGGGTGGTTCAAAGATTGTGGTCCTGTAACTTTTCTGTACTTGTGAGACATACTATTTTATACACTTTTTAGAATTATGTCAAACTACTGATATGAAACTTTGTATGAATCTTGACTCAGTTCATACTGGGTAGTCAACAAAATTTTACTAAAACAACAGCTCCACTTTTTTCAACCACCCTGTGTCTAAGTTTCTAGAAATTTCATATAATCTTTTAGCATTATTTTATTTACTTATGCTCACAGTATAAATGGTAAGTGAGCTCCCAACAAAAATAAATTAGAGATTTTATGATAAAAATTATCACAATACTTTTCTGAAAATCAATATAAATTTTTTTTAAAAATATAATGACTATACTTTTTCACATGTGTCATAATATATAAATATATACCGATAAAATTAATGAATATATATATATAAGCAAAAAAGGAAGAAAAAAAAATTTTGATAATAAAAAAAATTAAGCTGTACCACCACGTACCACAACAATAATGAGATGATCTTCCTTTATAGCTTCATCAGATAAGTTTGGACAACTACGTTTTAATAATTCAGTTGAGAAAGGACAGGGAGGAAAGGAATAAAGGACCCCAGTGGCTTCAGTTTCCTTGTTTAACAGAGAGATAACACCGGCAGCTTCCTTTTGTTTCAAATATGAAACTAAATTTCTTAAAGGTCTGGTTTGAACTGTAGCATCATCATTAGTAACAGATGCAGTAGAACCAGCTAGCCCTAGGAAAATTGCATGAGAACTAGCACTGGAAATTCTCTTTTGTACATCTTCTAACTTAGGTTGATCAAGTCTTAGTCTTTGAGTAATTCTTAATTGATGTTTACCCTCCTCGTCTTTCATTAAACCTTCAACAATATCTGTATCACCATCCATTAAATGAAATTTGGCAGGAAAAAGAGAATTTTTCAATATCAACGCACCTTGCCATATTGTGGTGCATTTTCTTGCTACCTCTGGCAAAGTACGGCTTGATGCTAATAAACCAGCTCTACGAGAACCACTATCTGAATCTGAATCAGGTGACCTCCTCGGTGATCTAGATCTTGACCTAGCAAACCCTCTAGAAGTTGATCGTCTCCTGTCAAATTCAGGATCGCGTGTCCTTCCCCATTCATCTTCTCTTCCTTCTGGATACCTATAAGGATCTCTACTTCCTCCTCTTTTTTCAGGAAAAGGTCTTGCTCGATAAGGATCCCTTTCAAAATCAAAATCATATTCTACTTCTCGAGCTCTGTAATCTTCTGCAGAAGCATAAGGAGGTTTTGGTCTATATGTTATTCCTGGGGTTACATCAGCAAAATCAGTTCTCAATCTCCTTTCAGGTCCACCTAAAGGAAAACCTCTCATCTCTTTAACAGCCGCTGTTGCAGCATCTATGCTATCATATAAAATAAGAGCTTGATTATCACCTTTAACATAGTCAATTTTTTTTATTGCACCAAATCTATCAAATTCTCTTTCTAATTGGGGTACAGATGTCCATGGTCCTAAACCACCTACCCAAATTTTAGTAGTAGGTGTAGCTTTACCATATCCAATTTTACATTGAAATTTTCCTATATACTGACCAGACAATTCAACTTTTGCTCTATGAGCCATGTCTAAAGTATTAAATCTTACAAAAGCAAAGGCATTACCTGTTCCTGGTGGTGGTCTTTTAATATCAATATCTTCAACTACCCCATACCTACTGAAGATCCTTCTAAGTTCTTCTTCAGTTATATTTACTTCCAAATTACCGGCAAAGAGTGTACGAGTTGCTAGAGGATCTTCTTCGGGTTGTATATGGTGTAAATAATTGGGAAATTTGTCTTTTTTATTTTCTTTTTGTTCAAATGGAGGACGTGGCATATGCTGTCTCGGTGGACCATAGCCATGCATAGGTGCCATATGGGGTGGGCCATGGTGTATAGGAGGTCGGGCAAGGTAATCATGATGGGGAGCAGGCATTGCTTCGCGTCTATATTCACGATGGATTGGGACACCCGGCGGTGGCCCATATCCTCTATCGTAACGATCGATAGGGCGCATACGTTCAGGTGATCTAGAATAGTAATGTCTATCATACTCTGGAGTAATGGAACGTGGTCTACCTCGATAGATATCAGCTGATCGAGGTACTTCGTAGACAGCCTCTACTAAAGCTATTTTATCATAAATGATTATACGTGGTTTCCCATGTTTTGCATCTCTGGCATCTTCAGCATTTCGGAAACAAACGTAAGCGACACGTTCATCCATATCGTGAGTTACTCTAATACTGAGGTCTCCGTATTTTTTGTATTCTTTATAAAGAGTATCCTTTATAACCTCGTCACTTGCTTTAGCATGCAAAGCACTAACACATAAAACTTTGTAAGGATAAGAACGCTCTGGAGGGCGCATGTAATCATCGCGATGTGGCGAAACGTATCGCGCTCGAGGGCTAGGGCTACGTCCACGACTTCCACGCCGTCGAGCTCTATCCGGGGTTATTCTTTCATCAGAACTATCATCATACCTGCCCATACTTGAACGAGAACGCTTGCTGCGAGGTGGAGTGTCCCTATCACTACTTCTTTTCATGTTATGAATTCTAACTGTAATTTTGTCTCTTCCAGAGGCGATCATACGCACTGCACACACCAATTAACTGACAACACAGTCGATGACACGGCACTCCTTCCCTAAAAACACAAACAAAACACCCAGGTTTTCAACATATTTCACAAAATAACTACAATAATATAAACATTAAGCAAAATAACATACTTTAAACTACACAGCACTGTGTATAAGATTAGGTTAACTTCCTTGAAAGTAAAAAATGTTATTTGTTGAACGCCAATTTAATACAAAATGGCACCTCTGTCTCTGCGTCACTGCCACCTTGGTTACCGGCCAAACAGCATAGTAAAGAGGGCGCGCCCGGCAAACGGAAGTCCGATATCGATCCCAGCCTACACGAGTGTAGCACTGTGGTATACTTGTGAATTCTGAGACCATAGAGCTAGCACAGGAATTGTTAAACGTGCACATCAGATATGAACTCAGTTATATGTTATATCAGATATAAAATGTAATTTTAACAGTAGGTGGCCTTGGATGTAATGGTTAGGTTAGGTTAGGTTAGTTACAAGAGAAGTGTAAGCCAGGTGTAAACTGGTTTCACGGGTGTTCTGTGAAGTTTTTGAGACTTATACTCAACGCTGGCTGGATGTCCTATAGGATAGGAGGCCATAGTAATTTAGAAAAAGAAGAAGACCTGTAGTTCTATATCCAATATAGTTCTATAGAACCAATTATTCTTCTTCTTCTTCTGATTCCTGGCCTCTTGCTTGGCAGCATCCGGCCAAAACAATTATTCTTGGTTCTAGCTAGGATTCTTCTTTTATGTTACCTATGGCTAGGATGGTTCTAGGTTAAGTATCACATTCTGGTTTAAAATATATATTATTTTTGATAATTAGTGCAATTAAACATCAATTAGGTAAAATAAGAAAACAATGGAGTTGTTTGTTATTAACAGGTAAGGCAATAAGCTATTCTAAGACAATGCAAAAAAAGATTTAAAATGTTTAAGGCACGATGAAGAACCAATGGAAATATCACAAAATGAGCAGGAAAAATTGGAGAAAGTATTGAAGAAAATTCAAAGGAATAAAAAGATACGACAAAAACAGAAAGAAAAATATTCTGAAATTAAAAATGCAATTAAAAGAACAGTTCAAACGAGAGAACACAAAAGGAAAATCAAAAGCTCTATAGTTAATGTCCCTGAAAATAATAATGACGAGTTTATTGATAAAGACATAATAAATTCAATCACCCTAGATAATACAAATACTACAAATGAAAATATATCTAAGAAACCTAAATTAGATGACACACTGGAAGGGTTTACAGTTTTGGGAGCTGATAATTTGGTTAATAAAACCAAAGTAAGTACTGAATTAAACTTTGAAAAACATGAAAATAATGTTTGTTTAATAGGTAAAAAGGGTCTTGCCAGCATGGCTTTCCAATCCAACAGTGATATCCGTAAATCTCCAGGATCTACAAGTAAAAGTATCAGATATGAAACAATTAGATAAAGGCATTCGCAAGCTTCTAAAGGCAAACAACATTAGACACTTCTTTCCAGTTCAAGCAGAAGTAATTCCTTGGTTATTAGAAACCTCTAGGCATTCTGATGTTATTTTTCCAAGAGACATTTGTGTTTCAGCTCCTACTGGAAGTGGAAAAACTCTAGCATATGTACTACCAATTGTTCAAGCTTTAAAAAAGTACACAGTGAAAAAAATTAGAGCTTTAATTATACTACCTACCCAGGATTTAGCAACTCAAGTATTCAAAAGTTTCAAATTCTATTGCCAAAATACAAATATTGAAGTATGTGTGATAACAGGAAACAATTCTTTTTCCGTGGAACAAACTCAACTAATCATTGAGAGTAAGCATCATTATTTTTTTGTAGAAAAGTTTGTACCATTCTATTTTTCAGATAAAGCATTTGGATATATGAGCAAGATTGATATATTAGTATGTACTGCTGGTAGATTAGTTGATCACATTAAAGTTACAAAAGGATTTAATTTACAAAATTTGGAGTTTTTAGTCATAGATGAAGCTGATAGAGTATTGGAAAACATTCAGAATGATTGGTTGTATCATTTAGAAAAACATGTTTATGAAGATGGTAAATATTGTTAAATACCTTGTTTTTTTTTACTAATTTATTTATTTTTAGAATCAAATTCTAATTCGCGCAAAATTCTCAATCTACAATCACTAAAACAGCCACGACCACCTCAAAAACTGTTATTCTCAGCTACCTTATCTCAAGATCCGGAAAAGTTACAAAAACTCGCACTTTTTCAACCAAAATTATTTACATCAGTTGTCGAAACCGATGGCCAAGAAGATTTAAGTAAAAACACCGTTACCGATACTTTTGTAGGGAAATACACAACTCCTAAAGAACTAAAAGAAAAATATATAGTAACAACTGCCGAGTTAAAACCTCTATTTTTATACGAGTTGATAAAATTGAAAAAACTGACAAAATCAATTGTATTTACACATTCCGCAGAAAGTGCTCATCGATTGTCGATTTTATTGAGGGCTTTGTTCAAGGAAGAATTAAAAGTAGAAGAAGTTTCCTCTCATTTACAAGGAAAAAGTAGAACAAAATTGATTGAGAAGTTTTCCGCTGGTGATATCGACTTGTAAGTTACAATAAAAATTTTTTAACATTTTAAAAATTGTTGAAAATGTTACAGGCTGGTTTGTACAGATGCTTTGGCTAGAGGTATCGATCTACCTCAAATACAATGTGTAATATCATATTCTTCTCCCAAATATCTTAAAACTTATATTCATCGAGCAGGTAGAACTGCTAGGGCAGGAGAAGCAGGATTGGCAGTAACTTTACTTAACAAACCGCAAGTTTCCAAATTTAAAGCGATGTTAAGTCAAGCCAAGCATACTACTATACAAGAGGTAAGTTATTTGTATAAAACCACAAATTTTTATATTAAAAATTGCAGCTGGTCATTCCTGAAGATAATTTGGAACCACTTGGAGGAAATTATAAAGAATCGTTGGAACAGTTGAAGAAAATCGTAGAAAAAGAAGAAAAGATGGATTTGGAAAAAGCTCTATCGACTAAAAGAACAAAGAACAATAAACGTAACAGAAAAAGAAAAGAATCAATTAATAGTAACATAAGTATATGATTATATACAGGATATAAATTTTTTAATGACAAATAAACAAATTGATACATTTTTAATCTTCTATTGGTTTGACCAACATCCTTGAACCGGCGTGACAATATTCGTGTCCTCTAAATGCTTTCCAGTGAAGTCCTTGGAATTTAGTAGCGGTAGAAAGTGGTATGTTGATGTATTTCCCATTCAAATTACTCACGTGACATCCTTTATACCACCATCCTCCAACTAATGATGTAAACGTTATAAAACTTTAAATTGAATTTATACGTTTTTACTTACGAAATAACTGAGCGCAGTGGCCGCTATAAGTGTCCTGATCCAGATCCTTTGTTGAAAATTTAGCGTTTAAATGTTCTGTTAAAGAATCTCCAGCGTCTCCGCTAAATCCTCTAAGAACATTCAATGGGTATCCATCTGTTTCTGAACCGATTCCGAAAGCTTTGTATTCAGCGTACGCCTTTACTTTATCTCTGTCTGTTATTTCTACTAACAACTCGTTTACTTCAAATCCTGAAATTTCATAATAATAGGGTACACGCATTTCTTATATTTTGCTTGGATATTAATTTGTAATAGTAAAGTTGATATCAAAAATAACTAATAACAAGAAATAAACCAGTTTCCATTCAAAATTTTAAAATACCCGAGGATTTCCGAATACGTGTGACATGACATTTCTTCTTCTTTTTTATCCTTTATTGACGTGACACAATTGCCATGGCCGGTAATGCATAGGTTTGGGTAGATTATCTCTCAGGATATAGCCCAAAAAAGAAAGGAAGAAGAAGAAGAATGCATAGGTTATGTGTAGTTTTGTGTTTATTATTTTATTTTAATTAACTTTTCGATGTAAAAATATCATTTATATGTTTGTTTGATTGTGTGTGCTTTTTTAATTTCTAAAAGTCAAGTCAAGTTGATATTTTTTTGAAAAAATAAGCATGCAAGGTGTTAGGAGTCCTGATAAAACGTCGATTCCCATCAATAGCAAAATTTATGCTTGTACCCTATTGTTAATCTTATTAATTTTTTTGCTTGGTAGCTCTACATACCCGTTATGTGATATATATTTTCGAGTCCTAACCAAAATTCCCTTTTTAAATTCCCAAAACCGAATTTATAATCTCGCCATTCTTTGAAAAAATCTTGGGATCCATCGAATCTGGCTTGTATAACCGTCCATCCGCCGCCTCTGGTTTCCATGTCGCAATATACCATGACAGAGTTTGCGCTTTTTTTCGGATGAATTTCGTATATCCCGGATTTATTTTGACCTTGAAAATTTTTTTTAAATACATTTGCTGATAATCACCATATTTTAAATACAAACTTGTTTCTTATTACCTTTTTCCTGAATTTCTCTACAACTTTTGGGAACGTTGTTTTTAATTTTTCCTTCATCAAAAAAATCACAGATTGGAGGTTTACTGGTTCCTATCAAATTATTACAAAGAATCTCTTCACTATTTATACTAAAAAAAAATGTTGCTTGAATTTTTTAATAACATTTAAGCTGTTTCATGTCTTACCCTGTTGAATAAACTGATTTGCAGCTAAAATTTTTTAAATTATCTTCGATAGTTTGGATTTTACTCGTCAGTGTATATAAAATACTTTCTTGATTCAACTGAGCGAACGTATCTTCTCCTTCAGCTTCGTCCTTGGTAGGTATTTTAGGTGGCTCAGGTTTATTTAACAATATATTTTCAGATTTATTGAAATATTTTTCGGAACCCACTTAAAAAATTATAATAAAAAAAATATTCCCATCGCTAGACAGCTGCACCCCCACAGGATATCTTAAAGAATCTACAGACAAAGATATACATTGAACTTACCACCTCTTACATTATCCGGTATTTGTGATTTTATCAGATCGATAAAAGTGGGATTGACATTTTCTACGTTAGATTCCACTTGTATATCTATCGATTTAGTGAATTTAACACTGACAGGATTCTTTGGTAATTCGGTCAACCGATTCTACAACAAGCTATTCTATCAAGACTTCTCATATAATTTATTGTATACCTTACGTTGATAATAAAAAATTTAAAAACTTACATTTGTTAAAGCTTGTATGATAAAAACGTCAGTAATATGTATTAACAAAAATAAATTAATAATGAGTCCCATTATGTAGAACTATCACTAACCAACTATCAAAAAATCATATATCGTGCCAGTCTTTATATATCAATCCCAAACGGGAATTACCAGTTTTTAAAACAGGATGTTACTGTTAACTTTGATAGCTCTTTTGCTGCTCTTCTCTGCTATTATTGATAATATGAAATTTATAACATACGGGGTTTTACTAATACCCATCCCAGCGACTACATCTTTTTTTCTCACGATAGATATCTTATTAAGAACAGGTTATGGTTATAAATTCCAGAAGAGTTCGATGGCACTAGCAATTTTTCTAAGAGGAAAAAGATTTACGTTAGATTGGATGGAGTAAAAACTCATCTGTGTTATTAATCGCCTGTTGGACAAGTCAATTTTTTCGTAGTTGTGATTAATATAGTATGAAAAATTGAAAGTTGAAATGTACAAAAGTACACTGCGAAACCACCTATTTTTGTTTTATTAAAATTTAAATTTTCCCACATAAACAGTTGGTGTATATTTGGTTGCCTATTCAAAAATCGATTATCTTATCGAATGATTTTGTGTATGTTTAGTTGCATATGCCAGAATCGTTTACTTTAAAAAAATTCACCGTTAATAAGTAATTTGTGTACATTACTGCAACTTAAATAAATATTTTATCAATAAAATGGGAAACAAATTGAATCGGGTTGATTAAAATAGCAATAAAATTAGAAACAATTTCTACTCTTTTGATATCGATTCAGTAATCGTTGAAATATCGAGAGCTAAAGTTTCGATACTTATCGATATTAGCTTAGTATTTTGACGTTTGACTTTGACAATCTATGCATTCCATTTTACTACAAAGCTTAAAAAAAAAGAAAATAAATTTTATAATTATTCGGTTCGGTGGCATTCCCAAAAAGATCTAAAATGCCAGCTGCAGTACAAGATACGGGTACCAAAACTACGGACCATGATAAGCAAATGTGGAAAGTATTAAAAGCTCATATACTTCGTGAAAGGGCAAGAAAAAAACAAGAAAGAGAACAAGAGGTCGAAGAAGAAAGATTGAGAAAGGAACGAGAGGCAAGGGAACAACAAGATGTGATGACTTTAGGAGAAACGCGAGAACAAATTTTACAAATTGAACAAAAATTGACCCATTTAAAGGAAGAGAAACACCAATTGTTTTTACAGCTTAAAAAAGTTTTAAATGAAGACGATAATAGGAGAAGACAAAAAGAAAATACGTATGTAGACTTTTTATATAATATTTGAAAGTTTGTTTTATAAATTCCACATGTTTTAGAGAAAATTTGATTTCAATACAATCACTACCGACAAATATGGTACACCCACAGTTATATATTCAACAACAGCAACAACAACCCCAGCCACAACCACAACAAAGACTTGCACCATTGCCACAACAACAAGCACAACCTCCTCAACAATCAACTTATAAACAAACAAAGAGACCAAGAAGTCCTAGTCCTCAGCCTCAGGTATCTGCATCTATGTACCATTCATATGGATATAAACCTACTACTTCAACTTCCTCCTTTCAAGGATCACCTCAAAGTAAGTTGCCTACAATAATATATGAGCTGAATTATTTGTCTTGCTGATATGGTTTATTGTTTGTTTTCTTTATTTTCAGAAGATGATGATAGACGTAATGACTTGGTACGAGCAGTGCTATGGAATAGTGAGTGTCAAGTGAATTTTTGTGTGCATGAAAATATCTATTTTTTTTTTCAGAAACTCCACAATATAACAGTCAACCAAGTGCTTTTTATCCTGTAGCACCTCAAGATTTACCTATTTATTACTCAATAAATAGAGAACAGCCTAGGACTGTTTACGAAACGCCAAGAATACAAAATTTTCATTTGGAACCGAAAATATCCGATCATTATGCATTAAGAACTCCAACTTCTCATGGTCATGTCATTCTTCCTAGTACTTTATCGCTTAACCAACAGCCTGCTCCTAAACGTAAGTATTCAAATATGCAAAATTTTCTTTTTAAATTAATTTTGGTGATTTTTAGTAGGTGGAAGTATAACAGCAGGTTATTCAGTAAGAAATACACCGCAATATCAACAGAGTCCTCCAACTTCATTGTATTCGAGCCAGTCGAGACCTTTGTATCAGCAATCAGTTAATTATCAGCCGAGGGAATAAAAAACGAAACTAATTTCTTATTGTAAATGTGTTATTTTATATAAATAATATGTGTGATGTAGAATTCAAATGTAATTTATTTGATATGAGAAAAATTTGTATTATAACTGCTAATATTTTAAAATACATTAATAGTTGGTGTCCAGAGTTTTTTTTTTCAATAACCTTCCCATCTCTAATTTTGTCATGAACGTCATGTGTTGGTTGACTTTGCTTTAAAGTGTCAAATTTTCAATTTGACCAAACGTCAGTTAGATTCAAATAACTTAAATATGGATTTGTCTTTCCCGTATCAGAAAAAAAGGAGTGAATTCGGAAGGCAATGTTTGTTTTCAGACAAAGGACCAGAATTAATAGATAATTTCCCTTCAGACAGAAAACTGTTTAAGCGTTTTGTTTTGAGGTAAGTTTACCGTAGATTCATTCATTTAAAACCGAGTAAAGTTGGAATAATAAAGAGTGTCTTACTACTTGTTCTTTAGGTGAAATTCCTGAATAATTATAAAGGTAATTACCCTATGTAGTCATAGACATATATCTGTGGTCTTGGCCTTGTTCGTAGTTAGTACAAAGCCAGCTTTGTATAAGGCGTTTTCGATTATTTACTTTTGGATGCTAGTAGTAGCTCGTAGTGACTGAATTTCGTTCGTTTATTACAGGGCGTGACGCCTAATCTTACCTTCCCCTTGCCCCTTGAGCACATACCGAAAAGTATGGGCTTCAAGCCATGGACATTAATTGTTTGACGTTTGTCAGGTTTGACGTTTATTTCAAGGTTAAAATTGTGCCGATTATGATTTAAATCTTACTGGAAATATCAGATGATAGTTTGGATGATGACATGATATATGACAAGTGGCTTTGAGGATCCCAAAAATCGTGTTCGTTTTTCTCAAAAGTCTTGACGACTGAGGCGTCACGCACAAATGCTTGAAGCCCAAATAAACGAAAGCAGCAATAGTATTCAGTCTCATCGGTTGGCAATACATTCTTAGCGGATAAGTGGACAACGCTGTTTCGAATGTCAATTGTCATTCAGAGGATTATGGTTATGCTTCTTTTTAGAGGATACATGTGTTGTTAGGAGATGTAATTACCCTAAATATTTCAATGAATATGTTATTTCAGAGATCCAGTTTCTAGGGAACAGCAATGTGCTCCGGTAATCGCCGAGCATTATTTAAACACTATGCGCGCCGAATACGCAAACGTAACCGTAAATCACGTCGAGGGTGGTTGGCCGAAAGACGTTAACATAGCCGACGAGGAACAGACGAAAAGATATCGAAGAAAAATCGAAAAAGAAGAACAATTTTACCACGTCATGATGGGGTTGTTTAAAGTAACTACATATACCCGCTACATTTTTAATAAATTTGTTTTTGTATACGTTCTTGTAGAGCATGGAAAATTGTATTTTACAAAATAACGCCTTGAACATTTACCAGCAATATTTTTCTGATGTCGAACCAATGCCTTTGGTAGAGAGAAGCTCGGCTAGAACGGTTAACGTTTATCAAGACCAATGCGTTCCGACGCGACCAGTTACACACATTTCTTGGTCTCCGGATAACCAAACTAAATTAGCTGTTTCTCACTGTAATCTCGTTTTTCAGTCTGTCATTCCGAAACAGTCTAACGTTTCTTTCATATGGGAAGTCGGTGAGTTGATTTTGCTGTTGACATGACATGACAATTGACGTTTTCGTGCCAACTTGCAGAGTGTACCAACATTACAAATTTGAATTACCAAAAGTTTCATTTTATTATATTTAATTTGTCTTAGAGAATCCTAATAGACCGTTGTATACTTTAAAACCCGAACAATCCATCGTTTGCTTGGAATATAATCAAAAAGACCCGCATATTTTGGCCAGCGGTCAATTAAACGGCCAAATCGCCATATGGGATATTAGAAAAAGCGGGGAACCAATTGATGTAAGCGTTAGAGAAAATAGTCACTTCGCCCCCGTAAATAATTTAATCTGGATACATTCCAAGACCGGGACTGAATTTTTCACTGGCTCCAGCGACGGACAAATTAAATGGTAATAATTTCCAAGAGCTTTATTACATTCTACCTCTTAATAAATCTTCTAGGTGGGATACAAGAAAATTATCAGAACCTACCGACAATTTAATCTTAGATTACGTCAAAGACGAAGATCAACATCTTTCGAACGCCTTCGGTGTTTCCGTATTGGAATACGAAAGCACCATTCCGACTAGATTTATGGTGGGTACCGAAATGGGTCATTTAATCGGTGGTAATCGTAAAGGAAAAACCGGAATGGAAAAAATGGCTTTTAAAATTTCCCACGCTCATAAAGCGCCGATAGTGGCTCTTCAAAGAAATCCAGCTTCTTCGAAAAATTTCCTAACCGTTTCCAAATGGGCGGCTAAAATTTGGAGCGAGGAATGCCGAGAGAGTTGCATCATATGGACCAGTTTCCATAAGTGTATTTTAACCGACGGGGCTTGGAGTCCTACGAGGTAACATTCTGTTAAGCTGATTTTATTTACTGTTATCGAATACCTGGTTTTATTTGTTACTCTATGCCTAGAAGTTCAAAAGCACAGAGTACACCAGATGGTGTACTCTGTGGTCAAAAGTACCACGACAGTTGACGTTCAGGGTTATATCACAGAGTACAATGATGTACTCTGTGGTTAGAATCCTCTGCAACTAAGCAACGGCTTTGTATTTTTAATAAACACAACCTCTGCAAAATCATAACCTTATTTTAGTTAATTTTTCAAGAAGAGGAAGGGAAAATAATAATTCCATTTAAACGCTTATGGTGTTTACAGATTCCAATTAGATTAAAGTTAGCTTGTGGGTTGAAATTGTTTTTTTTTATGGCCTCTTTCTCGTGTATATTTGTCAGAAATAGTATCCTTAGTGCCTCTGTTGATGTATTTTCCAGACTTTCGGTTTTTTTTACGACGAGATCCGATGGAATGCTGGACGTATGGGACGTTTTACAAAACCAAAAACAAGCCAGTTTGAGCGTCAAAGTTTGCGACGAAAAATTAAATTGTCTGAAAACGCACGATCAAGGAAGACTCGTAGCTGTGGGTAATCAAAACGGCACCGCCTATTTGGTACAGCTTAGCGAGAATTTATCCACAATGCTTAAAAATGATAAAACGCTGTTATTTTCAGTGAGTGTTTTCTTTAAAACAAAAGGTTGTGGTTGTGGATGAATTAATTTTTTCTAGATGTTGGAAAGAGAAGCTCGTAGAGAAAAAATATTGGAAGCTCGTAACAGGGAGATTAGATTGAAACAAAAACAAGCGCAGGATTTGAAAGAAGAAAGCGAACCAACGGGCGGAGAAGAAGGTGAGTCGGAAGCAGAAGGTATGGAAGTTGAAGAAGAGGTGGGATTTTTAGATAAATTCGTTAGAGAGACAGAAGCGGAATTTTATCAAACCATTGAAAAGGAAATGGAAAAATTAAGACGTAAGTAGACGATTTTAACGTAATTTTTTTTTAATTTCCTGTTGAAATTTCAGCAAAACCACCTGCAGTTGAAGAAGCTTCAACACACGAAGAGGGTATAGAAGAGGGGTGATACTTTGAAAAAAAAATATTATTTTACAGCTTCTTAGTATTATATTTTGATTGTTAATTTTGTTTACTTTTTCTTCAATAATATACGAGCCTGAACGTTTCCAAAAGAAGGAAATTTATTGCTTTTAATTAAAGTTATAGTTGCGGAGAATCGTTAAAAAAATAATTTGGAGACATAAAAATTTTAGAGGTTGAGAGCACGCGGAGTTGGGCACATATCAGTCGGATAGAGCTGCTCTAAAAGATCGCGGTCCAAGTCCATTCGAAACGCTTCTCAGTTCTCAGTTTTAGTTACGTTCGCGTCGAATGTGGATGTGCCAGCGGCAATTCTCCCTTTAGTGTGTACCATGCGTCTGTGGAAAAATACGATTTTTTTTTGAGGTAAGTTTAATTTATTTTTCTTACTTTATCAAACTATTTTTGTTCTGCTTTATTTCTATTTGCTTTGGCAATTAAATAAAACCCTAAATTAAATTGAAGGGATTTATGGAAAAAGCTAAATTTTTTTTGTATTCCATACACTTTAGTTAAAAACGTTTACAATTACCGGCGGAAGCCGGCGAAATGTACTAAAATACGTTCAAGTCACAAGGGAAGGTCAATATTTTTATTATCACGAAAGAACTAGCTTTAAAATTGTTTGAAAAAAATTTCAACTTTATTTTTCGTGCATCGATTGTAGAGTTGATTTAAAAAAATATATATACATGCAATTGAACCATTTTACTTTTTATATTGACCTATATTGTTGAAATGTTTTATTTGTACCGATAATTGAAAGTAAACATACGTATACTATACACGAAACTGAAATTTAAATGGCATAGCATAGAGACAGAGACATGCAAAAGCCAACATATATTGATGTCAATGAATTTTGGAATAAATTTAGACCAATAGAAAAATCTTCTTTGCTATAATAGTTCTGCTATTCCACTTTAATAAAAAATATATGAAAATTTATAATGATTTCGATTTTTAAAATATCAATAACTGAAGTAAGTGTTCAGACAGTTGTATTTAATTTTTGGCGAGTTTTTTTAGTTTTTTTTTTCTGACAAAGTCAATAATTAAGTGATGAACAAACTCAATAAGATCTGTCGATAGAGCCCGATGAGAAATGGTCTCCGATAGACAATCGACGGACGTACACAATTTCAGCTTTTAAGTTAATATGTACTCAAGTCTCATAGATCTTATTCTGATTCAGAAAAGGAGTAAATGTTTTTAGTTGAAAACAAATGATACTTTGAACATTTTTCAAGAAGGAAAAACAATTTCACTTAATGTTTTTAAATTATTACAAAGGAATATCAATGTTTCACGTAGTTCAATTGTATTTAAGATACTTCGTAAATCGTACTACCTAGTACGTAGGCAACACTCATTACGTTATTATTTTTTAGATTTCCTTCTCATTAAATTATTACGGAAAATACAGTTTGATGCTTCAACATATTAAAAAAATCGACTATAATATTTATTTTTTCTACAGTTTATATTAAAATAACTACTAGGTAGCTCTCTTTTATCTGTAAATAAAATTAAGCGTGTGTCAAATGTGGAAAATATCAACTTTGCGGTTAGATTTGGATGTACAAAAGCCCACTTTGGGTAGTGATCGTAT
This sequence comes from Galerucella nymphaeae, assembly GCA_963978555.1. Lineage (NCBI taxonomy): Eukaryota > Metazoa > Arthropoda > Insecta > Coleoptera > Chrysomelidae > Galerucella > Galerucella nymphaeae. The sequence goes on along the minus strand of OZ021718.1, from coordinate 142,103 downwards.
TTTTCTTTGTATCTAAAGTTTGTGATGTGAATAAACCTATAAAATATTTATATTATTTGTAGAAAGAAAGAAAGGGAAAAATAAAAAATAACAGAACGTCGTACAAATACTAAATATTCTATAAGATGAGACGTAACTGTTTTCAATTGTCAATTTTTACGAGTATCCCAAGCGTTTTCCAAATGAAACTTTGTCCAAAACATTCAACTTAACGTATATCCATTTTTATTTCATTCTGAATAATAAGAAAGAAAACTTTTTTAAAAAAACAAACATAAGAAAAATGCTAGGAGAGAGAGGAACTATAAAGGTTGTCCCGGAACAACAAAAATTCGAAAGTGTTTTCAATATGAACCTCTGTTTTGGAGTCTATAATATGATTCCGGTATTTCAAAAACCGTATAAAATGAACTAGTAAGCAAATGCCTAACATATTTGAATAATATAGATGTTTATAATATGTAGATACAATATTTCCAATTTCCATATTATTTATTATGTGCAAATAACTCATTGATTGTGCAACTCAAACTATATAGATACGGTTTACCACTCTAGAAAACAGGAAATTTGAACGCAGACTCGCAATATGTTCATTACTGTTTGTACTTGCATAACCTCGACCTTCGCATCGATTTTGTTTAAATTCTCTAGCAGACCAAGTGCAAAAATTTGTTCTTCGCGAGAATTTATTTAAAACTTTGATAAACACCAGCGCGTTCGCCATTTATTGAACAAAAACTATGTACGCGCATTCGCCATTTATTAGAAAATTTTGTAGTAAAAAAGGTTTATTAACATATTCTTCACAGTTTCTGATGCTAACGTAATGTAATACGTAAGTGTACTATAAAACGTTGGACAAAAGTAAATCAACTTCGATGTTTTTTTGAGTCTACCGTAAAAAAAATCTACTTGTATATAAGTACGTGTGGAGTTGATTGGATAATTTAAAGAAGAAACTTTTCGCATAAAATGAACTTCCAGGATATTAAAAGTTCGCTGAGTTCACGCAATTTGAAGTTGTTACTCCTATAAAGTGTATAATAACAAGATATTTAATTAACCGATTTTGAAGTTTTTGTTTGCTTCCTTTCGTGGTTTTGTCTGTGGATTCTCGATCTTTTTTTTTAAATCCTTCCAGGGCTGAATATTATAACGTAAAAAAGATCTTATTCATCATGCTCGGAAAAGATAAAAAGAAAAATGTGAGGGTCAATATTTGATAAGTGTAATTAGTTCCAAACAATTTCCTGTTCAAAGACTAAACTTTCCTTTTTTCAAGTTTGATATAAAAGTCTTAAAACCTGAAAAACAAATTTGTTACTTTAATTTTTCTTTGGAAATCTTAAACCACCTCTTTGAATGAAATCAAAATCTCTTAAGACCACAAAGAAAATTCCTACACCAGTTGATGGCATTTTTGTTGATACTCAAGAAAAATTATAATACGTAGACGTGAAATTATCTTATCTTATTGTTACCCACTAGTAAACGAAACCCAATTTCTTTTTCATTTCGTTTTCTTTCTGGCTCCGCGATGCTGCTGCTTCTGGGCATTCAATGAATTTATGAATATCGTGCTCCTTATTCCAGAAGTATAATTTAAAAAATATAACAGAAAATTTTTTGTTAAAAAGATTGTTTTCGATATATACACTCACAAAAATTTTTAATTATTTCTTTCACCTGGGTAATATCTACAAGTAGGTAGGTCAAATAATCCTTCTCAACATATATATCAGTCCATTATCCTTGACCTTTTGTCCGTCAGTATGCCCCTGTAGACGTCCAAGATTAAAAAGAATGAAATCGAAAGAGATTTTCTTTTCCTGCGAAAGGAAATTGATTTCAATAAGTGAACTTTGTTGATGAAGGTTTATTAAACTAAACCCCAGAAAATGTTATTTTCAACCAATTTTTCCAAGGCTCATGATATACGAGAACCTATAAATTTAACAGTGTATATACGATGCTGCTACGAAGCTGTGCTTAATAAAATTCCTCGAATTGATTGCTCTACAATTTTAGGTTCACGGTCATGTTAAATGTCAATTAGTGAACGACGTTTCGACGTTTGATGTACCTACATGAACTTGATTTGATTTTCCCGTGTTAGAAATGCGGTGAATATTGAAACATTATATACGTGAGATATATATGTGACATTAAAAAATGTTTTTTTCTTTTCAGATCACTATTAAAAGACTGAAAGAAAAACCAGTTCGACTGAAATCTTCCAAAATGTTCTGACTTTTCTATCTATCAAACTCTATCAAACTGGCTTTATACAATATAAACTATTTAAATTTATCGAATAATTACAGCGACAATGATTTTAATATCACTCGTACGTTCACCCGAATGACATCTCCGTTAGCAGTGACAGTCGCTGTATTAATAGTATTTCTATTGTCTCCTATGATTCTTATAGGAAACTCCCTTTTATTAATAACTTTATACAGACTAAAAAGACTGAGAACACCGAGCAGCTCTCTATTTATGTCACTAGCACTATCTGATCTCGGTATTGGAATGTTTATGCCTGTGGGGATGTATTTTGAAGTCGGTGGAATGCCAAATTTCACTTCTATCAGAGTATGCCTCTTCAGCTACGGCATCGCTATTTCATTGTGTTGCGTATCAGTCTTGGTGATGGTTGCTATAGCTGTTGATAGATTTACTTCTTTAGCTGCACCTCTGAGATACAGGGATCTTATAACGCACACTGCCGTTGAACGATATTTACTTATATTTTGGGTGTATTCGTCGATAGTTGGATTTACTCCTCTAGTCAATTCGATTTTCAATGGGGAGGACCAAGAGTAAGTTATTTCTTCAAATTATTACCCATCTCACCATTCGATAAGTTTGTCTGGACGACAAATTATCACAATTTCCTTATTATTATTGTTACAGCATACACATCTGTTCGTTCGGAAGTCTAGTAGCTAAACCCATCCAATTATTTATGTTCTTTGCAGTCTACGGACCGAGTGTAGTTGTATTGCTAGCATGTTACAGTTATATATACATAGTTGCTCGACAGCATGCGAAAGCCATTCGTATAGAGTCACGTCGATCTATACAATCATCCCAACAACGCGAAGAAGACGGAAAACCGTTGCGGAAAAGCCGTCGTACTCCTCGATATGGTTTAGCGCTAGCAATTACCACCGGATCATTCTTAATACTTTGGATGCCATTCCTGGTGAGTGGTTATAATGTTTAACTAAAGCTGATCATACACTACTAGAAATATAATTTTTCCAGCTATGTATGCTAACTGATGTAGTTTTTGGAACAAACATTTTAACCGCTTGGATATCGGTGTATTTAGCACTTCCTATACTAGCTAGTAGCGCTTTTAATCCTTGGGTTTATGGTTATCGTAACGCTGAATTACGCAGTGCCGTGCGTAAAGTTATCGATGAATTCCTAGCGACTCTGGGTTTTACTCACCGTAGTCAATTTCCAAGCTCAAATCACGCACTACATAGTGCAGTTGCGACTGCCGGAGATGCCAATTCTTTCATCAATAACGAACAAAGAGAAGTTATTGATCATAAAGAAGGTAAGAAATCACCAATGATCTATCTCTTTCGTTGATTTTTCATGTTTTTACAGAAAATCTGCTTGTTCCTATGGTTAGATTTGACAGTTCTGGGATAGTATCCGATTGCGGACCGATTTTGAATCGTCCAACGTTAATGAAGGGATCAAAGAGTATGGTGGACTGTATGGCTGTGTATAGAAGCTCAGGTGTTTTAATATTGACCAAGAAACAAACGGATATTAAGCATGGGGTTAGTATGCTGTAGAAAATAGAGTTTAACAGGTATAGGCAATGTTATTTTAACTTTTTTTTTAATTCAACTTTATTCTATTAATTTTTTTATGAGGTACTCTTATTTATTATATAAATATAAAGCTCCTCGATTCTAGTTATTAACAAACAAATGCTAAATAGCGAAATTAATTAATTTTTATGATGTGTTTGTTGAATCTGAGAGTAATATTTTGGTATTTGAGGTTATTTCGAAAATTTTATTTAACAATTAACGTACTTTCGTCAATTATTATATTCGACTTATTATAAAAAAACGTTGAAAACTGTAAGTGAAACTGATAAAATATTTAATTAAATTATTTTATATGTAAGCGTAGGCAACACACATACGTGGATCGCTATGCTGGTTGCCTATCTCTTAAATTATTTTGTATGTATGTGTAGACAACACACATACGTGGAATTGCTATGCTGGTTGCCTATCTCTTAAATTATTTTGTATGTATGTGCAGACAACACACATACGTGAATCGCTATGCTGGTTGCCTATCTCAAAGGTACTTCCATTCAATGACTTGTGCTATGCTATTATTTTCGATTTTAATTGATTGTCAGTTTCTCTTACGAAATATATGAAAAGTTTAAATGAGATTTTCTATCGGTGTTATTAAATTAAAAATAAAATATCAATTGAATCGGGTATATACCATTCATATTATATTATATTTTCTTATATTAGCCAAATATTTGTACTACAAGATTTAGCTGTGAATGTACAAACTAGTTAATAGGTACCCAGTGTTTTATCAAGAGCGCAAAACAATAAAATTGGGTAGAGAAATTCTTTTGATCACATAACAGTAATCAGGTGGCGAATAGTTGCCTCTCTTAATTGAACACCCGGTACAACCTTATCTGTTAACAAAGAGTTTTTTATCTGGAATACATCCTACTGGAAAATGGAAATCTTTTTCTCTAATCAAAAATCTTTGAAATATCGTTTCAATCTATGGGTCTTGAAGGAAACAATATAAATTTGTTTTTGTCAATACCTATAATTTATTTTTTAATTATACGTAGAAAATACGGGTCCTATGTTACGCCTATGGCAATACACATTGTCATAGGCGTACCAATGATTTAACAAAAATAGGAGGCTTGAGTAATGAAATTTCTAATATTAGGGAATGTATGAATATGATTGCACTGTTGATATAAATTTTGCCACAGTAAATATTTTTCTTATAGAGCCAAAAATGTAGAATATTAATTGTATTTACAGTCATTTCGAAATTTTTAAAATGAATTCATCTTTAAACTAATAACTGACATCAAATACAGTGTTTTGATGTTAAAATTTTAATTAAAACTTATTTTTTCATTTTCTGGTTTCATTTTTACCTATTTTGCAGCAGGTACATCATATCATCATCAGGTATGTGTATAAAATTATTAATTAAAAAAAAATGTCATTAGTAATAGCACTAGAGTTCAAATTATTTTCATTAAATTTTTAAAAATTATTAGTTGCACGTAAATACCATCTTAAGACACAACACAGTTGGAAAATTGATTTTTTCTTAAAAAAAATATTCTTATATTGTTACAGGACTATAATACATAATGCTGTTTATTTTTTTTCTTCTTCAATAGTACTAGCAACTATATCAACGAAAACATCTAAAAATTTAGACCAAACTTCCAGTTCTGATTTTTCCATAAATTTAAATGTATCCATTAGAGCTTGTTTCACATCCTAAAAATCCCAAAACAAATTTGTTTAAACTCAAAAAATTATTGTCAAAGATTCCATTTTTCCTTTTTTTTTGTGAAAATTTGCCAGACAACTTACTTGTAGAGCCTGTCTATCAACTGATCTTTTAACATGCGATGTTCCAACTTTTTGTAAAATAGCAGTAAGAATTTCTTCGTCATGTAAATTACTGATAATAGAACTTATTGAATACATGACTCCGTTGACATGAGCTTTAAATTTTTTATCAGTCGGTAGATCTTTCGTAGCCATGTTTCTAAACGGAAAAGCAGTTTGATGTTTTGGTTGAATTTCGAAAAGTCTGAAAAAAAAATCATTTTTTTAACTTCTATTCGAAATTTTAAATTAAATTTACCTCATGAAAAATGTTATTCCATTTGGTGTCGGTTGCTCCATTACTTTAGCCCAACTTTTTGTTATTACGTTTCGGTCTTTTTCTGTTAAACCCGCAACAGGCGGAGCTTCTTCTTTGGTGACGAAAAAACGTAATAAATAATTTAATATTCCTGACATTTCTTGAAAAATAAAAATAAAGTAGATTATTTTTCAGTAAAAACAGAATATTAATTCTCGCGCTATCGCTAATTTGTTTATTACATCAAATAACACTACCACAACAACATTCAATTTAATACGACTGCAATGATTTATCCGATATTATTGCGTAATATTTACTCGAAAATGCTAAATCGAACAATGACTAACCAACCATTGTTTGCTAAATGGAATGTAATTGGATAACAAAAATGATTGCCGTATTTATCATATCGGCACGTTAATCTAGCACCGGGTTTTACCTCTATAAATAGGCTGTTCACCTAGACGTTTTTAATAATAAAATCCGAAAATTTAATAATACTCAGGGTGTTCTATTTAAAATTACAAACTTGCCGTTAGCTTGCCGAGTCCTTCCGACTGTTCCGAAAGTATTCGAGAACAGTTTTGCGTATCCCAAGAGGAATTTTTTAGGGAATATAAAATATGAATTTAGTACACAAGTGGTTACATAATGTACATATAGGTAGGTACGTCTATTATATAGTGACACTGTTCTTCGTTGGTGTGCTTCATTGGGTTTTTTAGCAGCCTGTTAAATTGCTGAATTTTAAGGCTATAGAAAAAATAACGTGGTTCATTTTTATAAAATATATTTAGTTTATAAATAAAAACAAATCAAATAAAAATAAAATATTTATCCATATTTGTCGTTGCAATATTCTATTTTTTGGTAAGAGCTCCGATAATCACAGTGAAAACAACTTCCAATGCTTTCTCCCATGCCTCGATTTCTTCTTTTTTCATGAGCATCGTGAAAAGTTCTAGGATTGTTTCTTTTAGTTCCTAAAAAAAAGTTTTTTTTCTGCTTTTAATTGCTTATCCCTATTTACTTACCAAAAATAATTTCGGAGTCACCTTCCTTGGTATGTGCGTCGTTCCAACCCTTTCTAAAATATTTACTAGCAAATCTAGACTATCTATTGAGTCAACCACTGATGCAACTGAATGAATTACACTGTTGCAATGTATTTTAAACTGTACAGATTTGGATAGTTCTTCGTCTGATAAATTTTTAAATGCGAATAATTGTTTGGCATGAGGAAATTTCTTGAAATACCTAAAATTAAATTAAAATATTATTAATTTGAATAAGATAAAGAAGAATTTTCGAAAAACTTACAACAAAAGTAGAGCTGTTCCTGATTCTGTAGGATTTTTCATTATTTGCGCCCAAGATGTTTTTATGTGATATTTCTCCCTTGAAGTAAGCCCAGTAGTAGGATCAGGATCATCGGTCCTACCCGTATTGTATCCAAGCAAACTCCAAAGGATGCCCATTTTTATTAGAACTAGAAATAAAAATTGATATCTTCACTTTAACTAATATTAGCAACAACAACTTTAATTTTATACTTTGGTCAATGTCTCTTTACTTTTCTTTAGTTCTTATATCCTTTCAGTTTTCTTTTCATTGTCCCATTTTGTTATGTTATTAATATTAGTATTTACCAAGTTTAAACGCAGTAAAATTTCTAGAATACCCTCTATATATGCACCAAAATAAAATAACTTACCATAACTTTCTATCCTCGTTTATTAGGTACTAAAACTCCAAATAATATTACACAAAACTATATACAATAAATTCTTTGTCAACACATCAATAATTTATCCACGAGTTACTGATAAACCCACAAGAAAGTTATCAAATCCAGTGCGTTGAATGAGAAGAATTCAAATATTATGTTTATTTTTAAATCCGACTTGTAAGTAGGTAACCACAAAAGAATTAGGGGCACGTCAAATTGTCAAAAATTTTAATAAAACCTGTCGCCTTTGATTCGACAATTGAACGTTCGTCTCGAGACCGTTTTCAAAGTTAATTATAAAAGAAGGACGAATTTAATGTATTCACTATACAGTGTGTGAAATAAGAAATAAAAAAATTAATAATTATTTTTTCTACGTACACATTTTTATTTGGTATCTACCTGGTTATTTCGTAATTTAAATGATTGTTTTTAGTTGTAATTTGAGTCGTGTTTTGTTTTTAATTATCTATTATATTAGACAGGATATCATTTAAATTAGTATCATATTTCATTTATGTCTTTCCTTTCATAATAATTCATGTCCAAGGTGTTATGAATTATATATTCTATAGAGGCCGGTGGATGTTTTTGTTTTTATAGTTACATTCATTAATTCGAATTGTTATTGAAAAAATTCATATAAATTTAGACCAATTGTTTTTAATTATTCCAATAATTTCGATAAAAAATTTATTTGAAATTATTGCATGCAATGACAAACTTAATTACCACTTGACATTTTTTTACTTACAGTTTAGTCGGCACAAACAAAATTTAACGTGTTAACGTTAGCAGTACTGCGGTTCTAACGTACTATAAATTTATCTGAAATTAATTATGTTTGGTTTTTATTGATAACTTATAGTTGTTCAATGTCACTCTACAAAATTGCGCAATGTTAATATGCTCACTTACAAGGCAAGGTATATACACTAGTGACTGACAAGTTTTTGTCATGATCAGGCAATCTTTAAAGGAAAATAGAGAAGATGGTTTTAATATAAATGTATTAAAAATAAAGTATTCCATACGAAGAAGAAAGCAATTTAAAAGAGGCTAACTCTAGCGACATCTAGCTATCGGTGTCTAAAGTAGACGTACTTGACATACATTATCTCTAAGTGAAAGGTGCGCGCATATATTGTCCACGATTATTCGAAATACGGGAATTTCAATTGTACAAGTAAATTTTTTTTGAAAACGTTTTAAAAATATTAACATTTTTTTATAATTTTTGTGTATTTATTAAAAAAATATTAACAATAATTAAAAAAAGTTCACAGTACCTACATAAAAATCTTATATATTATAAATAATATCTAAAAGTCGTTTTGGTCTTAAATAAAATTATAATTAAACAAAAAAATTAATTCTAAATGTCTCGTCATGCTAATATCGGTGACTTCATAAAATTAGACCTGTCGCAATTCTCATTTTCCATTTTCTTGAGATTCTTTACAAGTGCGTCGTGTTCATCAAGAAGTTTTCTAAACTCGAATTTCCTCAGCTCTGCTTCTTCCTGCAAAACGTAAAACAAGCTGAAAAAATTATTAAACATACGAGGGTACTTCAGATAATGATAAAATTTTTACTGTTTTTTTCACCACTGCTTACCAAAATATCTCGAATAGCATCATCCAACACTTGCTTAGGGTAGGGATTTTGAACGTTTTGTAAAATGGTCTCAGATTTATTCTTATCTTGTTCAATGCGGGAGATGCGAGCTTCCTTTTTGGGTTGATTCTTTTTATCATCCACGTCATCAACTATGATACTGAAATAAGTATATTAAGTGTATATTCTCAAATAATACTTTGTATCGATGATTATAAATTCTACCGCATATTTATATCTATTTTTAGTGAATTGATTGGTAAAAGCAAGTGAATTATTACATATTTGAATGTTTGTAAGCTCATCGAAAAATATACACCGGCTATTTTTACTCGAATATGTCTCGGCGAATAACATAAAATTTTCGTGTCTGAATTAAAATAATTTATTTAAGCTTCATTTTTTTACGTTAGTAGGAATATTTTTGAAATTCGATTTGCGTAAGCAATGTATAAACTCTTGCGTAGTTACTATACAGTCAGTCAACTTCGTTTTTCTTTCGGGATCTTAAAAACACGATCTCTTTAAAAATTCATCTACTCATAAAAATATCAGACGTTGTCGTCGACGAATAATAATTTTAAATGAGCGAGAGTGAATCTTCTCTATAAAAGTTCAAAAAAAATTGCTTCTCGTTGATTAATTTCCTGAATATATTGCCCTGTTTGAATGTGCTTGTTATAAAGAGTAATTCAACTGTACAAATGTGTATTAAATTTTTGGACACCCTTTATTTTTTGAAAGGAATTCCATTTTAAAAATAACTTTCCAACTATGATGATGTATATAGGTTTATTGTGGGATAAAAATACTGTTCTTTGAAATTGTATGAAATAATGCGAACAGACAAGGCTTGCCTTGAATTTTAAATTCTCCAACGGATTTAAATATAGATACCCTTTGGAACCTCTTAAAAATTGAACGTTTTAATGCAACAATCATTTTCTATAAAATATGTAAATGTCTTTGTCATTGAGGTCTGTATATTTTTTTTTCTTATAATAATAAGTGATCAGAAATATTAAGAAATAAAATACCGTGAAGATCTGCTTCAAAAGACCCAACTTAAAACTAGAATTCTACCAACGTTAAAAAATGATTATCTCGACATGGCCTACCTTAAACAGGATAATCTGGTTGGAAATTCTTCCATTTTCACTTCTTTTTTTTGAATTGCGATCCTGAAAAATTAGCAAATCCCGCGTAAACTGAACAACGACGCCGATGATTCGAAATATTCGAGACTGCGAAACACGTACTTACTAGCTAACTAATAATTTGGGAATGATAGGGACGCGCTGATATTTCAGAAAATGTTTGAAAGGATGCTGCTTGATGCAAATAGTGCATCCCCCTCTCCCTATATGCAATTTTTACTCTTTCTTTTCGAATTTCAATTAACTGAAATTCCAAATCGAAAAATTTTAGCTTTATACAGGACGTTATTTAGAATCAGTAGCTCTGGTACACAAATTACATTTTATCATATTAATTCCTTTCTATATACATCTCCCAAAGTTTCCTGCTTTTAAGCTAAAACAACTTCTTCCTTCTGGAAATGACATTATAGCTCAGCTTTCCAAACAAGTTTATCTCCTCGTTCCTTACCAAATTATTAATTACCCATCACTGACCTTAAATATCCAGAGGGAGTGTTCAAGTTCCTTAAACGAATGTTTGGTTGATCTTTACACTTTTTTTATAAATTATTATCAAGTTTTGTTAAATTTTCTAATTAATTTATAAATAAATAAACTAAAAACACAATTATTATTATACTCACGTTAAATTTCCACAGTGTAAAGTTTTATATTCCATTTTTTTCGTACAATATTTAAAACTGAAAGAACACAAGTCAACAAAAATAAAACCACATTTGATTTCAGTCAATTTAAAACACTTTAAACTCAAGAGGTTGTAGAAATTATAATCTTATCGATTTACGTAACGTTACATTCCATATTTTTAGAAAAAATCCATCAATTCCAGATTAATATGCTCTTTTTTTTGGAAAAAACTTCTCTCTAATCCAATTTTTAAGTTTCGGAACTTTTTAATTTTTTAGCAAACTGCGCATATCCTTAATTTTTTATTTATTTCTGGGACACTCTATACATAGACAATATGATTTAAATTAACGTCAATGATTACGGCAATTTTGATAAATCATGAGTTTAATTAATCGATAAGATTATTCAATTTAATGGAATAATATACAGTGTGAGCATATTAGGTAATTAAAGGTTTTTGGTAAAATGAATGAAACACAATTTTTTTACATCAACATTTATTTAAGAAAAATAATAAGTAAAACTTTGTTCCTCCATCAGATGAAACGATTTGTTACATTTGAAAAAAGAAGGTGAATTTGATAGACCGTTTTATAGAACAATCCCATTAAGATAGATATTATTTTTTTTTCGATAGTTTATAACAGAATAGTAAACAAACAAATGCAAATGATATAAATGCTAGTAGGATATCAAGCTTGTAAAATAAACGAACCAAAGGTATACATATATATACAAAATCTAAAATTTATCAACAAAAACTTAACAAATAAAAAACAAGTTTTAAATTTTATTCTTCGACATCGGATTGCGCGGGTGTATCTTCAGCTATAGCCGGCTCTTCCTCATCGTCACCAGCTTCCGAAGCATCACAATCTAAGGCTCTAGCTTCAGCATCGAGAGCATCAAGTTCGGCTTGTTGTCTTTCAAGTTCGGCTAATTCGAACTTTTGTTGAATTAAATCATCCATTTCTCTTTGTTTTGATGCTTCTTCATCTTCTTCGTCTGTATGCTGAACATCCGGCTCCTGTTCGGGTTGATCACACTCAAGAGCCTGTGCCTCAGCTTCAAGAGCATCTAATTCAGCTTGCTGCCTTTCTAATTCTGCCAATTCCTCCTCTTGTCTAGCTAATTCTTCTTCTGCATTTTCCGCTTCTTCAGCTGTAACAGTTGTGATTAGTTCTTCTTCCGCTTCTTTCTGAACAACTTCAGCTTCTTCATCATCCTGTTCAGCTAATTTTGTTTCTTGTCTATCTAATTCTTCTTCCGCATTATCCGATTCTTCAGCTTTAGTAGTTGCGATTAATTCCTCTTCCGCTTCTAGTTGTTTTCTTGCTGCTTCATCTTCTTCTCTTTGAGCAGCTTCAGCTTCTTCTCTAGCGTGTTCCGCTAATTCTGCTTCTTGTCTAGCTAATTCTTCTAATTCAGCTTCCTGTCTAGCTAACTCTGCTAATTCTTCTTCTTGACGAGCTTTTTCAGCTATTTCGGCTTCTAGTTTCGCTTGCTCAATTAGTTCAGCCTCTTGTCTTGCTAATTCCGCTAGCTCTTCGGCTTGTCGTGCAAGATCGGCTTGTTTCTCTTCTTCTGCTTCACGAGCAATTTCTTCGAGACGTTCGAGTTGTTTTCTTTCTTCTTCAGCTCTTGCTTCTTCATCCAAGCGTCGCTGCTCTTCTTCGCGTTCTTTTTCCAATTCAGCCTAAAAAAAACATTTAATTATACATTTCTAGTAGTTTTTTTTCCTTAAAGTTGATCACCTGTTTTGCTAATTCCTTCTGTCTCGCCAATTCAGCTTTACGTTCAAGCTCTGCTGCTCTTTCTGCTTCAGCTTGAGCTGCTAACTCTTCTTGTCTAGCCAATTCCGCCTTTCTAGCTGCTTCTTCTTTTTTATTTTGAATTTCACGTTTTGTTTGCTCTTCTGCCAAAGCCCTTTTATTAAAATGTAAACAAAAATAAATAAATACATCTAAATTCTATATGATGTTTTTATTTTTGATCGTATTTACCTTTCTTCGGCCAATCTTTCTTCCTCTTTCTTTTTCTTTGCTTTAACAGCATCGTCTACTGCTACAGACGATCTTTCGCATTTCTCTTCTTCGTTAATGAACGCTAATCTTGCTGCTCTTGCTTCTCGTAATTTTTGCATTTCCTTTGACGTTTCTTCATTGTCTTCTAATCTTTTGGCTGTGAATTTACGAGTAGGGCGATTTGGATTCAAGGGTACTGGAACAAATAAATAAAAATAAAATAAATAAGAGTCCTTTTAGTTAAATACAATTTGTCAGAATAGATATATACAAGTTCAAATTTTCCCAACTGGTTTCTGGAAAAAACTGAAGAAAAAAAAGTAAAAATATCAAAAAAGTCTTGTGTAGGTTGCTGTCTTTGCCGTTGCCTTCGACTTTAAATTCTGATTCTGTAAAAAAAAATATTTCAATTTCATGTATTCCAAGTATATAATGTTCAACAAAAGGTGTTGGCCAAATTCTTTCAGGTATGTTAAACTAGGGGAAGTTCTAGTGTTTCAATTCTGATTAGGGAGGGACTCAATGTTTTTGAAGTGAAAGGAAAAAGTTTCATTACTTACCTGCAAAGTTTTGGTTCTAAATATATTTGCACTGTCTACAAATACTTTATTTAAATTCCGTATAATTGTAGACTTCCTTTTTTTTGGTGATTTGAAGTGTTATGAATGTATTAAACCAAAAAAGCAATGAATACTAGAATTTTGAAAGAATATGGAAAGCAAACATTTAAAAATAAAAGAAAGTGAATAAAACAATTTTAGAAAATTAATGTTAGATGCAGAAACGATCAAAATTAAGATAGGCACAGTCCCAGTAACCAAATATTGGGTAAATAGGGCCTCAATTATATATAGGGTCTTCCTTTTTTTGGAAACCATCTACCTATATTACCTGTATTTTTCACTTAGCTACTTTTTTCTTGATAAGCTGTCGTTACAAGGTGCTTGTTGCTAAAAGACTTTGCCTGGTTAAGAACTACTGTGGTTGTAGCACGGAACTAATACGATTCCTTGTGGTAAACCCTTTTCTTCCTGCTAGATTGAAAAGCTTCCGTCTGGGATATATTCTGTTAATTATTCTTTCGAAGAATATATAATCTTTCTCATTTTCAAAATGTTTGCTGTTTCTATTTTTAATTTCTAAAAAACTGCTTAATAATACCAATGAAATAAAACAAAAATGTAACCAAAATAAAATTTATTGAACACAGTGCCCAAATATCATCATTTCCATAAAACAATCATCTCGTGCGAATATTATTTGAAGTACTTATGTAGTTTCGTTAACGTGGCACCTACTTATTTTAAATATAATTTATCAAAAATCACGTCCACATAATGTATTTTGAAAGCCCGTTAATAGCGAAGAAGAAGAAGAAAATTAAACGTTGTGAAATAAGAAAGGCCAAGGTTATTTTTAAAGTAGATGGATATTATTCTGTTATTTCGGTAATTTCTGGCTTCTCTTGAGTTTTTTCTGGAGATTCAGCTTTTTGGGCTGTAAGGAAAGAAAAATCAACAACGTCAGTACACACAAGTTAGATACAAAACAAAATTTAAAAAGAAAATATTTTAGTAAAAAAAGAATGTTGTTATGATGGTTAAAATCGTGCGTTATGAAATGCTGTTGTCAAATTTTTGGAGCTATAGCTATAGCTAATATCGAAAACAAGAATAATAGATCAGATATCGCGTAAATAAATTCAGCTTTCTTTTTTTGGACGCCCTGTATATGTATATAAAACTTATTAGTCGAAGCAAATTTGGAAGGATAAAAAAATTTCATTAGTAATTAAAATTGTAAAAAGGTAGTAAACTATAAAAATAACTATATGCTTGTATATAAAAAATAAAAAATTAACAATGATGATGTTATTGAAAAAAAAACAACAACAAATTACCTTTAACAGGTTCGTTGGTTCCAGCAATAGCTTTTTCTTGTTTGAATCTATTGATATAATAGCTCAACAATTGAATGTCGTTCTTCAAAGGGTCCTCGTATAAATAAATGTGTGGTCTGCGATTGTAAACTCTGTCGCCTGCGTATGATACAGATGCTAGATGACCAGATCCTGGGATATATATGCACCAGGATAATCAGAATGGAGAAAACTGACGTTTTTTTTCTATTAGCGAGCTGCTACCGCAAAGCATTATTTTTTAAAGCGAAAAGCTGGATAAGATTCAATCATATCAATGACATTTTCACATCTCACATGTATCCGAAGTACTTCAAATTCCTATAGGGAATTGTAGATCTTAATACAGTACATAAGATAATAAAAAATTACATTATAGTAGAAGAGAAATTCAAAAGAAAGATGAAAATAATACAGAAGAACAAAAAACAAAAAGAAAAGAACAAAAATAATGAGGGAATAAGAAGGATGAAGTAAAATGAAGGAGAATGAGCCAAACTGAATGGGTAGGAAAGGACGTGATTGGAGAGAAAAGAGTAAAAATGAAGAGGGAAGACAAACATTAAAAGAAAAGGACCAAAATAGAATGGAAAAAGGAAAAATTAAGAGGAAACAAATGATAAAAAATGTATCTATTGCGAATAGGTCAGTAGTAAAGCTTGCTCGGTATATTTTCGAAAAAAAAAATAAATAAAGTATAAAAAAATTAACTGATAAGACTTGTTTACAAAATTTTATTTTGCTGTCTATTACTATTTATTACAATCAATACTCTAAATAATACTAATAAATACTGCAAATATTGGAAAGTAAATTGGAATATTTATTTTACTTCTTTTAAAGCTGAAGCTGTTTGCCTGGAATTTAAAGGTATGCAGAGCAAACATAAAATGTTATTCATGAATAAATCAATACAAAATATCATTCACCATCATTTACTTTTGCTCTACAGACCTTTAGTACACATCAATGAAGTTGCAGCTGAAGAACATATTTTCAAAATATAAAAATCAATATAAAGTAAGGTTGGAGAATAAGAAATTTTCTTTTCCGCACATTTAACTTCATGAATATATACTTTAGAAACTTTAAAGCTGCAGTTTTCCCACATTCTGCTTGGTCATTCCCCGAGCCTCCAATAAAATCAAAAAAGCGACCATGGATGTGGGTTTAAGCTGGGTTTAAGCAGTAATAAAGTTAGCTTAGGCTCGGGGATCGTCTCGTACTTAACTCACCGATATATTTCTTAATGGGTTCGGTAAAGTACGTCGTATATTCGGTTTTAGACGAAGGCGACGTTACTAAAAGGCGATGGATATAATTATCATTGTACAATCTAGCCGGTAGACCGTCATCGTAATAACTGAAAGTAAAAGAAAAATTAATTTTTCCATGAAAAATTCAGTTTTCCACCCATTTTCTCACCATCTTTCCAGCAGGGTTTCAAACTTACCTTGATTTAACCGTTACTGGCCAGCTGGAACGTACACGAGGTACCGGGTCATGAATCCGTTTCAACAGAGACGCCGTTTGTGCGCGAATCAACCTTGTTTCGTCATCGAATATCTGAAAATTGAATAAATAATTTATAGATAATTTGTTGAAGCTTTTAATCAAGTTATATGCGAGCTAAATGAATTTTAGCAGATTATCAGCAAGCTAATTACATGCTCACTATAAATATACATTAAAAAAAAGTGGTTTTTAATTAAAATTGTTCATGTTGCAGTTAAGGAGGAAGGGACCAAGCATGGACAAAAAAATTGACCTTCTTACGGGTAGTCGAACATAAAAAAAGATAAAAATAAAATGATTGCCTCATTGAATTAGAAAATTCAACGATATTATATTTCATTGTATCGTAAAACTCTACGAACTGTGAAAATAAAATACTTACTCTTTGTAATCTAGCTCCAGTTCCTCCCTTACATTGTGCTTCAAATGATCCAAGGGTTTTGTACAAGGGCCAATAAGAAGCATCCCAGAATAATGATCGAATCGGATAGTAGTAGTCGCAATATAGACTAAGAGGTTTGTAAACTTTGTGACGAAGATACGATGGCGTGGGATACACCCTGTATTCTGTAAGATTACTTATTGGATCACGTAGAAAAATCATTTTCTGCAAACGAATAGTTACTTTTTAAATTAATTTATTACTAATTATTATTCAGGTGGTTATATAAATGAATTGTAATAATAATAGATCTTCTAGATTTTTTGAGTAAATGGCTGTTCACTACCACCTAGAAAACTGGGGATATCTAATCAGTCAAAACATAATTATTATAAGCGATGGAGAGTGTCTTCTATATCAAACAGTATGGATAAAGATACTAAGTAAGATAGGTAGTACTGTGAATCCAAGTGAACAATCGGTTGAATTATAACCACCTGAATGTACCTATATAAAATTTATTACATTTAAAAACATGAATAAAAATTATTAAATAACACAAAAAAAAACAATGAGTTATGGCCACGATTAAAAATGTTTGCAGGCAATGATATCGTATCTTTGTCACAAAAAAAGTTTACAAAAATATCCTCAATTTTATTCGTATTATTTCTAACAGTAGAAATTTTTTCAAGCTAGATTACTTTTTCGCCACCCGGTATACATTATAAATAGAGAGAGGTTGCTGAAATAATCTGTATATTGTAGGGTAGATGCCTTTGAAATTATTTAAAGCTAATTTAATAATAAATATGGATTAGAGGACGGGTAGTGAATTTTGATATCGAGTTACTAAAAGCACTAGGGAAATTAAACGTATGGTATATCTAACCCTCCTTGGATATTTTAATAAAATCATTAATGTATTACACGATTTTTGCATATTTTCATTTTATAAATATCAACACAATTTACGAAAGGTTTTAGAAAAAAAAAAAATTCAGATTTCAAAACCTTTTTCCTGTATTTCCAATTAACTTCTTGCTTTCAATACTTTTGTAAAGTCACTGGTTTCTTATCGAAAATCTAATTCCTGATGAAACTATAACAGCTGATGGAGTGCTTGTATATAACTTTGAACGTTAGTATGGCAGCTAATTGCGGAAATTTCATTAAACCAATAAAGTGTCGTATGGTCGTATGTGAGGTGCAACACAATAATTGACAGTTCTTTACTTCAAAAAATATAGGTACATACCACGTGTTAATGTTATTTTTTGACGTAAACATTAGGATGGGGAATGAGAAATACTTACCTCTTCTGAAATAGAATCCATACTTACATCTTTTAAATGGTAGTATCTGTCAGAAGGTAGAGTATATTTATGATACAGATATCTATAGTATGGATAATAAGGCCAGAAGTTAGTATAGCGATTCAAGCTACTGATGGGCCAGTAGTAGTCGTAGTAGAGCGACAGAGGCTTGTAGGTTTTGTAAGAATACGGGTAATAAGAATAATCCACAGCTTTTATTGGATAGGGGTTATCCAAATAAAGTGTTTTCTGAAATGTTTTAAGAATAAAATTTCTTTATATTAAATATAGGCAGATATATCATCAGTTTTTGTTGTATTTTCTTCTTTTAAATACTTACTATAGTATGTAACATCTTCTAGCTTCTATTTTATTTTATTAATATCTTTACTCCATCTATTTAAAAATATTTTATTGAAATCATAAGTTTATTATTAATAGATACTTGGAAAATCCAAAACTGCTAGTCTTATGGAAAATAAAAGATTTTTTTTGTGTGGGGAATAATATAGGTGTGTAAAAAAATATCTTCAATTGGATGTTGAGAAATTTATTAGAAAAATAAATATATAATTAACATTTTTTTTGTAAAATTAATATTTAAAAATATAAATCGTGTCTTAGCTGAAACAAAAAAAGAATATAGTTAATAAGTTGAATATAGGTAGGTCCCTATAAAGTAAAATGCTGACTTATATACTCACTCGTTGTTCTCTAAGTGATCTAGTCGATGGCCGATAATCATTGTAATGGTTAAATAACCTATTAGTAGACCAGTAGTAAGGAAACCAAACTCGTGATCTTCTAGTCCAGTCATCTACCCAAGATATTGGTGGAGAAAATTGATAATTCCTAAAATACTTTGAATCCGGCCAATAAGTATAATTGTACCCATGAATCGGATCGTATCGTGTTTCAAGTCTAACCATTTCTAAATAAAAATAACAAAAGTAATTTCAAAGTGTTTAAAAAAAAAGTTACTTACTGATTTAGTTGTATTGTATTCCACACCTAACCTAACACAAAACACTGACTGAATGCGCGTTTACTTGAAATTCACTTAATTTTAATCACACTTTTTTGGAGAACTGCCAGTTAACTTTATTCTTTCAACAGAATATTTAATTCCACGCATTGTATTCCAACAAAAATAATGTTGATTCATGTTATATAAATAATGAAGGTGTGTTTATTTTGAGTTATTTTTATAGTAAAAAAACAAGCTTGGAATATTTTTAGAATCGCGTTCTGACTCATGTATTTCGATTCAGATTGGCATAACGTTTCACACGTTTCTCAAATTATTCATATAGCAACGAAAATAGAAGTAAAATTATCCCCCGTACTATATTATTTACATTTAATGTCGGTTATTTAAATGGAACTGTTACACACGTATGATTGGTGGTGAATAATAATGTGTTTGTTAAGTTGCGATGCTACTGGAAATATTCGCTTAGAAAACAGCGTCTGATATGTGGAAAGCACTGGAAATGAGATTTTCGTTGAATTGAGTTGACATACGACGGAGAAAATAGATTCTGTCAACAGCATGTCATCTCGTATAAAGGTACTCATTAAACAACGTCTACGGATTTTTAATTTTTGTTAAACAATATTTTAATCTTGACAAAGGGGATAAAAATGAAAATTAAGTTGGCCAAAGGCTTTGAGATAAATAATCTTTATACAAATACCTATTATAATTATTATTTTGTGACAGTCACACAATATACAGAGTATCTATGTTTTAAATTTTATTAGGACTGAAATTTAATAACATTTTTGTAAAATTAATTAGTAAATATTTTACATAGTAATAATAATATCACATAAATATTTTTCGTAAAATTTTCGAGCATTTTCGTTCACCAGTAAGTATGGGTATATTGATATTGTCTTAGCTAAAAATCAAATCAAAATTTTCAAATCTCTGGAAAATTAAATATATATTAAAAATCTACGTACTCTTAAATCCCTTAACAACAGATTATTCAAATATGTTCTGAATTCAGGAACTGGTAATAAAATCTGATAATATTCTGGCCATTTACCATAATAATCCAATGGTCTGTTAATTTTGTAATCGGGTATATCTATAGGAACATACTTCGATTGAGGACATGTTCCGTAAATAAAGGAAGGGTCGTATTGCAATTCGAGCATTCCTAAAAATAATAGTTTCTTTGGTTTTGCAAAAAACTTAACGGATTTAAAGAGAACCAAAAATTAATATTCATTAAGGATAATTGTTTGTAAAAGTAGACTTACTTTTAAAAGTAAAATGACACTCAACAAATTAGTGAATATTAAAGGGGAATCGTACACACGACTAAACAGAATTCCCAAGATTTTATCTGGCGCAAGATTAAATGTAAATGTCTCTAAGCGAGAAAATTTGGAAATTCGCCAGATACCTGATGGAAAATATTTACTATCTACCTACGGCACTTCCACTTGGCAACATTTCTAAAATTACCTACATTTTTTTTAAATAAATCCGTTATCTAAGGTAATAAAAAAAAATCGGTATAATCTTTTATAAATTGGAAAATTTTTATTGTTTAAAATACAGAATATAAAATTATATCGGTAATTTTACTAGCCACATTTTCAAACAATATCAATTCTAAAATTAATTTTCCTATTTAGCTTATTAATTTTTTTCACCAATACGTATGGATGTATTTATGTCTGCGAATCTAAAATAATACGAAAAATATTGATTTAAAAATGTCTGTTAGATACCAACTGCTTCTATATTATTTTTTCTTGAATAAAGTTTAAGGTTTAAGAGTTTATACTCACCCCCACATCCCTCATAAGTGTATTGTTTAAATAATGTCTAAATTCAGGCATATGTACGTAAGCATTATACCAAGCAGGCCAACTGTCATATTTATCTAATGGTCTGTAGGTGTTGTAATTCGGGACATATACAGAGTGATATTTTGTATAAGGTACGTGTTCGTAGTCGATAATATTGGTATAGGGTGGTATGTATGGCGTTTGTAGGTCGTATGGTAAAGTATACATCTATAATAATATAAGAATGTCACTAATTTTTATTTTAAGATATTTTTATACTCACGTTTTTTCGTTTTTTGAAAATATGCAGATGCGTAGTTCTGTTATAAATACCAACAACGGTTGAAATCGTAACAGATATACGAAATTTTTTGGATAGCCTCCAAAAAATTAACCGGATTTATTACTATTATTTTCCACTGCTATTTTGGATTTTCCACGTACTGTGTTTACTCGAAATGTATACAACTCATGTAATGTGACACCGATAATCAAGTTTCATTTGGTATGCAATTTTGGTTGCTTAAGAAGTTACAGGATAGAGAGAATAATTTTTTAATTCAATATTTTTACCATAATTTTAAAGCAAGTAAAATTATACTTAATCTTAAACTTAAATTGACTCTTTCCAGCTTTAAAGTTCCCAAAGGACAAAGGAATATTTTAATGAAGATACAGGTTGGCCGAAAAATATTAAAAAAAGAGCTCCGAAAATTTTGTTTTAACCAATTTATTGATATTAAAAAAAATCAGTACATTAATAAATTAAATTAAGTCGAAAATATTAGTAAATGTTTAAAAAATTAATTTTTTGTGGTCGATTTTTCCATTATGACATATAAATTATGTCTCTTATCTAAAATACAAAAAAAAAGTTACTAATTTTGAGCCGAATATATTTTAAACGATGTTACGACACCATGAAAAGATACAAATTACTTACACCGGATAGCTCCCTATGTAAAAATCGCCTATAGCGTCTGTTAGGCAACCAAACCCGATATCTCCATGGCCAGTCAAAATAAAAATCGTAAGGGCGTTGAATTCTATAGTCTATTACATGGGCTGTGTTATAACTATAGTCAAACCCATGTACAGGGTCATATTTAAGTTTTAGCATCTTCTGTAAATATGCTCAATGAGTTTTTTTGTGTAAAAATCGATTTGGAAATAAATGCGAATGAATATTTAAAATAATATCTTACCGATATATTTAAGATGACACTCAAGTGATCGCAGAATCAAAACTGCAACAGCACACTCAACACCCGATTTAAATTCTCTGTACCTAATAATTTTTGGAAAATGTGAGTGTATCGTAATATATTGGTTCTTAGCCAACTAGAAATTCATAACGGTGTGAAGAGTTAAAAATAAACGCGATTTAACAAAAATTACAATTTTTTTTTAAACAAAAATAGACCTCTTGGTCATTAGTGAATGAATAATGTTTATTATTCACTGCCTGGACTATACTTTGTTTGCTATAGAAGAATTTTCAATATAAAAAGTGAAAATAAATATTTGTTGAGAAATCTTTATTATTGTTCGAAAAAAACTAGATATAATAAATATGTTCTTCCTGTGAAAACAACCACCTCGGGATCAATATAACAGTCGACGTATCTAAAATAAAAATAAGAAACTCGAATATAAATTACTTTTTTAAGTTTTCATACACAACAAAAGTATTGATCTACCTTCACTCGATGCTCTCTCAAACATGACTGCAATAAATATTAATTAAATTTTAAAATATTAAGAAGTCTTCCAGAGATGATAAGAAATATTATGTTCCATACAAAAGGAAGATTTTCTCCAAGTAATACCGTCAAAGAAAATAATTTACACCGAATAATAGTTAGGTGAAGAAGCTGTGAATGAAAATGTACCAAAAAACATGAGTAGGTTCACCCAATGGTTAATACTTTAGACCTGAGTCAGCTAAAAAACGTATGACTACGACTGAAAGAATTACCTCAAAGAGTATAGATGACACGCATAGTTAACAATCTGACGAATGAGACCAGCAGAAACACTACGAAAAATAACAGAAGCAACCACAGAAGTAAAACATATACAAGGTTCAAGAAAGAGGTCCGTTATTTTGTATGTCTAAATACTTACTCTTTGTTCTCTAAAAGGTTTCCTCGAAGGCATGTAATCGAAATATAATCTTAGATTCTTGTATGGGTACCAAATTCGCGTTTGAAAAGGCCAGTCGTAATAGGAACTTTGATGTCGGTGAATTTTTTCATCGCAATAAAATCTATAATCCGGCATATATAAGTAGTTGTATCCTTCGCCTGGATAATACTTTATTTGCAGCATGTTTTTGTTTATTTTTTATTGTCCTGGAATATATTTTTTGTTACTATAATGAAATGTTTCATTTATAGAGGTGAACTTTGAGGTAGAGATTGCTAAAATTTTGTTAAACAGATTCATATAGATAATTAAAAGTGCAATTTTTAGTTTTAATTCTTTGAATTATTATACTTTTTACCTTCAAGTACACCCCTTTTTAGCTAATTTTTATTTAATTCAAATAGACTCGCTAATGAAGGACGAATATTTAAAGTCCTTCTGAAATTCTCAAAGTTAAAGTGAGTGAATTTATTTAATAAAATTTCTATATCGTCATCCTTCGCCTTTCCATTACTCTAAAATTATACTTCTATGAGCCAACCTAGATACAAGGTGACAATTTAAAATATTCTCATCAAACTAAAAGCTTTACGCGAGCAACAAAAAATTAAATTTATTTAAAAAAAAACTGTCAAATTGGATTGAAAATATAATAGTTATATCAACTTACTCAGATTCGTGTTCAATAAACTTTTTTTGTAACTCACAAGTTTGAAGTTATCACTAACAATAGTGCTTGGAATCCTTACAGTTCAGAATTGTTTTGGGATATAGCCAATGGTATCGATGTGTAGAGTTATAAATTTAGAATTTTCGCAATTAAGATGTGTGAGATAGTTAGGTGAGTTTAGATTTGGGAATGCAGAGAGAAAACACACAAATAGTGAACAACAAAATGTTGTATAACCGTAATGGAAAATTTTAAATAAAAATATACAGGGCACAGACTTAAGATCTGGTCAGAAGAGAAGTCAAACTTTCGATTAATTTATATAAAAAAATGTTAAACGTGGTTTCTAATAATAAAAAAGTTTATTTTCAAAAATCATATCGACATTCAACATGCTTATTACTTTTATTTCTTCTTTATTATCACTTCCATAGATTTTTAACAATTATATAGATTGTTTCTCACCTAAAAATGTTTTAATAATTATTTAACTCAAAATAAAAAATAATAATTCATTCATTCTATGCAAGGGAGGCTCATAACACTCACACGTAGTTGTCGTAAAGAATGCTGAGTAGGTATGTACTCAAGTAAGTGCGATGGCCAATAATGTGGATACCAATTACGATATCTCTCAGGAGCATAAAGATCTTTATTATTATCCAAAGTAGTATAATCTAAGTAAAACTTAGTCGCAGGGGCTAACAAATACTGATATCTACTGCCGTATTCTGTATCGTAACGCAATTGAAGCATTTTCCTGGAAAATTGAACGAAAAACTAATTTTTAAGTTTTAAGTTTCTAGCTAACTTACGTATTTTCGTGATAGATTTGCTTTGCACAAGTCACTCGATTTTTGTTAGACGATCATAGGTATACGCGGCGATTATATATTTTTCAATACTGGAATGTTGCCAATTTCAACTTACATTCCGTATACACGTATTTTGAAAATAAACCTAAATATTTCAACGATTGTCAATAAAAACATTCCTTAGACATGATAACTGTTTTTTTCATAACCAAAAGACGCTATTTTGATCGAAATTTTCTTCCTCGCTCACATTATTCGACAATAATAATAGAGTTGGGAGTGTCAATGAAATAATTTTTTATATTTATAGGCAGAAGTACAAAATAAAAACTAAATTCCGGCTGGAGAACGTTCAGTAAAAAACAGATTTATTGATAATAATTTTAATTTTCAACAAAATACATTAAAAATAACATAAAATTTAGTATATTATTTATCCAATATTCCATTTAACATTTTATAAAGTAAGACTGTATAAGTTATTTTTGACCTGTAAAAAATATTAGTTATTACCTATTTTATATTCCAATACTTTCACTTTATACTTAGAGTAAGTCTTGAGAATGAAACGTCTAAGTTATTTTATGGTTTTTCAAAGCTCCATGATAATTAATAATATTATTACATTGAAATTAAATTACAATATGCTTCCGTAATAATTGAGACGTTTCTCATTCGTTCTTTATATACTTTTCTTACCCTTAATTTTCTTAAATTGTACTCTGTAGGCCAAACGTTTGACATATGTGAAGGCCAGTATTGCTGTATCCAGTAGTACGGCTTTAAAGACCAATATAATCCTCTACTATCATCGTAATAATGTCTAGTTTCCGGATAGTAAATTACTTTACTACCATATAAATGATCGTATTTGAGTTTCAGCATGTTTAACGTACTAAAATATAATTTAAAATAATTGTAAATAATTTAAACTGGATATTGACATTAAAGAAATTGGATAGTCGCATCAATGAAATGGATTTACGGCAAATTTTTCAAAAAAATTAAATATAATTTTAAATTATTTTATAGTTTCTTTATTAAACTTACCTTGAAAAAAAACTTGTTTTCACAATCACTTCTGATTGTTATTTGAGGTAAATTTTGATCTGGGATAAAAGATGAACGTCAGAGAATTGTCTCCAAAAATTTTTTAATCTTTGCCAAAAATTAAAATTAATTTCACAAAAATAAATATTACACACCAAAATGTTGTTATGGCTTGGCATAACTTTAGCTGCATGTAATGTCTTACTAATAGTCACTCCCTTGAATTTATTTTTATTTATAATAAATATAATCAAACAATATAATTAAATATTATTTATTCAAAAAAAAAACATTACAAAAATAATATTTTAAATATAATATATTTTTTAAATATATATTTTATGGTAAAATCGAATCGGTCCAATACAAATTGCTGTTTACCTAAAACAAAATATTAAAATTAATTTCACAATATTTTCAGAATAAATAAAAATAAACATATTTATCATTTACCTTCTCCTAGTCATCTTTAATTATAAAAATTATTTTTTCTTACCCTAACTGAAGAAAACGCCCTTTCACTAGGGACATCCCTTAAATAATGCCAGTACGAATCGTAACTTGGCCAGTACTGTGGATACCATTCCCTTCCTTTAATTCGCCAGTCTTCATGGAAAGATAAAGGTCGATAAATTTTGTAATGATAAAAAAATTTCGCGTCAGGCCAGAATGAATATTCGTAACCCGATATCGGATTTCTAAGATAAGTGAGCATCTTTCTGTAAATAATTAATAAATATAAAAATAACAAGTTATCGAGAAAATGAAAATTTAACTTACCTTTTGTTTAAAACTCAAGAAAAAATAGAATATCACAGTTTTGTTTGCAGTAGGAGTGTCTCTCGCAATACTCGCAATTTTTCTGCGCTCACCTGAATCATTCGGAAGATTTTAAACAATGTCTTATTGGGAGCAATCCAATTTTTCGAGGTGTACTTTATTTACATGACACATGGTGTATTTGTAGAACAAATTGGGCCTTCACGTTGGCACTGTCTCTACCTGTATTTATTTATTTACGACGTTATTAATTTAATGATTCATTTTGTTTTTTTTTTATTTGTTTATTTTTAGACATTGTCGATACCCACATTTGAACACGCGTGGAATTTATTTAACAAAAATCTTCCGACTGGTAAAAACTCCAAAATATTCTATTAGTAATCACTTCAAGCTGTGTCGCTTTGGTTGATCACCCAGTATATCAATATAATATTACAATAATTGTGAAATGTAAACCATTGTCAATAGTTGCAATCAAGACCTTGCAAGGTCAAACTGTTGCTTCAATACATTGCGAGAAGAATAGCGAAATTTTGTCTTGAATATAAGCAAATTTTTTCAGCAATTTTGAATTTTCAATTATCATTTTTTTATATAAAAACTGATGATATACCTCGTGAATAAAAATTGAAATTAATTCCATTAAAATTGGAATGATATTTTAATTAGGTACTCACTCGCAAATTATCGATTCTATTTTCGAGTTCGCTAAAATCGTAGTCCAAATTCCTAACGTAAGGCAAATAAGATGACCAATAGTAACTAGGTAAATCGGTGTTCAAATAGTAGTTCCTTAGATATCTACTAAGATAGGTCCTGTACAACGGCCAGTTCGAATAGGATAACTTCGGTAAATAGGAAGTTGAAGGTGTGGTGTAGTAGTAGTAGTAGTCAGATCCTGTTATTGGGTAACTTACGTAGTAAGTCCGCTGTAATAAAAGAGGATATATACTACATTTTTGGAAGGAACATCAGTGTCGTAGATAGAAATACAGATTGCGGAAAAGCTTATCGAACCATGCGATTTACACAAGTAGGACAAGGAAAATATGACATACTGAATACCACCAACTAGTGAATTCTCTCTCGCCTCGCCTCGGGAAATGAGTATACTCCCTCGCTGAGCACCCACAATTATTCTTTCTCTCCCTTTCAAGCTGTTTTTCTCATATTTTTCCGCAATCTGTTTATCTACTTCACTGATAGTAGGGAGGAGTATTTAGTTATACTAGCGGTATCTGCTTTTCTTGTTGGAATATTCATTGATAACTTTAGTTTTCCCGATAAAACATTGTCTGTTAAATGTTAGATATAAAAAGAACTTTTAATTTATTATAAAAGAAACAAAGGCGTTGGTTTGGGTGTTTGACTGGGAGGAACACAATATTTTTTTAATGAAAAATGAAGAAACCTTATCTAATTTGACAATCGTTGTACTATACAGGATGTATCATTATTTTTGTCCGAGTAACTTTGGTCGTTGAGGTTTTTATTGATGCTTTATCACCAAACGTCGAGTTAAAAAAAATCAAACAAAAGTTATCAATGAATATTTTTTTATAAAATATATTAATAGGCGTCTTAAAGTCTATGTTACATGACCATGATTTAAGCAAGTGATTTTAAACTATGTGAATGATTGGTTGCCTATGCCTTTGGCGTCGAAGAAATATTTCTATTGTAGAGATTGCCATTTTAGTATTTCGACAAAATAAAATGTTACCTCACTGCATCGATCTACTTAATTCAACGTTTAGCAATGAAACATCATCAAAAACCTCCTAATATCGTTGGTATATGCAAAATTCAATCGTAATTGTACTTGGCTGAGCACAGACGAAAAGTTTAAGACCGTCAAACGACTTACCGGATGATTGAGTTATCTTGAAGTGTAATAAATACTTCTAAATTTCGTTCAAATACATTAAAAATGTATTGATCTCCAAGGAAAACATTTTCAAGAACAGTTGAAGATAAATATATTTATTTTATGTCGAAGAGTGTAAGTATAAGGCAGCGTGTCGTGTTTGGTTTCGTTTCACTGTGTAAATTTTAAGAAGAAAAGGACGAATTCCTGACTAGGGATAAAACTTATTTCTTGTAGCATGTTATTTTATAATCTAAAATTGATGTATTTCTGGGTAAAGATACTGAATAAAATATTACTTCTCATTTCTTCATTCCCTATTTAGTTAAATAATTCTGTGATTTCTGGTAGTTTTTCGAAATAGAAATTTCGCTTTGTGTTTTCACGGAAAACTTTTATTAAATAAACTTTGCTGACTATCTTTTATTTAATGTGGTCTATTATAAAAAAAAGACACCGAGCTTATTAATATCCATTGTGTTATAAAGAAAAAGCCCTTAGGAAAATCAAGTTCCTAACATTAACTACCTTTTTAAACAACTAGACCTTCTGGAAAATTGAAAAATAAATAAATCCCAAGCTGGATCTCGAGCTACGTTTGTAGTATCAAGACAGAAAAAAATCCTTCCTCAGTTCTAAATATAAATTAGGTAAATATACCTATATATATAGAGGAATGTTTTAGTACCTTAACTTTTATGGAGCAGTATATATATTATGTATATTAATAATCCTGAAAAGTATTGGTAAGTAAAATCATAAGTTTTTGGTAAAATATTCTAATTGGATAAGTATGTCGAAAAGTAGCAATTTAAACAAACCATCTTCGTATAAAAATATTCTTCAAACCAAAATAAGCATTGCGTGTATATTGTTAGGCGTCAAAAATAAATTAATAAACAAAAAAGCAGATAGCGCTAATGAGAGGGTCTAAGCAGAGAATGAAATATAAATAAAAACACTCAAAAAAATACAAAAATAATTTTAGTGTCAGTTGGAAAATGCCAGTGCAATCATTAAGTAAAATATTGCTGTGACTTGACCCATATAGTACCTTTTTTTTGTTCTAGTATTGTAGATTTAAGTTTTCTTTAGACAGAACAAATAAATATAAAATGATTCAAAAGAATAAACCTATAATTGATGAGATCGAAGTGAAATGAAATGAAAGATAAGTTAGCAAAAAAATTAAATAGAATTGGATAAATATTGTAGAGAATAATATAAAGTCAATACCTAATGGATCAATTCACACAAATATTTTAAAAAATTGGATCAATTTAAAACGAAACGAAAATATTTCTTTTAATTGACTAATTATTAATTTAAAATGTATCAACCAAGTGCAAACTAGATAAATATCCCGATGTTTGGTTTGAAATTGACGCAGATTTTGTGCTTTTGCGCCAGAGAGTATGCATATTGTTGTACAGGGTGATTTAAAGTTCACATATAATGCGTAGTTTTTTTTAATCCAATTTTTTAATTAATCCAAATCTTTCATCACTATAGTTTCATTAAAACTGCTTAGTTGTTCTATCTTTTTGAGCCTTATAATTGTCTTAGCAAAAAATTAACACATCATTTGTTTCGTGTATCAATCTTTCTCTCGTCTTTTTTTTTATGGACCAACTAAACATTTTTATCCAAGTGAAGATAAATTGTTTCGATTATAGATTTTATCGTGACTTACCACAGCCGAATTAGAGTTGAGGTAGCGATTAGTCGCGGAATAACCGTTCCAAGGTCTAAGTTTATTTTCTATACGATCGAATTCGCGCTGAAGGACACTCGGTCGCGTCGACCATACTTTCGGGGGGGCTGTCACGACCGTCAGCCTCTTGTGTCCCACATATGGTACTATACGATCGTAAGTGTATGTCACGTGAACCTGGAAATAAATTAGAAAAAAAAATACTAAATTTTCTCAAAAAAACAAACTATATGAATTGAATGTTTTTGGAATCATCTATTTTTATATCCATTGGATCTATGAGTTGCATTTAATTAATATTTTGTTCAACAATTTAGGTATATTGATCAAATTTTACTGAAAGTTAAATTGAAATTATTATTATTTTTGAATAACTTACCTTTCCTAATCCCGGCAACACCCTAACTTGTCGAGAAGGCACACCCTGAGGAAAGGAAAAGAAAGGATAAACAAAATATATGGATAGTTAGTAACTATACAAAAACAAGGTGAAAAAAACCCAAATCAACCATATTAAAAATAATGTTTTTCTATTAATTGCAGCATAAAAAATAAATATCAATTTTTTTTGAAAAAATACACATACAATGTTAGTAGAAAGGTTTCTTTTTGAGGAAGAGGAAGATGATTATTACGAAGAAAATATCTGAAAATAAAATATGGTAAAAACAAACACCAGTGTAGTTATAAAATATATATATTACTATTTAGGTAGATCACAATAATTATAAATTATAACAAAATTTTGTTTATATGGAACTAACAAACAATAAAATATTATTAAAATGTATAAAACTAAGTTCAGTGCCTATTTTTTGCAAATAAGATAATAAATTTCGAATTTACTCAAAAAATTATCAGTGCACAAGATTTGTTTGTACATCACTCAACCATAATTATTTTCACCTAAAGCTAATCGTTATTTATTGAACAAATTTTCGAAGATACAAAAAAAGTTAATAGTTAAGTGCCTACATTTTAATAATCTAAACTAAACAAAGCTAAATCTGGTTAGTACATACGACCAAAGACAAAAGAAAATGTAGTTTAGATGCGGTAAGAATAGTGTCGGTAGCTGGTACCCCCAGGCAACCTGCCAGAAGTGGTAGAGCTATAGCTAGAGCTATAACCTCCAGGTCCATCGCCTCTGGTGCGGCTTGAACGTTCGGAAGAGTAGTTGTAGCCACCAGGACCTCCAGTGGAAGACCTGGTGATGCTTTCGGAGGAAGAGTAAGAGCGAGAATGAGGATCGCCGTAACCGGATCGATTAGAAGAATCAGAATTGTAAGAGTAGGAGTAGACTTGTTCTGCTGATTTGTAGTTACGTTCTGGTGTTTCTGTTACCAAATAATGTCTTGGAGTCTGAGGAAAAAGAAGAAGAATGACATTGTGAGGAAAAGATGAGTAAAGGGTGTTTTTAATGAATAAAATAACGAAGTTTAAACTAAAATTCCCATTTTTGTTTCAGTATCTTCAAATTTTGAGTAGAATTTTAGTTTAATCCGACAATTCTAACAAAGTAACTTCTCTAATGTTACCATACGCAATGTAAACTTCAATGGAAAACAAACAAAAACCATCCCTTTTTGTTTGCAACCAAAAAAAATGCATAGTTCGCTCATCGATTCTGGAATTTCATAAGGAAAACGCCATCTCTGCTTCTAATTGCAAACTAAAAGTTTTTGTACGAAAATATTTCAAAAATACCAATACTAAATTTCTATACATCTTTGAATTTTTGAAATATTTTTGAAACATTGTGTTTTATTGTTAATTGTAAGTGTGAAGTTCAAAAAATATTCGAGGAATTGAGTGGAGACATTGAAATTTTTAAAATCAACAAAAATTTACAATTATCAGTAAAACATCCAGTATATATTTATCAACGTAGAGACAACCACTCTGTATAACAAAAACCTTGAAATTGTAATTAGCAAGTCATCATTGTCAACAAATCCCAATAAATAAACAAAATTTTAATCTCTTATTCAAAATTGTTTCGAAAATTTCTTAGGAAAATTATGCGTCCAATTCAAAGAAAGCAACATGCTCTGGCAATATACCAAATGTAAATGTTTATTTTTGATATTTAGAAAAGTAAAACGCGAATTTATTTTAAGCTAGAGCGTAGTTTTGTATTTCAATATTTTAGATAATCCGCAGTTACTTCTATTAAACAATGAACAATTTTTTTTATTACGAAATTCTTGACTTGCAGCCAAACAATAAAAATTTCAAAATTATTCAACGATGAAGTTGTCTCTGAAATTAAAACCCTCATAGCCTCACCTTAAGTTTTTCTATTTTTTTGGTAGAAATCCAATAAACAAGTACATCTATTTAAGGATATAGGACGGTAGGGTTTTGTTAATAAATGTTGCAAATTTGTATGTGTATATTTTTCATGCAAATATACCTATTTACCAAAAAAAAAAATCAACAAAATTATTGTTTTTTAATTAATTTATTGTTGTATAATGTGATAAGTGGTTAAAAAAATAATATAAATATCACTAAGCTAAAAAAAAATAAGCGTTATGTGAATCGTAATCTACATTAAAAATGCATCTTTTAATAATACTAAACTATTTGCTATCAATAGGGATCAAATAATAAATTTCAAGCTGGTCTAATTTTGATTTCCTGAAGACCACACACCAAGACACTAAAAAAATAAATTTAACTACGTTAGCAATAAAAAATTGTCGAATAGAAATATTGTACTGCATGTCCTTTTCATTTAGAATTTCTATTCAAAAATTTAATTGAAAAAAAGCAATGAATATAACTAAAAAGACATCTACATTGTCCTTACTCTAAGTGTCTTGTTGGGTGTACCTTCTTAATTTTTACCAAACAGGTGGCAAGTCAGAATTGATCACAATTCTTTTTTTATAAGGCAAATCCGGACATTCAGCAACTTTATGAAGTCTCGGCAAAACGTAGTCCATGTGATCGGAATTAGGCTGAGAAGTGTTTCTTAAAACTCCCGTTAAAACCTTCTCTCTAGTTGCCTCTCTCGCGGACACATAAGGCTTGACGGGTTCCAGTAGAACTTTAGGTTTGATTTTTGCTCGTTCTTCTGGCGACAGTATGGATTTTCTCTCGGATTTCACTGACTCTGTTGGTACTTTTCTTTTTCCGAACGCCGTTATTGGATCCGGAATGAGACTAGGCCTCGGCACGAACGGCACTTTCTCCCAGGGTATCTCACGTTTCTGTAAGAATTGTAGTCATCAGTGCTGTTCGTCCGAGGCCAAATCTAGGCGTATGTACGTTAATAAAAGCTACTCAGTTACAATTTAACAGAAATTTATTCAAACTTATCAATTGGTTGTGAGTTTCAGTCGAATATTTCCAAATATATCTCGGGAAATTGAAACTACTGATCAAGCTTTGAATTTTTATAAAAATAGACTCCTCGATTCTGTTGAATATCAAATAAACTTCTCAATATAAATTGTTTAAAAAATATATACAGGATAATAAGAAAATAAGTGTATATTAACTGCTATTAGTATACAGTGTGGACAAAAAACAAATGTCTGTATTTATTAAAAAATGCTTTCAAGGTTCTAAAATTCCACGCTTTTGCGAGTCGTAAAGAAAACTCGATATTTGTTTTTCCATTCCATTAATAGTGAGAAGATACAAATGTTAAGTAAAGTATAATTGTTTTTTTTGCCGTTTGCCAATAATAAATTTTAAAATAGAATTTTGGCAGAGCCAAACGGATGCTATTAATCTATTGAACAACGAGCAAAAGTTTAATAACATAAATAAATTTAACATCTTGAAGTATTCTTTGGAAATTTAATTTTTTTTTGTAAATTTTATCATTAAAAATGCTGTTAATTTGTGTAACTGAGGAGTATAACTCAATATTCATTTGAGCCGTTATTGATAGCAAAACATCCTGATTTTAAAGTAGACCACAAATATCATTGATTATAAACACATAAAAACTTTAAAAAAATTATTAAAAATCCACTGTAAGAATGAAAAATAAAGGGGAACAATCTAAAAACAGACTAGCTAAAATATATTCTTAAAAATGATAAATAAATTGGTCCAAATGTAATAAAAATTATTAAAAAACTAATAATTATAATTTTCAAAATTTTTTAGTATTTTTTTAAACGAGTGGGATTTAAAATAAATTCAAATAATTCGTTATTAGTGATGGAAAAACTAATACAAATCAAATTTACTTACCGAAGTCGTATAGGACGAAATGGTGGGAGTGGTACGATAAGGCCTTCTGGTCGTGTAAAAATCGGACTCATAAACCATTTTTTCGAATTTTCGGGGGTACAAAAGGCGATAAAAATTTTTCGGAGATCGGCGTCTCTTAATGTTGAGAACTGGACTGAAGCCCGATACGCTACGTTCGGGTTTTAGCACAACTCTTTACGGCGGCCAACGTCTATTTTTACTTTTTGTAAATACAGGATTGGGTGAATTTTCCTTTTTATTTTCGATGCTTATACACCACTTGGATATTTTTCGAATAAATAAGTTGTTCTGATTCAGTATATTGGAACAGTACTGTTACAATTTAAATTTAGAAAGGGTCATTTTATGTTGGAGAAACGATTTTAAAAATTGCTACGAGATATCTACAAGAATACAAATGATAAAGCAATTGGAAAAAAATTTCGTTTCTTTCCGTAATATTTTTTTGAGACAGTAAATAAGCTATAGGTGTTCTGGACCATTGCGGAGGTGATAACATGGGAATCTCCATGAGAAAGTCACCAAAAAAGCTAAGGTCTGAAAACGTGGTGGGGGTAGAGCATGTGCACGGTGTCAAACGCCACATCGTAATGCGCTACGTCACGTTGTCATGTCAAACGTAACGTTTGACGTTGAAATATATCCAGTATTTTTTGGGATAAGTGTGTTTAGAAATGAAGAAACATCAATTTTGTTCATTTTTCTCCCAAAGCTACACATATGTCAACTAAATTTCTACCATTTTTTTCAAATATTTTTATGGTATTTTTTGGTAATTTGTCAAAATATTTATAAATATCACACAGCACAAATCTATGAATGAACAAACACCTACCATTCGCCTACTTTACGTTCTCTAAAAAAATAGACAGACTTATCTCATCCACTATATTTATCACTGAATACGTAGACAAAGTGTAAACAAAAGTAGTAATTTAATTTAAAATAGTTATGAAGAAATCAGAGTTGTTGGTGTTCCAAAAAAACAATTAACTTTTCGAAATAATGTGTTCTTGATACAAACGCAAAGAAAAATGCTGTCTACCCTATAGCGCGGTCTTACTTAAAATTCTTGGACAAAATACCAAGGAAACTACTGAATATCAGAGAGAACTGTACTAGTCTTTGAGACTTTCCCCAGGAAGTGGGCACAATAGGTTTTTAAGTAATCAGTGAATGTATACAAACATACCTGTATTATAATAGTTTTCATATATAAACAAAAAATTGTATTAAAACTACAAATTACTGTTCAATTCATCCAGTAACGAGACACATTTGCTTCTCAAGCAGGAAACTGCTTCTTTGAAAATATCTTCTGGTTTCAAGGCCCCCACTGATTCAACAGTAACTTAAAAAAAATACATTAAATGGAAACTTGAATTCTAAATCAGTGAGAAGCTAGCTCCTGGCTACAAGCGAACAACTTTTTCGAAAGAATATTATATTATCAACCTTCCTGTAAAATTTGGATGAGGGACATCGTTATTTGGACTTGCAGTAATAAAAAGAATGTCATATTTTTTTCGAAAATTCGAATTTTTCAATTTTTACCACCCTCGTAACGTTTGTCAGCGAATTTTGAATATGGAATACGAAAGACTATCACATTACTAACCTTCCTGTAAAATTTGAACGATGGACATCGTTATTCGCGAAATTTTTTCCGATAGTGGGCGCTGCAGTGTATGTCAAAGTTGTCAGTGGAATGGGGAAAACAATGCTAGCCCAGATAAAATATTGTGCTAACCCCCAATTGTTTCAATACACGTACTGTAGTGGCGATTTGGTTTGTTTTCCCCATTCCAATTTTGCTCGTTTTCGCGAATTTGAACTTGCAGTAATAAAAAGAATGTCGGATTTTTTTCGAAAATTCGAATTTTTCAATTTTTACGACCCTCGTAACGTTTGTCAGCGAATTTTGAATATGGAATACGAAAGACTATCACATTACTAATCTTCCTGTAAAATTTGAATGATGGACATCGTTATTTGGACTTACAGTATTAAAAAGAATGTCGGATTTTTTTGGAAAATTCGAATTTTTCAATTTTTACGACCCTGGTAACGTTTGTCAGCGAATTTTGAATATGGAATACGAAAGACTATCACATTACTAACCTTCCTGTAGAATTTGAATGATGGACATCGTTATTTGGACTTACAGTATTGAAAAGAATGTCGGATTTTTTTGGAAAATTCGAATTTTTCAATTTTTACGAGCCTCGTAACGTTTGTCAGCGAATTTTGAATATGGAATACGAAAGACTATCACATTACTAACCTTCCTGTAGAATTTGAATGATGGATATCGTTATTTGGACTTACAGTATTAAAAAGAATGTCGGATTTTTTTGGAAAATTCGAATTTTTCAATTTTTACGACCCTGGTAACGTTTGTTAGCGAATTTTGAATATGGAATACGAAAGACTATCACATTACTAACCTTCCTGTAAAATTTGAACGATGGACATCGTTATTTGAACTTGCAGTAATAAAAAGAATGTCGGATTTTTTTCGAAAATTCGAATTTTTCAATTTTTACGACCCTCGTAACGTTTGTCAGCGAATTTTGAATATGGAATACGAAAGACTATCACATTACTAACCTTCCTGTAGAATTTGAATGATGGACATCGTTATTTGGACTTACAGTATTGAAAAGAATGTCGGATTTTTTTGGAAAATTCGAATTTTTCAATTTTTACGACCCTGGTAACGTTTGTCAGCGAATTTTGAATATGGAATACGAAAGACTATCACATTACTAACCTTCCTGTAAAATTTGAACGATGGACATCGTTATTTGAACTTGCAGTAATAAAAAGAATGTCGGATTTTTTTCGAAAATTCGAATTTTTCAATTTTTACGACCCTCGTAACGTTTGTCAGCGAATTTTGAATATGGAATACGAAAGACTATCACATTACTAACCTTCCTGTGAAATTTGAACGATGGACATCGTTATTTGGACTTACAGTATTAAAAAGAATGTCGGATTTTTTTGGAAAATTCGAATTTTTCAATTTTTACGACCCTGGTAACGTTTGTCAGCGAATTTGGAATATGGAATACGAAAGACTATCACATTACTAACCTTCCTGTAAAATTTGAACGATGGACATCGTTATTTGAACTTGCAGTAATAAAAAGAATGTCGGATTTTTTTCGAAAATTCGAATTTTTCAATTTTTACGACCCTCGTAACGTTTGTCAGCGAATTTTGAATATGGAATACGAAAGACTATCACATTACTAACCTTCCTGTAAAATTTGAACGATGGACATCGTTATTTGAACTTACAGTATTAAAAAGAATGTCGGATTTTTTTGGAAAATTCGAATTTTTCAATTTTTACGACCCTGGTAACGTTTGTCAGCGAATTTTGAATATGGAATACGAAAGACTATCACATTACTAACCTTCCTGTAAAATTTGAACGATGGACATCGTTATTTGAACTTACAGTATTAAAAAGAATGTCGGATTTTTTTGGAAAATTCGAATTTTTCAATTTTTACGACCCTCGTAACGTTTGTCAGCGAATTTTGAATATGGAATACGAAATACTATCACATTACTAACCTTCCTGTGAAATTTGAACGATGGACATCGTTATTTGAACTTGCAGTAATAAAAAGAATGTCGGATTTTTTTCGAAAATTCGAATTTTTCAATTTTTACGACCCTCGTAACGTTTGTCAGCGAATTTTGAATATGGAATACGAAAGACTATCACATTACTAACCTTCCTGTAAAATTTGAACGATGGACATCGTTATTTGAACTTGCAGTAATAAAAAGAATGTCGGATTTTTTTGGAAAATTCGAATTTTTCAATTTTTACGACCCTCGTAACGTTTGTCAGCGAATTTTGAATATGGAATACGAAAGACTATCACATTACTAACCTTCCTGTGAAATTTGAACGATGGACATCGTTATTTGAACTTGCAGTAATAAAAAGAATGTCGGATTTTTTTCGAAAATTCGAATTTTTCAATTTTTACGACCCTCGTAACGTTTGTCAGCGAATTTTGAATATGGAATACGAAAGACTATCACATTACTAACCTTCCTGTAAAATTTGAACGATGGACATCGTTATTTGAACTTACAGTATTAAAAAGAATGTCGGATTTTTTTGGAAAATTCGAATTTTTCAATTTTTACGACCCTCGTAACGTTTGTCAGCGAATTTTGAATATGGAATACGAAAGACTATCACATTACTAACCTTCCTGTGAAATTTGAACGATGGACATCGTTATTTGAACTTACAGTATTAAAAAGAATGTCGGATTTTTTTGGAAAATTCGAATTTTTCAATTTTTACGACCCTCGTAACGTTTGTCAGCGAATTTTGAATATGGAATACGAAAGACTATCACATTACTAACCTTCCTGTGAAATTTGAACGATGGACATCGTTATTTGAACTTGCAGTAATAAAAAGAATGTCGGATTTTTTTCGAAAATTCGAATTTTTCAATTTTTACGACCCTCGTAACGTTTGTCAGCAAATTTTGAATATGGAATACGAAAGACTATCACATTACTAACCTTCCTGTAAAATTTGAACGATGGACATCGTTATTTGAACTTGCAGTAATAAAAAGAATGTCGGATTTTTTTCGAAAATTCGAATTTTTCAATTTTTACGACCCTCGTAACGTTTGTCAGCGAATTTTGAATATGGAATACGAAAGACTATCACATTACTAACCTTCCTGTGAAATTTGAACGATGGACATCGTTATTTGAACTTGCAGTAATAAAAAGAATGTCGGATTTTTTTCGAAAATTCAAATTTTTCAATTTTTACGACCCTCGTAACGTTTGTCAGCGAATTTTGAATATGGAATACGAAAGACTATCACATTACTAACCTTCCTGTGAAATTTGAACGATGGACATCGTTATTTGAACTTGCAGTAATAAAAAGAATGTCGGATTTTTTTCGAAAATTCGAATTTTTCAATTTTTACGACCCTCGTAACGTTTGTCAGCGAATTTTGAATATGGAATACGAAAGACTATCACATTACTAACCTTCCTGTAAAATTTGAACGATGGACATCGTTATTTGAACTTACAGTATTAAAAAGAATGTCGGATTTTTTTGGAAAATTCGAATTTTTCAATTTTTACGACCCTCGTAACGTTTGTCAGCGAATTTTGAATATGGAATACGGAAGATTATCACATTACTAACCTTCCTGTAAAATTTGAACGATGGACATCGTTATTTGAACTTGCAGTAATAAAAAGAATGTCGGATTTTTTTCGAAAATTCGAATTTTTCAATTTTTACGACCCTCGTAACGTTTGTCAGCGAATTTTGAATATGGAATACGAAAGACTATCACATTACTAACCTTCCTGTGAAATTTGAACGATGGACATCGTTATTTGAACTTGCAGTAATAAAAAGAATGTCGGATTTTTTTCGAAAATTCGAATTTTTCAATTTTTACGACCCTCGTAACGTATTCAGCGAATTTTGAATATGGAATACGAAAGACTATCACATTACTAACCTTCCTGTAAAATTTGAACGATGGACATCGTTATGTGAACTTGCAGTAATAAAAAGAATGTCGGATTTTTTTCGAAAATTCGAATTTTTCAATTTTTACGACCCTCGTAACGTTTGTCAGCGAATTTTGAATATGGAATACGAAAGACTATCACATTACTAACCTTCCTGTAAAATTTGAACGATGAACATCGTTATTTGAACTTGCAGTAATAAAAAGAATGTCGGATTTTTTTCGAAAATTCGAATTTTTCAATTTTTACGACCCTCGTAACGTTTGTCAGCGAATTTTGAATATGGAATACGAAAGACTATCACATTACTAACCTTCCTGTAAAATTTGAACGATGGACATCGTTATTTGAACTTACAGTATTAAAAAGAATGTCGGATTTTTTTCGAAAATTCGAATTTTTCAATTTTTACGACTCTCGTAACGTTTGTCAGCGAATTTTGAATATGGAATACGGAAGACTATCACATTACTAACCTTCCTGTAAAATTTGAACGATGGACATCGTTATTTGAACTTGCAGTAATGAAAAGAATGTCGGATTTTTTTCGAAAATTCGAATTTTTCAATTTTTACGACCCTCGTAACGTTTGTCAGCGAATTTTGAATATGGAATACGAAAGACTATCACATTACTAACCTTCCTGTAAAATTTGAACGATGGACATCGTTATTTGAACTTGCAGTAATAAAAAGAATGTCGGATTTTTTTCGAAAATTCGAATTTTTCAATTTTTACGACCCTCGTAACGTTTGTCAGCGAATTTTGAATATGGAATACGAAAGACTATCACATTACTAACCTTCCTGTAAAATTTGAACGATGGACATCGTTATTTGAACTTACAGTATTAAAAAGAATGTCGGATTTTTTTGGAAAATTCGAATTTTTCAATTTTTACGACCCTCGTAACGTTTGTCAGCGAATTTTGAATATGGAATACGGAAGACTATCACATTACTAACCTTCCTGTAAAATTTGAACGATGGACATCGTTATTTGAACTTGCAGTAATAAAAAGAATGTCGGATTTTTTTCGAAAATTCGAATTTTTCAATTTTTACGACCCTCGTAACGTTTGTCAGCGAATTTTGAATATGGAATACGAAAGACTATCACATTACTAACCTTCCTGTGAAATTTGAACGATGGACATCGTTATTTGAACTTGCAGTAATAAAAAGAATGTCGGATTTTTTTCGAAAATTCGAATTTTTCAATTTTTACGACCCTCGTAACGTTTGTCAGCGAATTTTGAATATGGAATACGAAAGACTATCACATTACTAACCTTCCTGTAAAATTTGAACGATGAACATCGTTATTTGAACTTGCAGTAATAAAAAGAATGTCGGATTTTTTTCGAAAATTCGAATTTTTCAATTTTTACGACCCTCGTAACGTTTGTCAGCGAATTTTGAATATGGAATACGAAAGACTATCACATTACTAACCTTCCTGTAAAATTTGAACGATGGACATCGTTATTTGAACTTACAGTATTAAAAAGAATGTCGGATTTTTTTGGAAAATTCGAATTTTTCAATTTTTACGACCCTCGTAACGTTTGTCAGCGAATTTTGAATATGGAATACGAAAGACTATAACATTACTAACCTTCCTGTGAAATTTGAACGATGGACATCGTTATGTGAACTTGCAGTAATAAAAAGAATGTCGGATTTTTTTCGAAAATTCGAATTTTTCAATTTTTACGACCCTCGTAACGTTTGTCAGCGAATTTTGAATATGGAATACGAAAGACTATCACATTACTAACCTTCCTGTGAAATTTGAACGATGGACATCGTTATTTGAACTTGCAGTAATAAAAAGAATGTCGGATTTTTTTCGAAAATTCGAATTTTTCAATTTTTACGACCCTCGTAACGTTTGTCAGCGAATTTTGAATATGGAATACGAAAGACTATCACATTACTAACCTTCCTGTAAAATTTGAACGATGGACATCGTTATTTGAACTTGCAGTAATAAAAAGAATGTCGGATTTTTTTCGAAAATTCGAATTTTTCAATTTTTACGACCCTCGTAACGTTTGTCAGCGAATTTTGAATATGGAATACGAAAGACTATCACATTACTAACCTTCCTGTGAAATTTGAACGATGGACATCGTTATTTGAACTTGCAGTAATAAAAAGAATGTCGGATTTTTTTCGAAAATTCGAATTTTTCAATTTTTACGACCCTCGTAACGTTTGTCAGCGAATTTTGAATATGGAATACGAAAGACTATCACATTACTAACCTTCCTGTAAAATTTGAACGATGGACATCGTTATTTGAACTTGCAGTAATAAAAAGAATGTCGGATTTTTTTCGAAAATTCGAATTTTTCAATTTTTACGACCCTCGTAACGTTTGTCAGCGAATTTTGAATATGGAATACGAAAGACTATCACATTACTAACCTTCCTGTAAAATTTGAACGATGGACATCGTTATTTGAACTTACAGTATTAAAAAGAATGTCGGATTTTTTTCGAAAATTCGAATTTTTCAATTTTTACGACCCTCGTAACGTTTGTCAGCGAATTTTGAATATGGAATACGAAAGACTATCACATTACTAACCTTCCTGTAAAATTTGAACGATGGACATCGTTATTTGAACTTGCAGTAATAAAAAGAATGTCGGATTTTTTTCGAAAATTCGAATTTTTCAATTTTTACGACCCTCGTAACGTTTGTCAGCGAATTTTGAATATGGAATACGGAAGACTATCACATTACTAACCTTCCTGTAAAATTTGAACGATGGACATCGTTATTTGAACTTGCAGTAATAAAAAGAATGTCGGATTTTTTTCGAAAATTCGAATTTTTCAATTTTTACGACCCTCGTAACGTTTGTCAGCGAATTTTGAATATGGAATACGAAAGACTATCAGATTACCAACCTTCCTGTAAAATTTGAATGATGGACATCGTTATTTGGACTTGCAGTAATAAAAAGAATGTCGGATTTTCATCGAAAATTCGAATTATTCAATTTTTACGACCCTCGTAACGTTTGTCAGCGAATTTTGAATATGGAATACGAAAGACTATCACATTACTAACCTTCCTGTAAAATTTGAACGATGGACATCGTTATTTGAACTTGCAGTAATAAAAAGAATGTCGGATTTTCATCGAAAATTCGAATTATTCAATTTTTACGACCCTCGTAACGTTTGTCAGCGAATTTTGAATATGGAATACGGAAGACTATCACATTACTAACCTTCCTGTAAAATTTGAACGATGGACATCGTTATTTGAACTTGCAGTAATAAAAAGAATGTCGGATTTTTTTCGAAAATTCGAATTTTTCAATTTTTACGACCCTCGTAACGTTTGTCAGCGAATTTTGAATATGGAATACGAAAGACTATCACATTACCAACCTTCCAGTAAAATTTGAACGATGGACATCGTTATTTGGACTTGCAGTAATAAAAAGAATGTCGGATTTTTTTCGAAAATTCGAATTTTTCAATTTTTACGACCCTCGTAACGTTTGTCAGCGAATTTTGAATATAAAATACGAAAGACTATCAGATTACCAGCCTTCCTGTAAAATTTGAATGATGGACATCGTTATTTGGACTTGCAGTAATAAAAAGAATGTCGGATTTTTTTGGAAAATTCGAATTTTTCAATTTTTACGACCCTCGTAACGTTTGTCAGCGAATTTTGAATATGGAATACGAAAGACTATCACATTACCAACCTTCCAGTAAAATTTGAACGATGGACATCGTTATTTGGACTTACAGTATTAAAAAGAATGTCGGATTTTTTTTGGATAAATCGAATTTTTCAATTTTTACGACCCTCGTAACGTTTGTCAGCGAATTTTGAATATGGAATACGAAAGACTATCACATTACCAACCTTCCAGTAAAATTTGAACGATGGACATCGTTATTTGGACTTACAGTATTAAAAAGAATGTCGGATTTTTTTGGAAAATTCGAATTTTTCAATTTTTACGACCCTCGTAACGTTTGTCAGCGAATTTTGAATATGGAATACGAAAGACTATCACATTACCAACCTTCCAGTAAAATTTGAACGATGGACATCGTTATTTGGACTTACAGTATTAAAAAGAATGTCGGATTTTTTTGGAAAATTCGAATTTTTCAATTTTTACGACCCTCGTAACGTTTGTCAGCGAATTTTGAATATGGAATACGAGAGACTATCACATTACCAACCTTCCAGTAAAATTTGAACGATGGACATCGTTATTTGGACTTACAGTATTAAAAAGAATGTCGGATTTTTTTTGGATAATTCGAATTTTTCAATTTTTACGACCCTCGTAACGTTTGTCAGCGAATTTTGAATATGGAATACGAAAGACTATCACATTACCAACCTTCCAGTAAAATTTGAACGATGGACAACGTTATTTGGACTTGCAGTAATAAAAAGAATGTCGGATTTTTTTCGAAAATTCGAATTTTTCAATTTTTACGACCCTCGTAACGTTTGTCAGCGAATTTTGAATATGGAATACGAAAGACTATCAGATTACCAACCTTCCTGTAAAATTTGAATGATGGACATCGTTATTTGGACTTGCAGTAATAAAAAAAATGTCGGATTTTTTTGGAAAATTCGATTTTTTCAATTTTTACGACCCTCGTAACGTTTTTCAGCGAATTTTGAATATAAAATACGAAAGACTATCAGATTACCAACCTTCCTGTAAAATTTGAATGATGGACATCGTTATTTGGACTTGCAGTATTAAAAAGAATGTCGGATTTTTTTGGAAAATTCGAATTTTTCAATTTTTACGACCCTCGTAAC
The DNA here is from genome assembly GCA_963978555.1 of Galerucella nymphaeae. Lineage (NCBI taxonomy): Eukaryota > Metazoa > Arthropoda > Insecta > Coleoptera > Chrysomelidae > Galerucella > Galerucella nymphaeae. The sequence goes on along the minus strand of OZ021718.1, from coordinate 97,416 downwards.
GTTTGTCAGCGAATTTTGAATATAAAATACGAAAGACTATCAGATTACCAGCCTTCCTGTAAAATTTGAATGATGGACATCGTTATTTGGACTTGCAGTAATAAAAAGAATGTCGGATTTTTTTGGAAAATTCGAATTTTTCATCTTTCACGACCCTCGTAACGTTTGTCAGCGAATTTTGAATATAAAACACGAAAGACTATCAGATTACCAGCCTTCCTGTAAAATTTGAATGATGGACATCGTTATTTGGACTTGCAGTAATAAAAAGAATGTCGGATTTTTTTGGAAAATTCGAATTTTTCATCTTTCACGACCCTCGTAACGTTTGTCAGCGAATTTTGAATATAAAACACGAAAGACTATCAGATTACCAGCCTTCCTGTAAAATTTGAATGATGGACATCGTTATTTGGACTTGCAGTAATAAAAAGAATGTCGGATTTTTTTGGAAAATTCGAATTTTTCAATTTTTACGACCCTCGTAACGTTTGTCAGCGAATTTTGAATATGGAATACGAAAGACTATCAGATTACCAACCTTCCTGTAAAATTTGAATGATGGACATCGTTATTTGGACTTGCAGTATTAAAAAGAATGTCGGATTTTTTTGGAAAATTCGAATTTTTCAATTTTTACGACCCTCGTAACGTTTGTCAGCGAATTTTGAATATAAAATACGAAAGACTATCACATTACCAACCTTCCTGTAAAATTTGAATGATGGACATCGTTATTTGGACTTGCAGTAATAAAAAGAATGTCGGATTTTTTTGGAAAATTCGAATTTTTCAATTTTTACGACCCTCGTAACGTTTGTCAGCGAATTTTGAATATGGAATACGAAAGACTATCAGATTACCAACCTTCCTGTAAAATTTGAATGATGGACATCGTTATTTGGACTTGCAGTAATAAAAAGAATGTCGGATTTTTTTGGAAAATTCGATTTTTTCAATTTTTACGACCCTCGTAACGTTTGTCAGCGAATTTTGAATATGGAATACGAAAGACTATCAGATTACCAACCTTCCTGTAAAATTTGAATGATGGACATCGTTATTTGGACTTGCAGTATTAAAAAGAATGTCGGATTTTTTTGGAAAATTCGAATTTTTCAATTTTTACGACCCTCGTAACGTTTGTCAGCGAATTTTGAATATAAAATACGAAAGACTATCAGATTACCAACCTTCCTGTAAAATTTGAATGATGGACATCGTTATTTGGACTTGCAGTAATAAAAAGAATGTCGTATTTTCATGGAAAATTCGATTTTTTCAATTTTTACGACCCTCGTAACGTTTGTCAGCGAATTTTGAATATAAAATACGAAAGACTATCAGATTACCAACCTTCCTGTAAAATTTGAATGATGGACATCGTTATTTGGACTTGCAGTAATAAAAAGAATGTCGGATTTTCATCGAAAATTCGATTTTTTCAATTTTTACGACCCTCGTAACGTTTGTCAGCGAATTTTGAATATAAAATACGAAAGACTATCAGATTACCAACCTTCCTGTAAAATTTGAATGATGGACATCGTTATTTGGACTTGCAGTAATAAAAAGAATGTCGGATTTTTTTGGAAAATTCGATTTTTTCAATTTTTACGACCCTCGTAACGTTTGTCAGCGAATTTTGAATATGGAATACGAAAGACTATCAGATTACCAACCTTCCTGTAAAATTTGAATGATGGACATCGTTATTTGGACTTGCAGTATTAAAAAGAATGTCGGATTTTTTTGGAAAATTCGAATTTTTCAATTTTTACGACCCTCGTAACGTTTGTCAGCGAATTTTGAATATAAAATACGAAAGACTATCAGATTACCAACCTTCCTGTAAAATTTGAATGATGGACATCGTTATTTGGACTTGCAGTAATAAAAAGAATGTCGTATTTTCATGGAAAATTCGATTTTTTCAATTTTTACGACCCTCGTAACGTTTGTCAGCGAATTTTGAATATAAAATACGAAAGACTATCAGATTACCAACCTTCCTGTAAAATTTGAATGATGGACATCGTTATTTGGACTTGCAGTAATAAAAAGAATGTCGGATTTTCATCGAAAATTCGATTTTTTCAATTTTTACGACCCTCGTAACGTTTGTCAGCGAATTTTGAATATAAAATACGAAAGACTATCAGATTACCAACCTTCCTGTAAAATTTGAATGATGGACATCGTTATTTGGTCTTGCAGTAATAAAAAGAATGTCGGATTTTTTTGGAAAATTCGAATTTTTCAATTTTTACGACCCTCGTAACGTTTGTCAGCGAATTTTGAATATGGAATACGAAAGACTATCAGATTACCAACCTTCCTGTAAAATTTGAATGATGGACATCGTTATTTGGACTTGCAGTATTAAAAAGAATGTCGGATTTTTTTTGGAAAATTCGAATTTTTCAATTTTTACGACCCTCGTAACATTTGTCAGCGAATTTTGAATATGGAATACGAAAGACTATCAGATTACCAACCTTCCTGTAAAATTTGAATGATGGACATCGTTATTTGGACTTGCAGTATTAAAAAGAATGTCGGATTTTTTTGGAAAATTCGAATTTTTCAATTTTTACGACCCTCGTAACATTTGTCAGCGAATTTTGAATATGGAATACGAAAGACTATCAGATTACCAACCTTCCTGTAAAATTTGAATGATGGACATCGTTATTTGGACTTGCAGTATTAAAAAGAATGTCGGATTTTTTTGGAAAATTCGAATTTTTCAATTTTTACGAACCTCGTAACGTTTGTCAGCGAATTTTGAATATAAAATACGAAAGAGTATCAGATTACCAACCTTCCTGTAAAATTTGAATGATGGACATCGTTATTTGGACTTCCAGTAATAAAAAGAATGTCGGATTTTTTTGGAAAATTCGAATTTTTCAATTTTTACGACCCTCGTAACGTTTGTCAGCGAATTTTGAATATGGAATACGAAAGACTATCAGATTACCAACCTTCCTGTAAAATTTGAATGATGGACATCGTTATTTGGACTTGCAGTAATAAAAAGAATGTCGGATTTTTTTGGAAAATTCGAATTTTTCAATTTTTACGACCCTCGTAACGTTTGTCAGCGAATTTTGAATATGGAATACGAAAGACTATCAGATTACCAACCTTCCTGTAAAATTTGAATGATGGACATCGTTATTTGGACTTGCAGTATTAAAAAGAATGTCGGATTTTTTTGGAAAATTCGAATTTTTCAATTTTTACGACCCTCGTAACGTTTGTCAGCGAATTTTGAATATAAAATACGAAAGACTATCACATTACCAACCTTCCTGTAAAATTTGAATGATGGACATCGTTATTTGGACTTGCAGTAATAAAAAGAATGTCGGATTTTTTTGGAAAATTCGAATTTTTCAATTTTTACGACCCTCGTAACGTTTGTCAGCGAATTTTGAATATGGAATACGAAAGACTATCACATTACCAACCTTCCTGTAAAATTTGAATGATGGACATCGTTATTTGGACTTGCAGTATTAAAAAGAATGTCGGATTTTTTTGGAAAATTCGAATTTTTCAATTTTTACGACCCTCGTAACGTTTGTCAGCGAATTTTGAATATGGAATACGAAAGACTATCACATTACCAACCTTCCTGTAAAATTTGAATGATGGACATCGTTATTTGGACTTGCAGTAATAAAAAGAATGTCGGATTTTTTTGGAAAATTCGAATTTTTCAATTTTTACGACCCTCGTAACGTTTGTCAGCGAATTTTGAATATGGAATACGAAAGACTATCAGATTACCAACCTTCCTGTAAAATTTGAATGATGGACATCGTTATTTGGACTTGCAGTATTAAAAAGAATATCGGATTTTTTTTGGAAAATTCGAATTTTTCAATTTTTACGACCCTCGTAACGTTTGTCAGCGAATTTTGAATATAAAATACGAAAGACTATCAGATTACCAACCTTCCTGTAAAATTTGAATGATGGACATCGTTATTTGGACTTCCAGTAATAAAAAGAATGTCGGATTTTTTTTGAAAATTCGATTTTTTCAATTTTTACGAACCTCGTAACGTTTGTCAGCGAATTTTGAATATAAAATACGAAAGAGTATCAGATTACCAACCTTCCTGTAAAATTTGAATGATGGACATCGTTATTTGGACTTCCAGTAATAAAAAGAATGTCGGATTTTTTTGGAAAATTCGATTTTTTCAATTTTTACGACCCTCGTAACGTTTGTCAGCGAATTTTGAATATAAAATACGAAAGACTATCAGATTACCAACCTTCCTGTAAAATTTGAATGATGGACATCGTTATTTGGACTTCCAGTAATAAAAAGAATGTCGGATTTTTTTGGAAAATTCGAATTTTTCAATTTTTACGACCCTCGTAACGTTTGTCAGCGAATTTTGAATATGGAATACGAAAGACTATCAGATTACCAACCTTCCTGTAAAATTTGAATGATGGACATCGTTATTTGGACTTGCAGTAATAAAAAGAATGTCGGATTTTTTTGGAAAATTCGAATTTTTCAATTTTTACGACCCTCGTAACGTTTGTCAGCGAATTTTGAATATGGAATACGAAAGACTATCAGATTACCAACCTTCCTGTAAAATTTGAATGATGGACATCGTTATTTGGACTTGCAGTATTAAAAAGAATGTCGGATTTTTTTGGAAAATTCGAATTTTTCAATTTTTACGACCCTCGTAACGTTTGTCAGCGAATTTTGAATATAAAATACGAAAGACTATCACATTACCAACCTTCCTGTAAAATTTGAATGATGGACATCGTTATTTGGACTTCCAGTAATAAAAAGAATGTCGGATTTTTTTTGAAAATTCGATTTTTTCAATTTTTACGAACCTCGTAACGTTTGTCAGCGAATTTTGAATATGGAATACGAAAGACTATCACATTACCAACCTTCCTGTAAAATTTGAATGATGGACATCGTTATTTGGACTTGCAGTAATAAAAAGAATGTCGGATTTTTTTGGAAAATTCGAATTTTTCAATTTTTACGACCCTCGTAACGTTTGTCAGCGAATTTTGAATATGGAATACGAAAGACTATCAGATTACCAACCTTCCTGTAAAATTTGAATGATGGACATCGTTATTTGGACTTGCAGTATTAAAAAGAATATCGGATTTTTTTTGGAAAATTCGAATTTTTCAATTTTTACGACCCTCGTAACGTTTGTCAGCGAATTTTGAATATAAAATACGAAAGACTATCACATTACCAACCTTCCTGTAAAATTTGAATGATGGACATCGTTATTTGGACTTGCAGTAATAAAAAGAATGTCGGATTTTTTTGGAAAATTCGAATTTTTCAATTTTTACGACCCTCGTAACGTTTGTCAGCGAATTTTGAATATGGAATACGAAAGACTATCACATTACCAACCTTCCTGTAAAATTTGAATGATGGACATCGTTATTTGGACTTGCAGTATTAAAAAGAATGTCGGATTTTTTTGGAAAATTCGAATTTTTCAATTTTTACGACCCTCGTAACGTTTGTCAGCGAATTTTGAATATGGAATACGAAAGACTATCACATTACCAACCTTCCTGTAAAATTTGAATGATGGACATCGTTATTTGGACTTGCAGTAATAAAAAGAATGTCGGATTTTTTTGGAAAATTCGAATTTTTCAATTTTTACGACCCTCGTAACGTTTGTCAGCGAATTTTGAATATGGAATACGAAAGACTATCAGATTACCAACCTTCCTGTAAAATTTGAATGATGGACATCGTTATTTGGACTTGCAGTATTAAAAAGAATATCGGATTTTTTTTGGAAAATTCGAATTTTTCAATTTTTACGACCCTCGTAACGTTTGTCAGCGAATTTTGAATATAAAATACGAAAGACTATCAGATTACCAACCTTCCTGTAAAATTTGAATGATGGACATCGTTATTTGGACTTCCAGTAATAAAAAGAATGTCGGATTTTTTTGGAAAATTCGATTTTTTCAATTTTTATGACCCTCGTAACGTTTGTCAGCGAATTTTGAATATAAAATACGAAAGACTATCAGATTACCAACCTTCCTGTAAAATTTGAATGATGGACATCGTTATTTGGACTTCCAGTAATAAAAAGAATGTCGGATTTTTTTGGAAAATTCGATTTTTTCAATTTTTACGACCCTCGTAACGTTTGTCAGCGAATTTTGAATATAAAATACGAAAGACTATCAGATTACCAACCTTCCTGTAAAATTTGAATGATGGACATCGTTATTTGGACTTCCAGTAATAAAAAGAATGTCGGATTTTTTTTGAAAATTCGATTTTTTCAATTTTTACGAACCTCGTAACGTTTGTCAGCGAATTTTGAATATAAAATACGAAAGAGTATCAGATTACCAACCTTCCTGTAAAATTTGAATGATGGACATCGTTATTTGGACTTCCAGTAATAAAAAGAATGTCGGATTTTTTTGGAAAATTCGATTTTTTCAATTTTTACGACCCTCGTAACGTTTGTCAGCGAATTTTGAATATAAAATACGAAAGACTATCAGATTACCAACCTTCCTGTAAAATTTGAATGATGGACATCGTTATTTGGACTTCCAGTAATAAAAAGAATGTCGGATTTTTTTGGAAAATTCGAATTTTTCAATTTTTACGACCCTCGTAACGTTTGTCAGCGAATTTTGAATATGGAATACGAAAGACTATCAGATTACCAACCTTCCTGTAAAATTTGAATGATGGACATCGTTATTTGGACTTGCAGTAATAAAAAGAATGTCGGATTTTTTTGGAAAATTCGAATTTTTCAATTTTTACGACCCTCGTAACGTTTGTCAGCGAATTTTGAATATGGAATACGAAAGACTATCAGATTACCAACCTTCCTGTAAAATTTGAATGATGGACATCGTTATTTGGACTTGCAGTATTAAAAAGAATGTCGGATTTTTTTGGAAAATTCGAATTTTTCAATTTTTACGACCCTCGTAACGTTTGTCAGCGAATTTTGAATATAAAATACGAAAGACTATCACATTACCAACCTTCCTGTAAAATTTGAATGATGGACATCGTTATTTGGACTTCCAGTAATAAAAAGAATGTCGGATTTTTTTTGAAAATTCGATTTTTTCAATTTTTACGAACCTCGTAACGTTTGTCAGCGAATTTTGAATATAAAATACGAAAGAGTATCAGATTACCAACCTTCCTGTAAAATTTGAATGATGGACATCGTTATTTGGACTTCCAGTAATAAAAAGAATGTCGGATTTTTTTGGAAAATTCGATTTTTTCAATTTTTACGACCCTCGTAACGTTTGTCAGCGAATTTTGAATATAAAATACGAAAGACTATCAGATTACCAACCTTCCTGTAAAATTTGAATGATGGACATCGTTATTTGGACTTCCAGTAATAAAAAGAATGTCGGATTTTTTTTGAAAATTCGATTTTTTCAATTTTTATGACCCTCGTAACGTTTGTCAGCGAATTTTGAATATAAAATACGAAAGACTATCAGATTACCAACCTTCCTGTAAAATTTGAATGATGGACATCGTTATTTGGACTTCCAGTAATAAAAAGAATGTCGGATTTTTTTGGAAAATTCGATTTTTTCAATTTTTACGCCCCTCGTAACGTTTGTCAGCGAATTTTGAATATAAAATACGAAAGACTATCAGATTACCAACCTTCCTGTAAAATTTGAATGATGGACATCGTTATTTGGACTTCCAGTAATAAAAAGAATGTCGGATTTTTTTTGAAAATTCGATTTTTTCAATTTTTACGAACCTCGTAACGTTTGTCAGCGAATTTTGAATATAAAATACGAAAGAGTATCAGATTACCAACCTTCCTGTAAAATTTGAATGATGGACATCGTTATTTGGACTTCCAGTAATAAAAAGAATGTCGGATTTTTTTGGAAAATTCGATTTTTTCAATTTTTACGACCCTCGTAACGTTTGTCAGCGAATTTTGAATATAAAATACGAAAGACTATCAGATTACCAACCTTCCTGTAAAATTTGAATGATGGACATCGTTATTTGGACTTCCAGTAATAAAAAGAATGTCGGATTTTTTTTGAAAATTCGATTTTTTCAATTTTTACGAACCTCGTAACGTTTGTCAGCGAATTTTGAATATAAAATACGAAAGAGTATCAGATTACCAACCTTCCTGTAAAATTTGAATGATGGACATCGTTATTTGGACTTCCAGTAATAAAAAGAATGTCGGATTTTTTTGGAAAATTCGATTTTTTCAATTTTTACGACCCTCGTAACGTTTGTCAGCGAATTTTGAATATAAAATACGAAAGACTATCAGATTACCAACCTTCCTGTAAAATTTGAATGATGGACATCGTTATTTGGACTTCCAGTAATAAAAAGAATGTCGGATTTTTTTTGAAAATTCGATTTTTTCAATTTTTATGACCCTCGTAACGTTTGTCAGCGAATTTTGAATATAAAATACGAAAGACTATCAGATTACCAACCTTCCTGTAAAATTTGAATGATGGACATCGTTATTTGGACTTCCAGTAATAAAAAGAATGTCGGATTTTTTTGGAAAATTCGATTTTTTCAATTTTTACGACCCTCGTAACGTTTGTCAGCGAATTTTGAATATAAAATACGAAAGACTATCAGATTACCAACCTTCCTGTAAAATTTGAATGATGGACATCGTTATTTGGACTTCCAGTAATAAAAAGAATGTCGGATTTTTTTTGAAAATTCGATTTTTTCAATTTTTACGAACCTCGTAACGTTTGTCAGCGAATTTTGAATATAAAATACGAAAGAGTATCAGATTACCAACCTTCCTGTAAAATTTGAATGATGGACATCGTTATTTGGACTTCCAGTAATAAAAAGAATGTCGGATTTTTTTGGAAAATTCGATTTTTTCAATTTTTACGACCCTCGTAACGTTTGTCAGCGAATTTTGAATATAAAATACGAAAGACTATCAGATTACCAACCTTCCTGTAAAATTTGAATGATGGACATCGTTATTTGGACTTCCAGTAATAAAAAGAATGTCGGATTTTTTTTGAAAATTCGATTTTTTCAATTTTTACGAACCTCGTAACGTTTGTCAGCGAATTTTGAATATAAAATACGAAAGAGTATCAGATTACCAACCTTCCTGTAAAATTTGAATGATGGACATCGTTATTTGGACTTCCAGTAATAAAAAGAATGTCGGATTTTTTTGGAAAATTCGATTTTTTCAATTTTTACGACCCTCGTAACGTTTGTCAGCGAATTTTGAATATAAAATACGTAAGACTATTATATTATCAACCTTGTATATGAGAATGATCGTGCCGTAAGGCATATTTGTGTTGTTGCCGGCTCAGGCAATTGCCGCAGATTCATTTTTGGAATTAGGAGCTAGCTTATCAGTCTTGAATTCTAATTGGTAAATTTTGATATAATTTCTGTATTTTGTTATCAGCAGTATATAAGAATATCATAAATCAAAGTACACTTACATATAAAGTGATCTTGAATCTTAGTCATGGCTACAGCATCTTTGAGATCATCATATCTGTAAACATTTCTACTGCCTGTATCATATCGAGGATTATTAACTACAGCTACTTTTCTTCCATCCTTTTCCTTTCTTACAGCAATAACTCCAGGTGAAAAACAACTTTGTAGTTTGTAAGCTGCTTCACCTGTTATTTCTTTAACTAATTTTATATCTGGCATCAATCTGTAGAAAGCTGTAGCTATGGAAGGATAATAATGTCGTACAATATATGTGTATTTTCAAGTTTTCACATACTTACCAACAGGTGAAAATTTGGCATGATCTTTTCCAATTCCCTTCACAGCTACCAATTTTAAATCTAATTCATGTCCAGGTCTCATTTTTGCTATAAGTATATCAGAATCAATTGGCCCAACATCTATATCTTTGAACCTTTCTTTTTGATCTCCTATTGGTATCCACTTTATATGTTTTGAATACACTACACAAATGAATAAAATTATTTGATGTGTATTACCTCTTTAATAACCTACCGTTATTATTTTTGTACATATCTTCAACCCTCGATGAATCCTTTTTGTTTGTTTCTTTATTAAAACTACATTTAATTTTAAGTTCAAATTCTAAGGAATCATTTTCACTAGGCTCAGCTGTACCTTAAGATTATTAACGGACAATCAATAAAATAACGTAAAATATTAAAATTGAATACTAACTTTCTTTATAATCAAACAATCTTGGATCTGCTTTGAGAGGAATCAGTCCTAGTCTGTGTGCAAGAACTTCGTCTTGAATTATAGAAGTATTATTATGGATATAAACCTTATCAAATGCCATGCTAGGTACATCACTTAGCATTATTCGCCTGAACGTGTTTGCTAGAAATGGATGTATTCCTATCATATCAAATTCCATTTCATCATTTTCTTTTCGTACTATTACAATTCTGAATTTCTTTTTAAAATTCTTGATTGAAAATGATTCGTTGAGTACAGTTGGGCCACTCGGTAAATTCTAAAACGAGATTAAATATTCAATCTGCACTTTTGTGCAAGAAAATCAACTCACTCGAGATATTTTATACTCTTCCAATAATACTCGAGGTTTTTCATCATTTATAATATTCATTTTTATTAATTATTACACTTTAAAGCACGTATTTATTAAGCTAACCTAAAATTTTAAGGACTAACTCTTCTTCCTTTCTCCCTAATAAGAAATTCATCCATCTTTTAGGCTTCTTCTGTGGAGTGGCTGATTTATGGCATGATATATATATTTCTATGGTTCCAGTAAAAAAAGAAGTAGAGTGTTCAGTCTAACGTCAACGTCAATAACGTCATTGTCATTTTAAATGTGAGGTTAAGGTTAGTCAGACAGACGTCAGACAATTTTTTAATGATATATTTCTCAACGAAAAGTGCATAGAAATAGCTAATGACAGAAAAATGCTTATATATTTTACAAAATAATCACAATGAATGTAGAGTAGGTAAAAACTAAAAAAAAATGAGAGCTAATAATACTTATAGAAATAAACAATTATGATCAATCTGTTAAAGTGTGCAAAACTACACAAGAAATAAAATTTGCAAAAAAAATCACATTGCATTTGGTTTTTATTTTATAGCCTTTGACAGTTAAATATCAAAACTGAAGAATTTTCTTAGTGTTTTACGCCAAGGTCTTTGTGCGGTCCATACGGCAACGTAAATAGTTGTAACTAATCCTAACATAAGCATATATTTATTGTTATCAGTATGCTTCTTAAACCAATTAGTGAAAACGCTCATAATAAGAGATAATCCTCCAAAAGTTACTACAACACTACCACTAGCAACATGAATTGCTGTATTTAAAGACGGTTTTATGTAACGTTTTAGCTCAACATCAAACAAAGAAGCAGTACCATTAATAGTGGAAGGTATACATCCTATTATAGCAATAAGTCCAAATATAGCATGTAACGTTTTGAAATGTTCTTTACCTCTATCGTTTTTCGTCTTAAATACTACTATAAATCCACAGAATATTAAAACTAGGCTTATAACTATGGCTATCCAATGGTAACGAAGTTTTAAAGTGCGGTTTAAGTTGAGTCTTCTTCCCACTGGATTTTCTTTTGAAATAAACAAAACTCCTTCAGTCATAATGAACATCCACTACAAGAAAACAAAATATATTTACTATAATATAATACATATATTAATACTAGTATCAAATAAAATTAAAATATAGCAAAATCTATTAAATAAGATATAATTAAGAAACTCACCCCAATAGAAAGTAATAGTGGATGCCACGTAAAAAACTCAAATGGTTTTGAGAAACTTGCATACAAAATAAGAACTACAAATAGGATAATGCAAGTATGTGAAATAGTAGTCAAATCATCTTTTAAACCAGGTGGAGGTGTAGGACGAGGACCTTTTTTTATTCTTTTTTCTTTGTCTGCACCCCCTATTTGATTCAATTTTTCCTCTGACCCCATGTCAATATCTTCAGAGTTTTCTTCTAGTTCTAAACATTCACTGGTTTTGGTTTTCACTGTCACTCCAGAGTGAGAAGGAGACAGCGATGACTCACAAGAATGTGGCGGGCTTAATTTAAAATCTCTAGTAAGATTCATCTTTTGGACGTTCTCATTTTTTTCAATAATTGATTTCATTTGATTTTAGTTAGAGATTCCAAACTATTTAAATATTACGTAGGTATGTATTCTATTACCCAATTTTTCACAAAGTAGTTAATCATTACTAGATTAGAAAATTTAGTTTAATAAACATTCGATAACCTTTTTAATGCTTATATAGCATTGTTTAAAATTTCATGAACGATAAAAAATAGCGATAAACAATGTACCAAAATAAATAGTAGCATGATGTGAATATGTTAATGTTTTACGATAATATTATTTATTATACAAACTGTAAATCATCGATTCGTATTTTTGCAGATTTCTATGAACACTTGGTACACATCATAGATCTCTACACTTCATGTTTCAAAATTTCCATTTGACAATTGACATAAACTTCAAAAAAATTGTGGCAAGGTGTAAATATAGACAAGGTGTGTTCCTGCGCATCCATTTTCACCGACCAATGGCAACTCTTTCCCAAGATCGGCCATATTAGCTTTCTAACCAATCAGATAAACGCGCGGATTTAGGATGGATCAATTAAATAACCACCTAATGAAATATTCTGATTTATATTGGTATGAAAAAATTGAAAATGAATCGAAATTGTTGTAAGCTATGTAATTTAGCAACGTATTATTATATTAATACGGTCAGCTGTAGCAACCAATATGGCCGAAAATGGGACTGCGCAAAAACAGTCGAAAATCGGATCCCAGGAAGAGTACACCTTGTCTATCTTACACCATGGTGCAGACGTGGGTGCAGACGCAGACTATGCATATGTCATGTCACCGTGGTATTGGTCTGTGGTCTATCATACATTCATTTATATATCTTAGCCAATCAAATCTCCACACGAAGTGTTTGTTGTTTTGTCAGCAATATCAAGTTCCTTATTAAAAACAGTTAGCAGAGTCTGGTAACGTGAACTCTATTCTTTTTCATTTGCTAGTCGGGTGGACAAGTTCCCAGTTTTCTTCATTCTGCCACGTTGGTGTGAACAGTTTAATTCAGTTTAATTTGTATTTATAACAGAGAAGATAATACATTTAATATGCTTAGATATACGGGATTGATATTAATTTTTGTATTGAAAATAGTTTTTGCCGCCGAAGAAATCAAAGTTGATGAAGGGGTTCTAGTGCTTACGAAAGATAATTTCCAAAACGCCGTAAGCGATAATGATTTCATATTGGTAGAATTCTGTAAGTATCTCTTTTTCTAATAACGAGAAAACTTTTTACTACTACTACATATCAATCAAGTTTTTTGTGTATAACTTTTTTAACGTTTGAAACTAATTTACTAAGTCAAGTGTTACAGTTCACTTCAATTTTTAAAATAGAAAATATTCGTCATGGTTTTCCCATTATCATAAATATTAATCAACTTATATAATGTTTAATATATGTATCTATATGATAATGCAAAGCATATAATTGTACTGTATGGACTGAATACCTGGAATTTCTTACCATTTTATTTGTTAAAAACTTTGTGTATCATGCTGTACTAAATATGACAATTTTATAAAAAAACTGTAATTGAAGATACTTTAGGCTTAGTCAATGTTCTAAAAAGTTACTACAATTATTGTAATGATGATCTCTAAATGTAGATGCCCCTTGGTGTGGACATTGCAAGGCATTAGCTCCTGAGTATGCCAAGGCAGCAAAACAATTGGAAGAACAAGGATCTGCAATCAAACTTGGTAAAGTCGATGCCACTGAAGAAGCAGATCTTGCTGAAAAGTTTGGAATCCGTGGATACCCTACATTGAAATTCTTCCGAAAGGGCACACCTACTGAATATTCAGGTAATAAAAAATATTCTTTCCTTAGATAGTGGAGTTAGACTCTATATGTGAATGTGATTAGCTAATTCTCCATAATTTGTATAAATTATTTATTAATTAAAAGAAGATTGAAAAAATTTATGTGGTTTTAATGGTATTGTAAATAGCAATTTTCAATTCCATTTGAACAACTAAGAACTAATTTATATATAATTTACAAAATACAAATATTAATATCACTAACTTCTATTGTTCTTTTCTTTTGACAAATAATATTGTGTGATTTACTTAAAGAAATGAAAATATTTTTCCCCAAATTATAAAACCAACAATTAATGTTTATTTGGATTATAATAATGCCAAAAAATACTAAGGGAACACCAAATTTGTTTGCCTAGACATGTGTGTTGGCACAGCATTAATTTTTTGAAATAATTTGATAAATACAAATATTTGTCTTGTACTATAATACACCTACTGCTATTGTTTATTTTTTAATGAATAAATAATAAGCCAATATTAAATTAATATTTTTAAAGGTGGCTCTTGTTTGTTGTTTAATAAATGTTTGGTATTTTATAGGAGGTAGACAAGCCGATGATATTGTAAATTGGTTATTGAAGAAGACTGGTCCTCCTGCTAGAGAAATAAACACAATAGAAGCGGCCAAAGAATTCATAGAAAGTAACAACGTCGTCGTAATCGGTTTTATTAAAGATCAAACTACCGAACTTGCCAAAGCTTTCTTAGACGTCGCCTCTACAATCGATGATATCCCATTCGCAATTACATCAGATGATGCAGTTTTAGAAGAATATGAAGCCAAAGATGATACTCTTGTGTTGTTCAAGAAGGTAATTTCTTCTTATATAACAACTTGTTTTTTAAGTAGAGGTAATTTTATTTGTTTTGCAGTTTGATGAAGGTAAAGTGATCTATGATGGTGGAGCAACCGATGCTGAAATCAAGAAATTCATCAAATCCAATTCGTTACCATTGTTGGTTGAATTCAATCATGATACCGCTCAAAAGATCTTCGGAGGTGAAATTAAAAATCACTTGTTGATGTTCTTGAACAAAAACGAAGAATCTTACAAGACCATTTCCGATGCCGCCAAATCTGTTGCTAAACCTTACAGGGAAAAGGTACTTTTCGTCACCATCGATGCCGAAGAAGAAGATCACCAAAGAATTTTGGAATTCTTCGGTATTCAAAAGAAAGATGCTCCAGTTGCTCGTCTTATTCGTTTAGAGGAAGATATGGCCAAATACAAGCCGCCCACTGACGAATTGACCGCCGACAATATCAAACAATTCGTCGATGATTTCTTGGAAGGTAAACTTAAACAGCATCTTTTGAGCCAAGAATTGCCCGAAGATTGGGATAAGGAATTTGTCAAGGTAAAATTATTTTTTGCAATTTTTCAACAATTTTTATAAAATGATGTTTTTATTCTTGCAGGTTTTGGTTGCTAGCAATTTTGAAAGCGTCGCATTGGACCCAACAAAAGACGTTCTTGTCGAATTTTACGCTCCTTGGTGCGGTCATTGCAAACAATTGGTCCCCATCTACGATAAACTGGGAGAACATTTCAAAGATAACAATGAAGTAGTTATCGCTAAAATGGACGCCACCACCAATGAATTGGAACATACGAAAGTAACCAGCTTCCCGACAATTAAATTGTTTACTAAAGGAGAAAATCAAGCTATCGATTATAATGGTCCCAGGACGTTGGAGGAATTGATCAAATTCGTAGAATCTGGTGGAGTAGACGCTTCGGACGTACCATCTGAAGAAGAAGTAGAAGACGTCGACGCCGCAAAGAAAGACGAACTATAAATAGAGCAAAAGTGCATTTAATTAAAAAAATATTAATATATTTTTTTAGATTCTTTTTTGTACAGATTCGTGTTTTTTTTTATGGATTATATTTTGGTTAGTGTCGTTTAATTTATTCACGTTAAGTAATGTTAGTTTACTTTAATTGTCGGGATGTGGAATAATTTTTATTAAAATTGTTGTTCTGTGAGCTAGGGGAACATTATGAGACTGGTTTATTCTGTACTGTCGTTTGTGACAGTTTCTTTTTATCCCGATACTTTTATAAATTGATATACATTTTGTGAATAATTGATGTATGTTTATTAAATGCGTTTCCAACTCGCTAATTCGTTTTATTTTATTTAATTGGACTATTTATACACTAAAGTGACAAGCTAACCAAGCAAAATAGACAAAAAATGTGTTGCACTACTTCAACGGCCCAGAAGTTTAACAAAATCTAATATTTTTAGCGAATTATTCCTCTATTCTAAATTGAAAGTGCTAGCGCCATCTATTGGTAACTGCTCCATTCACCCCTGATAACGAGAAGAAAACATCTTTAAAAATGCTTAGTCTGCTCACTAAACAATGGATGTCGCTGGAAGTATTAAATTTAATACATTATAATTCAGATGAATATTTAGCTCCTTCCGATCATACATGTACACAATAATCTACCACAATTAACAAAATCTGATAATTTTGATGAATTATTCTCCTTTATTCTAAATTAAAAGTGCTACCGCCATCTATTGAAAACTGCTCCATTCACCCCTGAGAATAAGAAGAAAACATCTTTAAAAATGCTTAGTTTGTTTACTGAGCAATAGATGTCGATGGAGGTATTAAATTTAAAATAACATAATTTAGGAAAATAAAGCTCCTTTCGATCATACATGTAACACAATAATGTACCACAATTAACAAAATCTAATAATTTTAATGGATTATCTTCCTTTACACTGAATTAAAGGTGCTAGCGTCATCTATTGGTAACTGCTCCATTCACCCCTGAGAATAAGAAGGAAACATCTTTAAAAATGCTTAGTTTGTTTACTGAGCAATAGATGTCGCTGGAGGTATTAAATTTAAAATAACATAATTTAGGAGAATAAAGCTCCTTTCGATCGTACATGTAACACTATAATGTACCACAATTAACAAAATCTAATAATTTTGATGGATTATTTTCCTTTATTCTAAATTAAAGGTGCTAGCGCCATCTATTGGTAACTGCTCTCTTCACTCCTGAGATTAAGAAGAAAACATGTTTTAAAATGCTTAGTTTCTTCACTAAGCAATAGATGTCGCTAGAACAATTGAATTTAATACAACATAATTTAGATGAATATCACGCTCCTTCCGATCATACTTTTAACACTATAATGTACCACAATAAACAAAATCTAATAATTTTGATGGAATATTTTCCTTTCTTCTAAACTAGCTGACCCGGCGAACTTTGTTCCGCCTTAATGGCAATAAATAAGCAGATTGTGTTTTTTTTTATTGGAAAAAATACAAAAAAATTAAATACCTACATTAATCATTTATTATTATTTCTGTATTTTAGTACATAGGTTGCTCTTCACTTAAGTACCTTGTGATACACGACATTTTTTGTTTTATTATCAGGCGCAAAAACGAACCACGAACAACAACTGTATTTGGCAAACTTTGAATTCTATACTATTGAAACAGAAAAGAAAAAAATGTGTCGCTTATTTTGCCGCAAGTTATTTGAAGATTCCTCTTTATTGGAGAGATCCTCAAATTTGTACGTCTTTATATAATGAAATTTACTTCATATCGATCCACAAAAATCTTGTACAATTTTTTATTTTATTTGACTGTCTCATATACAATGCTATGAAAGGAGAGAATAACTATACAGTGTGGAACAGCCAAATGGACTAAGTTCGAAAACGAATAAATGAGAGTGTGTTGGGAAAACGCTTGGACACTTCGATTTGTATTTTGATTCAGAACTGTCGAGAGCTGTCCAGAACCGTTCAGAACTGCCCAGAATCGTTCAGAAATGTCTAGAACCGTTCAGAACTGTCTAGAACCGTTCGGAACCGTTCAGAACTGTCTAGAACCGTTCAGAACCGTTCAGAACTGTCTAGAACCGTTCAGGACCGTTCAGAACCGTTTAGGACCGTTCAGAACTGTCTAGGACCTTTCAGAACTGTTCCGAACTGTTCAGAACTGTCTAGAACCGTTCAGAACCGTTCAGAACTGTTCAGAACCGTTCAGAACTGTTCGGAACTGTCTAGAACCGTTCAGTATGGTTCAGAACTGTCTAGAACCGTTCAGAACCGTTCAGAACTGTTCAGAACTGTCTAGAACCGTTCAGAACTGTTCAGAACTGTCTAGAACCGTTCAGAACCGTTCAGAACTGTTCGGAACTGTCTAGAACCGTTCAGAACTGTCTAGAACCGTTCAGAACTGTTCAGAACTGTCTAGAACCGTTCAGAACCGTTCAGAACTGTTCAGAACCGTTCAGAACTGTTCGGAACCGTTCAGAACTGTTCGGAACTGTCTAGAACTGTTCGGAACTGTCTAGAACTGTTCAGAACTGTCTAGAACCGTTCAGAACCGTTCAGAACTGTCTAGAACCGTTCAGAACCGTTCAGAACTGTCTAGAACCGTTCAGAACCGTTCAGAACTGTCTAGAACCGTTCAGAACCGTTCAGAACTGTTCGGAACTGTCTAGAACTGTTCAGAACTGTCTAGAACCGTTCAGAACTGTCTAGAACCGTTCAGAACTGTCTAGAACCGTTCAGAACCGTTCAGAACTGTTCGGAACTGTCTAGAACCGTTCAGAACTGTCTAGAACCGTTCAGAACCGTTCAGAACCGTTCGGAACTGTCTAGAACCGTTCAGAACCGTTCAGAACTGTTCAGAACTGTCTAGAACCGTTCAGAACTGTCTAGAACCGTTCAGAACCGTTCAGAACTGTTCAGAACTGTCTAGAACCGTTCAGAACTGTCTAGAACCGTTCAGAACCGTTCAGAACCGTTCGGAACTGTCTAGAACCGTTCAGAACCGTTCAGAACTGTTCAGAACTGTCTAGAACCGTTCAGAACTGTTCAGAACCGTTCAGAACTGTTCGGAACTGTCTAGAACTGTTCAGAACTGTCTAGAACCGTTCAGAACTGTCTAGAACCGTTCAGAACTGTCTAGAACCGTTCAGAACCGTTCAGAACTGTTCGGAACTGTCTAGAACCGTTCAGAACTGTCTAGAACCGTTCAGAACCGTTCAGAACCGTCTAGAACCGTTCAGAACTGTCTAGAACCGTTCAGAACTGTCTAGAACCGTTCACAACTGTCTAGAACCGTTCAGAACTGTCTAGAACCGTTCAGAACTGTTCGGAACTGTCTAGAACCGTTCAGAACCGTTCAGAACTGTTCAGAACTGTCTAGAACCGTTCAGAACCGTTCAGAACTGTTCAGAACTGTCTAGAACCGTTCAGAACTGTTCAGAACTGTCTAGAACCGTTCAGAACTGTTCAGAGCTGTCTAGAACCGTTCAGAACCGTTCAGAACTGTCTAGAACCGTTCAGAACCGTTCAGAACTGTTCGGAACTGTCTAGAACCGTTCAGAACTGTCTAGAACCGTTCAGAACTGTCTAGAACCGTTCAGAACTGTTCAGAACCGTTCGGAACTGTCTAGAACCGTTCAGAACTGTCTAGAACCGTTCAGAACTGTCTAGAACCGTTCAGAACTGTCTAGAACCGTTCAGAACTGTCTAGAACCGTTCAGAACTGTCTAGAACCGTTCAGAACTGTCTAGAACCGTTCAGAACTGTTCGGAACTGTCTAGAACCGTTCAGAACCGTTCAGAACTGTTCAGAACTGTTCAGAACTGTTCAGAACTGTCTAGAACTGTTCAGAACTGTCTAGAACTGTTCAGAACCGTTCAGAACTGTCTAGAACCGTTCAGAACCGTTCAGAATTGTCTAGAACCGTTCAGAACTGTTCGGAACTGTCTAGGACCGTTCAGAACTGTCTAGGACCGTTTAGAACTGTTCAGAATAGATTAAAGATTAAAGGTGTTACCGCCATCTATTGGTAACTGCTCCATTCACCCCTGAGAATAAGAAGGAAACATCTCCAAAAACGCTTAGTTTGTTCACTGAGTAATAGATGTCGCTGGAAGTATCAAATTTAATACAACATAATTTAGAAGAATATTAAGCTCCTTCCGATCATACATGTATTTCACTATAATGTATCACAATTAACAAAATCTAATGATTTTGATGGATTATTCTCCTTTATTTCAAATTAAAGGTGCTAGCGCCATCTATTGGTGACTGCTCCATTCACCCTTGGAAATAAGAAGAAAACATCTTCCAAAATGGTTAGTTCGTTAACTGAGCAATAGATGTCGCTGAAAGTATCAAATTTTATTCAACATTATTTAAAAGAATATCAAGCTCCTTCCGATCATACATGATGTACATATTATAGTAATAACACATCACATTTCATAATGCAATTACAAATTTTCCATAAATTATAAATACATTAAATTCATCCTCAAGGGACTTAATACATTAGTTACTTATATTTTACTTCCGTTCTAATTTGTTTTAAAGCAGGATTTCTATCCTTTGGTGAAAAAATTGATAATTGCTTATCGAAATAAGTATATTCAGTGCTCTTCTTAACCGTTTTGTCTCATCACGTTATGTTGTACCTATAAATAATATAATGCATTATGTTAATTACAACCAATTTATGTTTTCGAGAATTCAGCATTGAAATTAAAAATTGTATGTATTTAATTTTGGTATTAAAAAGTTGTAGGGAGTTTAAAAATTCGTTGGAAACTTTTCTCGGTTTGCCAGAGAACTTTAATCCAACGTAATAAAAGTATAGTGGAAATGAGTTTGCGTTCACTTGTGATAAAACAAATAATGTATGCCTTCTTAACCGTACAGACCCACCATATATCCTCGGGAGATTCTACTTTTAACTTCCGGCATTGAGCATAAAGAAAATCTGAGAACCAAATGTAAGTTTTTATCGTTGGTCGTATCTCACTACCGAATCCAGTAATAAAAGTGTTGTAGATTCTGTACCTAAACCTAATAAACTTTATTGAGATTTTGTTGGGTAACTCGTTTGTCTCAACTGAAATTAACAAAATCTTTTTGGATTTACATTGTTTAATATATAAGAGGATCCTATATTTTTGATAGAAATATCAACATATCGCTTAAAAGCACTCATCATAATTATTTTTTCGAAATTTTCATCACAACCCTTATATGATTATTGAATGATCTATCACTATTTACAAACTTTTGTAATTTTCCTGGATACCTGCAGGGCATGTTCGTTTTTCTGATTCTCTATAATACCACAAAGCAAATAAAAAAAGTTAGTAAAAATATGCTCGCTGGCTGTATTTTTTTTTTTGATGAAAATGAGAAACAATCTGAAGGAAAAATGTACCTATATCGCAATATCCGTTCAATTTATGAACTCAAATAAAGCATTGTTTGCCGATTCGGAACGAAAATGAACAATGTAATCAAACGATCACCAATCGATTTAAAACTGATTTCATAATTGTGAAAAATATATCAAGATGGCACATTTATTGTTTATATAAAATACAAAAATGGTATTTCAAGTTATAAATTACATATTTCAACATTAAATAATCTTTTTGCTTTGATAGGTTTTTCCAGAGAATATCATATTGTTTTAATTGATGTTTATCGAAACACTTTAGATTTATTGCAATGCAGTATAAACACTTCTCTTATAACGATCAACAGTCATAAAACCTACCCGTTATTTGCATGTGCGTGTGTAAACACATTTTATAACAACGATCCGTGGAAACCCGATTCGAACAATGTACTGTGTATTTTCGAGAGACACTGAGTTTTACATATTTAAATCTTCACAATATTTTCTTATCGTATTTCTAGATAATTACTTAGGTGTATAAAAAATTATCAATGATCCCATTCGCTTAGTAACAATATATTGATTCAGCAAAATATTTAAGTTAAACATGAAATTGTTTTCGCAATTAATTTGGTTTTACTCGTAAGTCCTCACTTTATATTTATAAATAGTATTAACATAGTAATTTTTACATATTTTTTTGTGTACTACATATTCAGTTTAATTTTTCTCAAATACATCAACAACAGAATTAAATTCTTTTTTCAAAAGCTCAAAGCCCCATACAGGGTGAGTCATAACTATGTAACATAAATAGTATTCCTTGTATAAAATTATGCCGCTGTGACGATTTTGAGAACAACCCCTTAGCCTTTGACTTTGAATAGTTATGAATCACATCCTGTATACTATTTATTTCAAAGTTTAGTCTCTGGTATCCATTCCACTCAATTTCCACAAGAACTTAATTTTGGTGTAGCTACTTCGGCTTACCAAATAGAAGGTGCATGGAATTTAGATGGTAAAGGGGAAAGTATTTGGGATAATTTCTCACATACTATACCGTCGCCAATAACCAATGGAGATACAGGAGATATCGCTTGTGATTCATATCATAAGTATGAAGAAGATGTCCGACTCGTAGCCGCGCTTGGTGTTAAATATTACAGATTCTCAATAGCTTGGACAAGGTAAGAAAGTCCAATTTGTTTTTATAAAAAAAAATTTGATTCGAATAAATTTTTAGAGTTTTACCAAATGGATACTCCGATCAAATCAACCATAAAGGTTTGGAATACTACAAAAATCTAACGTTAGAAATTAGAAAATATGGAATGGTACCGGTAGTAACTTTGTACCATTGGGATCTTCCACAACGTCTTCAAACAGATGGCATAGATTGGACGAACGTTGAACTGGTACCACATTTTGTAAATTATTCTAGAATTGTAATCAATCACCTTCCAGAAGTTGGAATATGGTTAACTATTAACGAACCTAAGCAAGTGTGTCATTACGGATATGGAGTAGGAATGTTTGCACCGGCTGTGAAAAGTAGCGGACTGTTGGAGTACCAGTGTTCGTACATAGTTCTTAAGGCACATGCCGCAGTTTATCATATGTACAAAGATGAATTTCCCAATTATAAAGGTATTTTGAAACTTAAAAATAAACACAAATAGATAATTTGACATAATTTTAGCCAAAATGTCGATAGCACCTGACTACCAATGGGCGGAACCTTTAACCGACTCACCTGCCGATGCAGCGGCTGTGGAGAGACAAATACAATTTGGAGTGCGTATATATTTTAACTATTCAAATTAGAAAATGAATCATTCCAATCTTTTTTAGTATGGGTTATATTTACATCCACTTTTTAAAGGAGATTGGCCAGCAATTGTTAAATCCAGAATAGCCGAAAGAAGTATTTTGGGACATTACAACCAATCTCGACTACCGGAATTTAGTGAAAAAGAAATAGCTTACATTAAAGGAACCTGTGATTTTCTAGCTTTTAATCATTATGTTACACTTTTAACAGCGGATACCGACGAAGGGCCAGTCAATGTTACGAGTTATGACAACGACATGCGTACTAATTGGACGTATTATCCTTCTACAGAACAAGGATCAAATGGCTTTTCGGTAAATATTTAGTTTTGCCGAATACTTGAAAACTTGCACGTGATGAAGATACTTGTCTCAAATTGATAATAATTAAAGTCCCATGTTTTTAACTAATGAATATAGTTTATATTCCTTACTATGTTCCAGTTATTCATTTGATTTGAATTTTTTTTAAAAGAAAAAAAATTCGTTTGTTTGCTTTTATATAGGTATATACCTATACACACACAGACGTATATGTAACCTATTCGAAATGAAAAACGCGCTAATGGATATTGAAACTCCCTTTATGCTTTGATTAATTACAGTTACATTTTCAGTTAAATCCATGGGGTATTAAAAAGTTATTGAATTGGTTGCAAAAGGAATATGGAAAACAAGATATATTAATTACTGAAGTCGGAATGAGCGATAATGGTACTTCGTTAAAAGACGATATCAGAATTGGTTTTTATACAGTAAGTTTTGGGAGTGATTTTGGTAACAGATTTCTTTTTTATTAAAATATTTTTTAGGGAATGTTTTGTAATATTTTGAAAGCGGTGGAAATTAACGATTTAAATGTTTTTGGTATTATTGCTTGGTCAGTTATAGACAATTTTGAATGGCTTTATGGATACGGGTGAGAAATTAAACCATTTTAACAATGAAATTAATTATTTTTATTTTAGGGACCACTTTGGATTGTATCACGTAGATTTCACCGATCCTAATAGAACACGAACTCCAAAGAAATCTGTAGGATTTTTTCAAAATTTAACGAGCACAAGAAGCTTAAACTGTGATGCTTACGTGTGAAAAGCAATAAACTTGTTTCAAAACACCTCGACTTTCATTCATTACATTTGATTCTTTTAGTAGCTGATAATACTTTTTTTTTCTCATTTATCACTCGCTAATAATAAAAAAATTTCCTACTAATTATTCTCGAACACTTCGCTATCATAAATCAAAATTTCAGACTATTTTTTACCAAGTCCATTAACGCCCTTCAATCAAAATTTTTCCAAAGTGTTGTAGAATAAATATTATCGTCGTACGTATAACGGATAGAAAAACTGACCTTTTTTACTAAGATGTGTTTTTCCGTTTCCCAATATTACCGGATGGATATTTTTATTTGACTTTTAAAGGAGTGAAATGATTTTTAGTGAAATTTATTGACATTATTGACGAATTAATACTCTGAATTAAACATTAGAATATACTTTTACGGTGAAGTAAGAAGATTAGAAAAATAAAACTTAAGAATGATGACGTATTATTTCAAGATGCTGATAAATGTTCTAGGGGGTAACAGAGATATAGCTCGGAACACTCGCTGTCATTTTTCAAATTCAATGAAATGTAATTGCAAATTGTCGGAGATTCAAATACGATTAAATTTCGACTCAATGCAATCCTCCCAAAAGTGGCTGTAAAGCTCCGCTGACACAGCATATTCCAACAGTATCGCACTGAGCATTTGGTACAAAAATAAACGTTTACTGAAACAACTTTTTCATAATACGTGGAACATATTTATATTTATTCTTATATCTGTATAATTAGAAGATTGATAGTGTCCATGTTTTAGGAAAACTTGTATAAAACCCTGTATATTTTGATCGTGCTTGAATAACTCTTGATAGCATGGATAATATTGTAGTGTGTGCACAGAGTGAAATCAAATAAAAACAAAAACACTGAAAAATAACTGATTGTACGGAATATATGATTAGGAAAAGGACAAGGAAAAATAGTTGGTGATAAGATAATTCAGTAAAATATTTTGTGCTTTTGCTTAAAAGAGTGTCTTAAATAATATTTGGTACATTTTGGTTTGTCCGGTTCTGGTTTGAGATGATAATGCCTTTTCGCTTGGTATAGAAGCTCGATCTTTAATTTTAATACTGTTGATAAATGTGGGACATTTTCATTTCCGCAACCTGTCTGATTAAGCCCGATTTGCATTTTTCATTTTATACATTCACCGAGCGCTTTTATACGTATATATGTATTTTAGAAGATTTATTAAATTATTTTATGGAAACTAAATTTACCGAAGCCGATACTTTACGTTATCAAAAAGTTTTAGGCATTCTGAATATTTGGCATTTTTCTATCATTATTTTGAATTTTCATTCTCACCATAGTGTTTGTATCCCAAAATAAAATAAAAATAATGTTAAAATTCGTTTAAATTAAAGTACCGTTTAAATTAGATAAGAAAACTTACTCATGTAAATCTAAAACTTTCGAAATGTTCGGGTAATTATAAATGGAATCACCGTCTCAGTTCCTATAAAGAAAAATTATCTCCAGGCATACAATACGTCAAGATGTATTTATCTCGGATTTTTAGGAAAATTAATCTGACGTCTCCCGGGATGCAGCCTCGTAACTACTACTTGCCGCTATACATCATCCTTGTTGGCCCATTTTCTCTCGGGAATTTTCAATCTCTGTGTTGGATATATGTACCTAAAATATTAGTTGTATTGAAATCAACAGAATTATATGTATAGAACAAAGAAAATAGTGGTTAGTAATAACAAATATTTAGACACATATATTCCTATTTTTCACCATCAAACTTGATCCTTTTTTGTATCCATTATCTTTTTAAAACACAATGTGATTATTGTGATTTAGGTTATTTTATAAAAATTAAGATTTGAACTGCAAAATTGTGGAGATTAATCAGATACTGCACGAACGACTATAAAAATTATGAATTATTCTATATGTAATATAGACGAGCAGAGTTGTAAATTTGACGGAGCTAACACCAAATTTCAGACATATCGAGCTACTCTGCATTATTGTGACATAATCGATTCAAGTCTTGGCCCAAATCTCCATTAATTAGTCAAGAGTGTTACAGCATCTCAATAACATGTTTAATCCTGAACGGATTCTAAAGATGTAAGGTTAACTTATGCTTAGAGAATGTCTTTAAATATACAGAGTGATCTTTTAATCTTACTTCAAATAATATTAACAGTTTTATCTTGTATAAAAGTTATATGCAAAAAAAATAATGAAAAAGATAATACGACAGCTAGTAGGTACATAATACGGTAATAAAGAATCTCGAGCATTTTACAAACGAGCGCAGATGAAACAACTGCAGAGACGAAGATATTCATATAAATTTTCATTGTTTTTTATTCACCAAACAAGATTTTTTCATCAGAGTTTATTTATGAATGCTATAAAACTTAATTTAACGCCACCTGTGGTATGTCAGCCACTTCTATCCTCTGTAACGTACGTTTAACACGTACAAAAGACTTTAATTATACGTTTCCGGGTGTCGCATTGTAGAAAATCTAATTTAGGTTAGAAGAACAATTCATTCAACATGTTGACTTCAAAACTTAACTGATAATATATTAAATGAATGTAAGTTATCGGTTGTTTTACCTATCAATATTTATATTTGAAAATTGTGAATGATTAGAAATGTGAATAAATGTGGAATTATTTATGAGTACAGTTTTGTAAATTATTATCTATATTATTCTACACTTGAATATTGTCGCCGCACCTGATTTCGTATAGTGATTGATTCCTTCTAATGAGGCAGCTGTGAGACAAATGCCGTTTCCAAACCGTCAATGCACCCACAAATTCTCCGGGATGTGTGTTTGTTCCTGTCAGAAGTTTTTAATCACGAAAAACTCTCGTCGATAACGTCTAGTTGGGTAACTGATCTTGCGTAGATTTATGAATAACTTGAAGAGGTTGCGCCGAACATGAAATTATTTCTTTAGACGAAATTACATTTTCAGTGTCAACTCGTACGAATGCAATTTATATCACATTTTATACCTTTATAATATCCTCGGAAATTCTACTTTCGACTTCTGGCATTGAGAATAAAGGAAATCTAAGGGACCAATGGAAGTATTTTTCGCCTGTTGGATTCGTTAATAAAAGTGTAGCAGTTTTTGTAATTCAAATTCATTGAGACTTTGGCCTTGAATTTGTTAGATTGCACTAAAATTAAAACTAAGCATTATATTAACATTTTTTTCTTATTTTTTTTCATAATATAAAATATAATTTTGTGAATTTAAATAAGAGCCCAATTTTATTTGTGTCAATCTAGGTATTTATTGCGTTACCTTAAAAAGTTAACAACTCATTTAGGTACTATGTGATGGGTACCAAATTACACATGCAGATTTTAACAAAAGAAAAGAAATTATCGTAAGGAACGGCGGAAAACGAGCTTCCTTTTGATATTTCAATGTATGTGGATCTCTTTCAGTAAAAATAACGAACGGTATTGAAAACATCTAGGTCAAATTTTGAATAAGTTTTTTTCCGTTTAAATTTTCCATAGGATACATTATAATTTTTTAATATATCGTCTTTGTTAATATACATGTTCCTATTTTTCCAGAGGTTTTCCGGAAATAATTCCCAAAAAGAAAATCCGGTAATAATTGAGTATTTTTCTGAAGATATAATTCACGAAACCACCCTCGAAAGACCGGTTACCAGCCTTTCCGACATTTTTGCGTAAGGCCTTTTATTAATTCCAACAAAAATATGGATGCTAATTATCTGATAACGCAACCGCCACGTACAAAACTAAAAAATTTCTGAAGCAAAATGTTTCATCTTCGATTTTATGATTATGAGTTTGTTTCAAAACGACCTGAGCTTAATTAAAGATTCTAGAGATAATCAAGTCATTCGTTCGGCATTAACCTTTGGATTACATTTAATTTGGAAAAGTTCGGACGGCGTGGCATTTGTGATTAATGTTCCCCTTATCGAAGAATAAATCAAAATTTTGAATATTGAAAAGTTGAGGCGACAATTCAGTGTGACATTTACGTGAGATGCGGTCGTAAGTTTCTTGGTGGTTTTCCGCTTATTTCAGTTCCTTCATTTTTAGGCTTTATGGACTGGAATAAACGATTTCAATTTTAACCCAAGCGTCTTCTTCAAACTTTTAATAAAAATGCTTCCTTTTAATGTGACCAAATATATTTTTCATTATAAATTTTATATCGAATCTAAAGAAAAGTAAATATTACTCAGGAATTGTGGCCGATAAAAAACTGATAATTTCTCCCAGTTTCTTTTCTTCCCTTATCTCTGAGGACGTCGGAATTACCCTTTAAATCCTGTCATTCAAACATAGAACCTTTTAGCAGGTTCAAAACGTCCTCCTTAGGGATAGACCGTGAATGGCAAAAACAAATAAGATTTATGATTGCAGTAGGTGCGGAAAGTCACAAGGGCCTCAGATGTCATCAGCATTGGAAGAGAAAACTAGAACTACAAGACTAGACAGATGGTGGTCAGGGAAATCCTGTAGAGTCCTGTCGTCGCGTATACCTACACATTCATAAAAATGAATACGACAGAATCGGATGAGGTTTCTTTTTCACGAATTACACGAATTTAATTTCTGCAACCATAACTATTAAGGCTCCTATCTGTTTTTGGAGATGATTTTGAATTATTGCAGGTTCCTATAACTGCAAACACATAAGATATAAATTAAGTTTCTCGAAGTCTTCTAGAGAAACTATGAATTATTTTTAGTGTGAATTCCTCATGAAAGTTTCTGTGACTATCGCACGTATTCCAGAATAAGCTGCCACTTTCCATGTTTTCCGGTGCTATGTCATAATTCATCACGATTAAATCCGCTGCTACACGTACTTTTGCACCAGCACCTGATTTTTGCAAGGGTTCTAATGGAATTGCTGTGTTTCTAATTCGTTATACCTACTACAGATTGTTCATACAAACTTTACTCGACATTTGTTTTATTTAACGAAACAATCAATTACGTTAATAAATTATTATTTAATATTGATTAAAAGTATATTTTAAAAAGAACACACGCTGACACGAGATTAGAGTTTACTTTAAATAAAGTGGGTATAGGTATACACACATCGGGAAGTGGAAGGTGCGCAAAAAAACATTGCTCACTTAACACTTAACCACCTCTTCAGATTTAATATTATACATTTTATAGAATAACCAATTTTCTGGAAATCGGCGATGTATAATATGAATCATTAATTGGAAATTTGAAAAAAGTTACCCATGTAATCGATTGGATTTTTTTCTATAAGGAAACTCCTTTTAACCGTGACCTAGCAAATTGTTCACATTAAAATAATTGGCATATGAGTCACATTAAAAGACTCCAAAAAACGACTATAATTTGACAAAATTACTGTTCACTTAAGTCGTTAAGGTATTATTATTGACTGTCTATAGACATTTTTAGTTACTCAGAGAGTGTATTTATTTCCATATGAAATATTGAAAAATGTTTATGTGGCCGTAAAAAAAATTATAGTGATAAATTTGGTACACTATGTATTTTACTCATCTTATAGAGTGACAACACCATTGAAAAAACATTAAATAAACGACGAACTTCTTACTCTAGACTACTTTCAAAAACAATATTTATTTTCATACCTTGGTGCAAGCCAAAAAGTTGTTGAACGACTCAAGTTTTCTCTATTGAGGAAGTTTTATGAATACCCCACATAATTCTTAATTATTTTTCTCTATTTTGTTGGCTTACCCGGCAAGTATTAAACACCAAAGTTTCAATATGGTGCATGGGCTTGGGCTTCCTATGACAAAAACATTACTGTGCCTCCCTCCCCCCAAAAAATTGAAATCATTACCAATACTTCAGAATTGTATCACTTGAAACTATTGCTCTGTGATAGTATATTGTATCACCAGGATTACTAAAGCATTTCCTGCATGTGCTTGATTTACAAAGACTTTACTACATAAATTGGAAAATGGGACATTACAGAAATTTCTATACACAAGTGCGTCTCACTAGTAAAGATAATGTTTACAAAATTATCTTTGTTAGTTTTTATTTGTAGCTCATATACTATAACATCTCTGACCATAAAATATGATCGTCTTATACGTCACTTTCGTAAAGTAGGCTGAACAGAAGAGAACAACCACGTCGTCGTCGGCCCCTGAGAGCCATAAATCTAAGGCTTCAGGTGGTCGTGAGACGGCGGCAAAAGGGCTACGTCTTTCTAAAATGCCGGGGTTAATTGACTATAACCTTCGACTTGTAGTTGACAATGGGCTGCCTGCTGGCAGATGGTCTTCCTTTATTAATAGTCCTTTCATTAACTTTATCGGTATCAGAGCTCGTATCAGAATCTTGTTACAACTAAACTTAAGCGAGCAAGTAGTCCAGCAAGGTAGTTTTATAAGTTTAACACTTAATATTTCGAAATTGTCGTAGTAAATCTAATTTGAAAGCAACATATTGCTGAGGAAATCATGTAATGTATAGGAAATTGTATTAACAAGAAGTTAATTCAGTAAACACAATTGAAAAAGCTTTAAGTTTGAAGTTTACTACAGTGGCGTGTTAATTCCTGCGCTATAATATTTTATTAAATTGTTAATCTTCAATCAAGGTAAAATTTTAACTCGTATCCGCTTAGATAATTATATTTTCTTGGACGATATTCAATGTCCACCTGGAATATACCTTCCGGATGAAAACATCACTGCAGGATTCCCTGGCCGGTGGTGACCGGTTCGCCATGAGCTCGTTATGCGTCACCTCCTGTGGAGACGATATGTCACTTCCTGCAGGACGCCAGCGCCGCATACATAAATCCTGGTGGTCGGCAGAAATTCTTGGGCGACAGACTAGGGACATGGGAATTGGGATGTCGGGATTCGAAGTAATGAGTTAGTGGGATTGCTTGCTGCGACAGGCGATGGCGATTTGGCGACAAAACAGGATTAGTTGTTTGTGTATAACGATAATTGGCAATTAGAAGGATTTTTTCTTCACAAATGACAAGAATTTCCTAGAATGTCTTTCAATCAAAGTGTAGTATGTCAAGACATTAATTTTTTAGATGGATGTTTGCCTTCAATTTATGGCATTGATTATTTTAATAATATAAGGATGAGACGAACTCGCTGTCAGCTATAAAGCTTTCCTCTAAACATTTTCCTGATATAGGGTTAATACACTAACTTGATGATTTATGTCAATTCCAGCTCCTTTTACAATTTAAAGACAACCTTCCTTTTGAAAAATTGATAAACGTAATTTTTATCTTAAAAGTACCTATTGAGAATTAGTTGTTAGGAATCGCATCTTTAACAACTAACCACCATCCGTTATATCTTTGGCATGGCGCGTTATCCTCCTTATATATTATGAATGAAGGCGATCAATCAGACATGCAGCACGGGGCGACGGAGGGAGTTGATTCGGGAAAAGAGGGACGGAACCGGTAGCGAGAAAATAGCACACGGTTCGAACATTTCACAATTTGTTTTTTGTCGGAAAGGTAGACAGGATCATAAATAATCCAATCATTAATTTTTTATTTCTCATCGGCAACCAGATTAACGGTAATTTTTCGTTCTCGCTTTATTTGATATTTTGCTCCCTTAACGAAAATTAATTACTACACTTTTATTATTTGTTTTTGATTTAATAGCTTTTATTATGTATTTATTATTATGTTATTTATACGATGTCAAATCAATATAGATCGAAACAAAAAAAAATTAGTTGCGTGAATGAACAATTTCATTAAAATTCTCTGTAAAGACCTAATCGTTTTAAAAAAGACGTTAATATTGTGCGCTATTTCTGATTATGCGTAGGGATAGGAAGTTTGCGTGTTGAAGGGGCCTTTTATCACAATCATAAACAAAAACTATTTATTATACACAGAAAGGCAGCTATGAAGTATTTTATGGTTCTATACCATTTTAAATTCAATTCATCAAAACCTCAAAGGTGTTACAAGTTTTTCAAGTTATAAAGGAGTCACGCAATATAATATTGATAAAAAAAATTTTTAATTCTTTATACACGGGCTTGTGAAATAATTTTAGGACAAGAGGTCGTAAATTAGTTTTAGTTAGAAAATATTTTGGATATACCTACAGTGATGGGGCATTTTTTAAGTGATAATATATCTAAAACGCAAGTAACTTACTATATAGAATACTCAGTATTTTTAGGATGGTACAGCCTATAGGCAGTTCAGAAAAATGAAAAAAGTACAAGACGTTATTGCAGGATGTTTCACGTAGAGCGTGTGATTGATTTAATAGATATTTTGCGTGATTTTATACACTTACAAACCAAGCATGCCTCATTTATGTATATGGTGTAAAACAAAATGAGTTTAACACGCGAAATTGAGTCATGTGTATTGCCAACTTCAGTGTCTGTGGTAACAGCTAAACTAAAAACATAAAATATAGCGAATGGTTTTACCGGTAAATTCGGATTCCAATTATTTGAGATAAATTACATGGAAGTTGCACCGACGTGGGCAACTTTGCCTATGTGCCACTCTTTTGTGTAGCTTACTTACACTTTTCCACCCATGGCTATTAATTTGTAATCTACTACACTGAAATTTTGGGTTGGTAAATGAATAAAAAAATTAAATTTCATAATTGTTGATGTTTTGTTCCCGAAGGAATTAATTTTTTCGCGAATTCCAATTAGAATTTCAGCAAGTTCTGTTAACTTTAAAACAATTAGTTCTCATTTTATAAAAGTAATTACTAAATGTGCTATGCTGAGTGCTCCACTAAAATTTATTCCAATTAAAAAGTTTGCCTAGATTTCCGTCACAAAAACATGTTACAGTTGTGCAATGTTAATGATGGCAATTGCAATTATTACAGAAACTGGTTATCTTTATTTTTGAACATCTACTAGTGCATTATTTTAACGTATTGCTAAAATATTAAGAGATAATCAGTTCGCGATAAAAATACCAACATTTCTCACTGAGACGAATATAATGTTTATTATCGTATTCCGTTTTTATTTTGTTTGTTTTATTCCTCTTGGCTTACCGCGAAGTTGAAAAGTTACACTACAATGCGTCTTATACGACGACACAAAAATTTTTACGAGAACCAGTTTATTACATTCTCCTTGCCTCATCTCAACACCACAAAATACCTCTCATGATTATATTCCTCGAAAAATATGAATCCCTACTCATAATTCCATAGACAAGATTCCTTATTTCTATAAAGGTCGGTAGGTAAGTGAAAGGGCTGATAATAATACTCAATGGCCTCAGGAAAGATACGCCCTTGTTTGAAGCCGGAGCTTAAAACATAAATTTTAATAGAAACAGAGACGTCTTAAAGTATATTTAAGATAATAGTGAAAATATTTTAAATATTACTTATAAAATCGTTTTAAATCAAAAAAGGTTTTTGTATAGTTGAATGTTTATATCAACAATAACGTAACATCTTTTTTTTTTAATTTCCCGTTATAAATTTCTAGCGAATGTCTCCATAGTGTAGTTATAGAAATATTAATAACAGAATATCCCATTAAATTTCATTAGGTAACAAAGTAATTTTTCTCTACCTGAAACTCTTATACTTTTACAATAGCAAGTCTCAGTTTAATTTTCCTTCCTTTGATGTTTGTAAACATTCGAGGTTTTAACCATGATTGTGTGGTGGTTTCTTGTCAAGTACACTCTTTTTCAGTTCTAAGATGTTTCATCCATCTAAGACGTTTTTAATTTAATTTTGCAGCTTCATGATTTTTATTTGTTTATCCGCAATATACAAGGATAAAGTTGTTATTCACACATCGCCTTTAAAAGTTAATTATAAAATATAAATCAAATAAGTAATTGTTTCACACTTTTAAACGGGGTTTTATTTATAAGCCATTATTACCCTTACGTTATTTTTAAACGTACAAACTGAATTTTCCTGTGTGCTAGTTTGAGACGGTAAACATCAATTTTAGATGCAATTTCATTGGAATCGAATTGGTTGTTGAATTGAAATATTTCAACTATAAAACGCTTCGACTAGAGCTAGGTTAACGATCCAATCTAAATTTTTCCGGCCTTAAAAAAAATATCGACGATATTACAGCGTCTCGAATCAATATTAAAACTGGAGAATTATCAAACAAAAAATAACGTTAATGGTGTTTTCAAACGTACAATCCCGAATAAATATAAAAATTACATTGTTCAGAAATGTACTTTAATTTTATCGAATAAATCTTATAGTATTAAGTAAGAGATTAAAATTACATACGTTTTGTCGGTACATTTTAGTGAAAAGAACTACAAAGAAGAAATTTTTGCACGAATAATGTTGAATTCAGATTATAAAATTGCTAACAACTTCCTATGTTTAACGATCCTTTTATAGATCTCAAAAGAATAAGGTAAGACTAAAAACTCTTTGAAGTTAAACTTCGAATTCTCTGATATATCAAATATCTTTCTAAAATTTCCTTTGAGAAACAGACACTTCGTAGGTGGGTGATTTTTTTCCCATTAAATTGTAAACCTTCACTGAATTTTTAAACGAACGCAAAGGATGTAAATGTAAAAGATAATCGCTCAATGATTTTTTTTTTGAAAAGAGAAACTGAAAATAAACGATTATTTTCAGGACAATTATAATCCCTAAATTAGATTAAAGCACAAGAAATGTTACAAAGGTAATTATAGAATTTACCATAACTCAAACAAAGTTAATATTATTGAAGTATATCTGATTATAACTCATCATTACGCTAATAGTGATTTTCAGCAGGATAGATTTATACCCTACATAAAGTCAATATTATTGTTGTCGGTATTCTAGCCTAACGAAACGATAAATTTGTTTGTTCACTAAACAAATTTGTTGTTTTTCAATTTGCAAAACACTAAAATTTTCAGGTAATTATATCCAAGAAAGAAGTAAAATTATGTAGCAAACATTTTACCTACTAGGCTGAAAGTAACATGAAACAAGGTTTAATTTAAAAATATCAGCCAAAAAACAATCACCAATGATGCTTTAGATTCAATAAATTTATTTCGAGGATGAAAAATTAAATTAACAAAATCCAAATAATAAACTTTACAACTCTCAATAAAGTTTCTCTTGAATAATGCATAACATAATTCTGTGACAAGCGCAAATTGTTATTAGTAGTTGTTTCTCTGTTGTACTACAAACTTTTAGGGTTCGTTATGCTTCTATTTTGTATAACTTCCGTTGTATCAAAGGACACATATTTTAGCAAAGAGTTAACACAACGGTGTAAATATATCATGGAGTTTTGGAAAGTTCGCCGTTTGGGATTATCTTCGAATATATAAGTGCGAATTAATAATACGCCGTCGGAATTTATCTTTCAAATTAGATTAAGCACTGGACCACATTGAGTTCCATTTTGAGGTCGTAAATATCGAATAATCAATAGTTTTGAATACAATCTGATCGAATGAGTCTGGTATGGCTCTCTCAGAACATGCGGGTCTGCTTGTTTTTTATTTTGCGTTTTATCAGGCTTGGAAAAAACTATAAATTTCAACATACATGTCTGTTCTGTCAGCGGTTAAAATTAATAACATAGAATCTCCCATCCCTATTTTGCTTGCCATTTAACAAGGATGAAATGTGCCTATTGAGAGAAAAAATGTATTTAATTCAAACAAATAGAAATCAAAAATTTATTAGTCACTAATTTCTTTATATTTTTGAAATTTGTATATCTTCTTTGTTTTATTTTAGCATCATTCCTCAATAAAATCATAACCCAGAGATTTTACACGAAAACTTAGGTATCAGTTTTCTTACTATTACATTGGTACAACTCCCGTAATATTTTTATGCTATTAATAATATTTAACGGAGCGACACATTATATTCGATATCGATAATAAGTGAATATTAGAGAAAATGCATTAAACCGGAAAAGTGTTGGTATAATGTGTCAATGACCATTTCGGCATTTATGGCGTTAAATTTTAACGAGTGGTAATAAAAATCGAGGCGTTAAATTTTACATTGGAACACGCATTCCACGCAGCTTCTAGCACATGGTGACCAATGCAGAGATATTCACGAACTAGTGTCATAATGTTCTGGAAGTGACTAACTTTCAAATTCGATTTTGATTGGATGGTTATTCTATAGAAAAATATAAAAAAAAGTTGAAAGGATCAGTAACAAAAACACGAATAAAAGTGACTATGCGCTAATAATCAAAACATGAACACTATTTTTTTAAATAACTAACATATTAATTTCCATTTTGTAAAATGTACTGTACTTTGTACCAGTAGACACTTCAGTAATTTGAGTTTGAAATCATAGAGAGCCACAGCTCCCGAAAAATTTCATTAAAAACGATATGCAGCATTTAGTACGAATGGTATAGAAACGGGAATTACTGCAATAACAAAAAACGCATTAAATACGTGAAAACGACATTAAATCAAATGAATTCGGCTGATGATATTCCCTTGGACATACTTTTTTAGTTTTCAAAAGCCAATCTATTATTTATTACATATCACAAAGCATTATTTTATATTCACACGAAAATCTTTTACCTTAGATACGTGAACTATTTCCTCGAGCTCAACTCGAGCTAGAACCACCACCATGACACGAGTTCAATCGCTGAATTTTAACGGCGCATTTCTCTAAGTAATTTAATTTTTCTACACCCACATGTATATTATCCATTTTTTGCACAGTTTACAGAATGGAAATGTAGGCCATACCAGTTAACTGAACGTATATATTCATATACATCCTAGAACGTATATGAAATCCACCAATCAGCATTCACGATTAGTATTTGTCAACTCCCCTTCTTTGAATTTCAAAGAAACGTCAAAATAACTTATCTAAAAAAAGGCTTCCCTAGAAGCACTGGATCAAGAATATTTATTAACAATAATAAACATAAATAAAATAATCCATATAAATTAACGACAAATACTGAAAACAGAATAAAATGGGTATTTAAGAGGACTTTTGATAGACGTCAGCTTTTATAAAATTTTGTAATTCATGTGACGTTATAGATATCAACATAAACATTCCTAGGTGGTCGAGTTGTTAGCATATTAGGTTTTTGCGCGCTAGGTACAGGGTTCGATTCTCAAAGTAGAAATTTTTTTTTTTTAATTTTATTTTTAAATAATTATTCCGCTTGATATTGATTGGTAAAATTATGAAAATTGTTAAAAATTTTGAGATTGAAGTTGTATTACAGTAGAGATTACAGTTTATTAAAATTTTTATTTTCTAGATTTTTCAAGTGGGTCGTAGAAAAAATATACTGTTCGACTCGTGTGGATTGTCCATATCGCACTCGAACGATTGAGCACTCCGCCTACGGCGTCGTGCTCAAACTTCGTCCTCGTGCGATATGGCCATCATATCCACACTAGTTGCACAAACTACTATTATAAACTATGTCAATCCCGTGACACAAACACATCCATTTCAATACTTCTGCTTTTCATTCACAATCACTTTCATATTTATGCTAATTTATTACAGTTTCCAAACTGACGTTTCATTAATAACATCAAACGTTTCACGTTATTAATTCAGAAACCAGCCCCGCCAACCGGTGACGGCAGGAGAAAAACGGCACCTGGTCAAAATTATTTGTTTACTGTTCTCTTTTTTCTTTGATCCAATACGACCAAAGTGTATTGACAGATGTTCCACCAATCAATCATTTTTGGTTTAAAATTTTATAAGGAAGATGAAATATTTATCTGACATTGATAGAAATGATTGGGATTTTAACTGAGATTAATAAATGCAAATAAAACATAGTTTGTCACCACTACTTGTAGACGAAATAACATAATAACCGATGTCTTAAAAGTGAGTAATATAATACAACATAAGAAAATAATTACGATTGAAGCTAACATAAATCTTTGAAAAAAAAGGAAACGTATTTTGGTGACAGGCAATTTGTGAGTAAATTAGCTGTAGGTATCTGTTGTTCTGAGTTCTATGGTCTGTTAGCACATAGGATTTATAGGATACTTGATACCATGTGACTGTGCACTATAAAATAGGACGTGAGACCAGTACTGTAATGGTTATGTTTTCACATAAATATTTGAATTTAGGTGTTGAAATACGTTTTTCCTATAATTTTCCTCCCTATCATATGTCAAACCATTTTACTGTGCAAATTTTTTAAGTGTGATATCCGAGCAAATATTTTAAAAACAAAAAACGCTACAGCTACTCTCGGTAACCTCTGGGTCTAGCTAGAAAATCTGTTGAACCTTTAATGGTCTGGGATCCACCTTACTCTAGTTTAACAAGAAGCCAAAAAGAATTGTATGCATAGAATTTATTTGGAAAACCCCTGAGAAGTGCACCAAGGCAAAAATTTTAGTATCAGTTGATTTTCTGAGCTGAAAAGCTTCCAAAAAGAAAATACCATAATAAATAAATGTTCCCATATACGAGTTCCCATTTATTTTCCCTGTTTGTTTTCTCTTGCTCACGCACCTCTTATAGCATAAAAGAATTCGATTTAAGTACAATACTGTATTCATAGCAAATACTATAAATCAAAAGCGTTATCGACTGAGAATCTTCTATTGTTATTTCTTTGTTCATCTTTAGGATTTCATTCCACGAATCCAGAGATTAATATAATACTATCCACATAATAAGAAAACGATTTTTTATTAATATTATATTAGACACACGAAACTGTAGCAGGGTCAATTTGAACGACAGAATGCAAAACTCGGTCCACAATTTCAACAAAATGGTCTAATAGTTTTCAAAGATTTTGTTAAAAACCATCAGAAATTTATTATTGCAGATTTCCATTCTTAATAAAAAATTTAATTAAAAAAAAATTTTAAGTGACTATTTTAAAGGAAATCAAAAAGATATAAGAATCTATTAAGACTAAATCATTTTTAGTAATAGAAGAAATCCTTAAAAAGGGAATGGGTTAACAAAATTTATGCGCATGGATTTAACGACATTGAGGAATGGTGGAAGAGGAGTTTAGCGGAAGGCCAACTTACTCGCGCTTTGGGAGTTTGTCAGTGAAGTTTCGCGCATCGGGCAATACGCGACTTGAAATTTGAAAATTTTGTGGAAAGTAACTAAAAACTATCGTCAAGTTTGAAATTGAAAAAGTTTTTCGCGTGTTTGTAAACGATATGTTTATCGTTATTTGATTTTCCTCCTGCTGATAACAGTCCTAATTAAAATTGGTGAGTTTTATTTTAAATAGAATAGTAGGTAGATAAATGTGTGGTGAACAAAAATACCTAAATATATTTTTAATAAGCACGCTTACTGATTTTGTAAATAATTTGAAATATTTTGCTAGGTGGTTAATCGATACATATTCCATTTCTTATTTGTATTGGTAAATTTTAAATAAATTTCGAAATGTATATAATTTTCGTGAAATTAAAGTACCAAAACTAAAAGTATATGTGCTCTTAAAGAAGAAAATTAAACTACCACCAGCAATAATTTGTATTTGAATTATTGAATTAATATCTGGATATTATTACAAAAATAGTGGTGAATCTCAATGTCCGATTAAAGTGTATTGTTGCGTATTTTAGATATTTATTAATATTCCTTGCATTATTCTAAATTTCTGTTTCTCAATTAAATTATCAAATATTATAATTTCTGAAGTAATTGTTCTACTTTATAATTACCAATTAAATTGGAATTCGATGTTTTGAATGTTTTAATGAGATTTGTAAACTATTATACTGAAGTTCATTAAACGTATTGTAAGTATTAATTAAACGTGAACTAACTGAATTGTTGATTTCTGGTTAATACCATTCAAATCAGAATGTTAAATATCAAGAATCATATTTGCCCTAAAGGAATAAAAATAAAATTATTCGCCATTTTTTCAAAATCAGTTGATATCTGTCAAATTTTAAACGATTTGCGGAAAAATTTATGATTACCTCTGGTCTATGTGCTGCTAAGCAATCTTCACATTAAATTAGTTTTTTATTACAGGAGATCCTTCATTGAAGTGAATCAATTAATGCGAACATTTCAAGCTGTCAACGTGTAATTAGACAAATTTTGTAAGGTATATTCATCTCAGCAAATGCAATTGGTTCCGTCATTAGCTACACATGTCGCTGGATTCATTAAAAACGAAAGTTTTCAACCCAAGGGAGCACGTGACGTCGATGAGTGTTATTAAAATTATTTCTTTTTAATTAACGAATCTCTTTATTCGTTTTTGAAATTAGCGAGGTAGTCAAAATGGAAATTTACATCTGGTTACTCGTATGCTTTTGCAATTTTAATGGTAAGAATTTTTCAAAAATCAACACACCTAGTAATAGAAAAAAAAGCAGAGAGCCTATCGAGATATATTCTTCAATTTGTGTAATATTTACACATTTCACTTCACTTGGATACCAACAAAACACAAATTCAAGAACAGTTTCGCTAGACATCAATCATATATTATTTGTATGTGTCGATTTCTGTAGATACAAACGTCGACAACAAATATCAACACTCTTTAAAATATTTGGAAATATATCCCTACTTGGAAAAATGTATAACCAGACCTCTGCCTAACCTTGTTTTCTAAATTTGTTTCAGGACTTGCATCTGGTGCAGGATTGAAATGGGTGAGAGTAAACGTACCTCAATATCGGGTACCAGGAGAAACCGCTCAGCTACAATGCGAGTACGATTTAGGAAACGACACGTTATATTCCGTAAAATGGTATAAAGACCATGAGGAATTCTATAGATTCGTTCCAAAAGAAAGACCACCGTCTAACTGGTTCGAAGTAGACGGAATACACGTAGATGTGAGTATAAATTTTTTTTGTAAAAAATGTTCTGCTTACAACATCTTCATCGGGATATTATTTGGTGTTAATTTGCAAGTAAAGTAAGGGTTGAAACAATTCCCTTGTAAATTTTAATTCACAAATATCATGACTGTACATGATTTGTAGATGATTAATCGTTTGACGTGAATGTAGCTCTAGATTAGTATTGCATGTTTGAGACTCATTTCGGTTGAAAAGATACAATCAGAAAGCAAGTAAGTTGGCTACCAAAACATTTTTTTGAACAGCTACACTTTGCTTTGTACAGGACAATGTAAAGTAACGACCAAGTTAATTTTGAAATGAAATGGTGACGGAATCGATCAAAAAAACCAAAAATATGCACTTGTTTGTTATACGATTGGTACTGTAGGTATTATTTTATATTTGTATTATTTTCACAAATTGTCGCCGCGTCACTCAAAATGACTGTCAGCTAAATTATACATCGACTGGAATTGCTTCTGTTACTAATATGAACGGACATTTTGTTCAAATGCATTTTATGTTTGATAAAATACTGATTTGTTTTTTCGCTGAAAATATACATTTATGTATAAACGACAGTAATAGTAAATAATCTTTCACAGCAAATTAAAATGCAATGGTCGTTTTAAAACATATTATTTTGACAAACAATAATATAGAAAAGAAATCAAGAATGTTCATTTTGAGAAGGAGAAAAACAAAGAGAACGATAGATTTGGATAATTAAATCTACAGAGCTTCCAAGAGAAATCTTGAAACATGAAATTTCGATAGAAAAAAGGATAAAAATTAAATAGAAGCCCAAATTGACGAAAAAATACATTACATGGATGTAATCGTGTAGGTATATATACCAACGTCAGCTTGTGTCGAAAGCTAAGCGATTAATAATAGTTCATAGAGGTAGTGGCAGAGGATTTGAATTTAAAAAACCGGATAGAGTTGAGTGAACAGCGCGGTATAAATTGTTGGATAATTATTGAAAAAATAATCTAGTGTTGATGTATTTGTTACAGATGAGTCGTTCTGATAGCAGGAGGGTAGTGATACGACCTATAGATTGGAAGAGTACCGGAATATTTCGATGTGAAGTATCTGCAGAAGCTCCATCATTTGCTTCTGCACAAAGTGAAGCGAAAATGGAAGTAGTAGGTAAAGTATTATGTGGTATTCATTAGACCGGTTCAAAAAAATTGAACCAAAAACATTTTAATAGCAATTTTGTTTATTCCAAGCCCGCAGACATACACGAATATTTTAACTTTATATTAATAATTAAATGTTCCTTTCATATGCAAAGTTTCTTGAGTACATATCCAAAAACGTGGGTAAATAAGCTTATTAGTACATGTTTGAGATACAAATAGTAGATTTTTGCTTGTTTATATGCAAACCGTATGTTTCCACGAAAAGTTCAGGATGTGTCGCGAACAGTAGGGTGGAGAAGAAATGGTAACTAAGGTAATGAATGTAAAGCACAAATGTCCTTAACAAACGCAGTGCACTCTTTGTTGTCGACTTGAGGTGTATCCGTTTTGTTACGAAAGTAAATAGTGTTGCAATTCTTTTTACAAATTTATTTTACGAACATTTAAAAAACTTTATGACTTCGTGTTTTTCTAAACTTGACAATGAAAATTCATCCGGTAGGAGAATTTTCCCTCACCGAGAAGGAGAACGGGGGCAATTATAAATAGATCTTTCAGTATGAAGGATCATTCTAAAAAATAAAAATATATATTCATTCATAAATTGAAACATCATTTTTTTTTTACTTCAGCTCTTCCGACTGAAAATCCTGTAATATCAGGTGTTGAAGATGAGTATCAAATAGGAGATGAAATCAATTTAAATTGTACCGCAGGAAAGAGTCATCCAGCTTCTCTCCTACATTGGTATATTAACGAGCAGCAGGTAACAAACATTTTACAATCGTTTTTGTTTGATAAACTTTCAAATTTTTGTCAGATTCAAAAACAGGAAGCACTCATTTCATTCCCAGACGAGCAGCATACTCGCGGTTTGGTATCATCAGTGCTAGGTCTAAAGTTTAAGTTAAGCAACCACCACTTCCGTGGTGGTTCTATGCGGGTTAAGTGTGTAGCTTCAATGACACCGCTGCTTTATGAATCAGACCGAGAAAGTGTCGTACACACAAAATCTCTGCCTCTTAGAGAGGCTCTATTATTAGGTGAGTCAGCTTTGATTAAAAATGAATCAGAAAACTGTATTGTAAAATTTGTATTTTTTACAGTTAAAAGCTTTGGCAGTCGAAACGATATCAACGTCGCCTCCATACTTTTGGCTGCAATATATCTTCTGACGTGAGTGTTTTGAATTGTTTAAATATCGTGGTAATAAATTGTTTAAATATTTGTGCAATTCGATGTCGCCTTGAACTGAACTGCTATTCTTAGTGTCTATTTCGACTGTGATAAATGATATAAATGAAACTTTGTTTGTCCCCACGTCCCAGTGACTTTCGAAACAATTTTAGTATTTTTAGAATAATGTTGGTAATTTATTTTTGCATGGTTTCAAATAA
Source organism: Galerucella nymphaeae (assembly GCA_963978555.1). NCBI lineage: Eukaryota > Metazoa > Arthropoda > Insecta > Coleoptera > Chrysomelidae > Galerucella > Galerucella nymphaeae. Next base: position 53,839 of record OZ021718.1, on the reverse strand, counting down.
AGTAACAATTAATATTGAGGATGAATGAAATGTCAATTCAGTAACTCCAAAACATGCATTCTCAAACTCAAATACTTTTTGCAAGATAAAATGGGTATCCTTAAAATTAATTTTTATACACAGATTCGGCAAATAATTCTGTTACTATACGTACAGCTATTCTGTGAGAGTTAGAGAGACAATATCTTCGAAGAGTGGATCGAGTCCAATCGAGTCTACTACATAAGAAAGACAAAACAAATTTTTTTTCATGCAATGTATTCTTATGATTTCTAGAACATTTATGATAATTGAAAAAAAATTTAAACAGTTCCCTATTCTGTACATAATTTTACCTACCTCTTTGAACAAACATACGGATGTCTCTAATTGTAAAATTTTATATTAATTTCTTTTATGTTGTTAATGCTAATGCACAAAAATGCTAGAATGCTAGAAAAAAATATGGGTATAACAGTGTACCAATGTCATTAACAAGGAGTGGCTCAATAAATTATAGCGGTTGTCTACTTAGATTTAATTTGAAAGTATTTTTCGGTATTGTGGTGGTTAAATTAAATTTAAATAAAATTGCAAGAGCATTTAAATCCATTCTTTTTGTTTGGTCGCCATGTAAAATAGGTATTTGTACATAATCAATAGTTTTTGTCAAATAAGTTTACAATAAACTTTTTTGTCCAATTTTGTGTATTTATTTATCAAACTTTCCCACAAATCTTCATGTTTTTTATGTAAATCAAGCAACCAAAATATGGAGAAAATATTATAGAGTAATACAAGAGACAGTACAACTTAATGTAAAAAAAATTAACGTCTAATAAACAACAACACGTTTTTACCAAATAGAGAAAAAATAAAAATCTATATACGAATAGTTTAGTTATACATTAATAATTTGAATGAATTCATTTTCAGTCAGTCCATTGTTTCTATATCGGGGATTCTCAGATTTGTAAATGGCCCTTAAAATAAAGAAAAAAAGTCCCTACATATCGGCGGTTGCCTTCCATTCCTTTTATTCAATTAAAAGAGGCTGAAGCTGAAGCTTTTACAAAAAAATTCGATTAAATTAATCTGAATAGCAGGATGTCCGCCAACGTAACCAACAAAAATATAAATACGAGTACTAAATGCACAAAAGAATCCTAAAATTGAGAGGATAACGATAGGATGAAGTCCGTATTATATTGACGTAACGGCAAGCTTTTTAAAAAAATCTATATATAGGATATTTAACCCATATCCATATTATGATCAGATTTTCTGTTTTTTAATGTCTAGCAGTTTGTATGTTTACAAGCAAAATTATGATTGTACCTAGTTAAATTATAGATGATCAGATTGTAATTTTTTTATTTCAATATTTTTCCGAATTGCGATGTGTCTTTCCTTTACATTTTTAAAGAAACTTCGCGGAAAATTATAAACCCAAGTGGCATCTAATTTGAGCCATTTCCTGAGGGACTTGAAAACTTTTCGTGTTCAATGTAAGGCCGTCCGAGTGAAAAATACTTTGCCTTTATTTTACTTTTCTACCAGCTGCCTATTTAAAGAGGAGAAAATGTTAAACTCACATAAATTTCTCGAAGTGACTGCATAGGAAAGTAATTTCTGAACTTTATCTTTTATACAACGAGTATTCTGCGTTCGAAAACGGTTTGAATTTCAAATGACTCTAGCGCGAACAAGTGTCATTCGGATCTACAAAAAATCGCTCGATGGTTTTCAGCTGCTCAGTAATTTCCCTTTTGAAATCCCTTGTAAAATTGAGGAGAGCTACTTTATCAAAAATTTACTTATTCCCTACCATGGAACTACAAATTAATGAACATTCATGAATATTATAGAAGAAACCCTCTTAAATTTTTTATACCTGCTTCTGAGAGAAGTATAAATCACACAATATTTGTTTCGATAAGCATCAGCGTTGAAAATAATATTTCTTCATTTTAACCACAACCCTGTGCTTTGTTGAGTGTAAGTGTTTTTGTTCTAACAATTGGTTATCCAGTTAATTCAAAATACAATACCTCGTATAATTTAGATATAGTATTTTTTATGAGGTCTCGCTAATTGTTTAACTACAAAAAATTCAATTTCTACTTATTTATTATATTTTCATTGCGACTTGAAAATCAAAATATCATTTCTGTGAAAGAAGAATTTAAATGGTATTTTCAAAAGAAACTTGGCTTCTTCACAAGTATTTTTTGTTATGTTTCTAAGGGGAATAATTATTGTGCTTTATTAAGTTTATTATAAAATATTCTGTTTTCAAATACGAAGGTGGTTCTTTCAATCGAGAGGTTGTTTGTTATAGCTTTTGGCTGAATTAATCTCAGTGACATAAACGGTAATGTAGAACATTTTCGTCTATTCAAATCGGCTCACATTCATTTTCACTTAATTACATTATAAGCCTTTTACTTTCCACTTGTTGGCATAATTAATTTAATGTTGTTATTATATACTTGGTAGGAATAAAATATGATTTTATTCCATTTTGGATGAAGTGTTGCATTTAAGTAACTGTAGTTTAATAATTTATACTGTTTATGTTGCATACTTCCTAATACTTAATATTTATGAACTTTTACCCCTTAAATTTCTTCTTTCTCTCTTTATTGTTCTAATAATTTGTTAGTTTCAAGTTTCTAACTTGGAAATTTTATTGTGCTATTTGGAATTCTTCTTGCTATCTACAATTGTATGCAACAATATTTCTACTGAAGAACTTTATCCATATATTTCACAACAATATGTTTCTATTCCAAAAGATTCATACGACACAGACTGCATAGTTGGAACTCAGTGCACACATGTATACGTCGCTTACCTTATCTATAAGATCTAGTTAGATTGAATAAATTAAATCTATTTTAGTTTTTACCTTAATTTTACATTTACAACAAAATTTCAAGACAATCTGATCGTTTCTGACAGTTTCTGATTTTTTTTTAATCATACCTATTTTGTACTAATCATTTTCCGTAGTTTATGTAAGATGCTAATTGATATGATGTTTTAAATGATCCATTTAAAAAATTATAAAGCAATATGAAGTAAAAAAATTGTATTAATTTATCTCCTTCAAGTTAGTGATGATATCATCAGTTAAAATCCCATTTAAAATAATGTTGTAATGTAACAAGTTCAGGAAAAGTTTTGCGTGATGTTGACTAATATCAAACACGTTTCTAAGAAATATTCTCATATTTTATAAAAATATACAATTCCTTCATTCCTTAAAATCATCCCAGAGTATATATATATATATATTCTCAGGTGCGGCATTTGTCTTATGTTAAAAGTTTTATCCATAAATCTTTTAAGGCATAAAGAATGTATTACCCAGGAGGGATACAAGGCTTATACTACTTCGCAAAATGTTTATATGTTGTTAAAATACTTGTGGACTTTATGATCTCTCTATTTTTCGCTTTCACTGTACCGTGTGTATGTGGCCGTTTGAATACGATTTTTTTTTTGGAAATGGATGTTTTCAACTTTTGTGAATATTTAAAAAATACACAAATGTATAATTTACAGTAAGCTGATTGAAAAAACAAACTTGATAATTTTGTCTTACTTTTAATTCTAACAAGCTCGAAAATCGACTTAAGAGTATTTCACCAGGTCATGATGAATAATGACACAGCTGAGTGAACAACGAATGAAATTCGCTGAAGACGGGGTTATATTATAAATAGCTTTAAGCGCATCTCCTTCGTTCCCCATTTTACATGAACATATTGTATATACACAATACACAATAGACAACGTAGGAGTCAACTAACAAGTGAATATCTGGGAAAGTGCCATCTGTTTGAAAATCAATTATTCAACCCATTCATGCGAAATCATTTTAGTCACTGCATGAATATTTAACAAAAAAACGAACTCGATAAATAGGTAAGTTTGATTTATACATATTTAATGAATAATTAACGTGTAATGATGACATGCAAAAAAATTGAATGACTATTTAAGTACCTATTTTCCTTAAATTTTAAATTAATTGTAGAGAAGCGAAACCAAAGATTTGATAATATTTTTCGACAAATAAATTAACTAATTTCATAGTATTTGGATTTAGGGTGAACATTCCTTAATTTTTAATACAACTAAATACAAATTTTGAGAATCCGTTGAATAGGATTCACATACTGAATTTTCTGAAAACTACACCTACACTATTTTGAATTAATTTCATCATTTACAATTCTAAAAAAACTGCCCCGTATATATGTATTTATGATTTCTTCAATTAAATCCAAAATTTCAAACACAAAGGTTCATAAACTTATGCTGTCGTCGTTTAAGCTACCCTTAAAAGAAATTTTATGTAAAAGATATAGCAATAACTTTTTACGTCACTGAATGGTACAGCTAATGTTAAGAAAATGAAACTGCAGTCGTTTGGCCGCCACATTTACATTATTGAAGCTACTTCAGAAAATTTTCCTTCTTTGCCTATTTCTCCTTATCGAGGTACGTATCGAGCCTACAGTGTTTAAGTATAACATTCTTTGGAGATTTTTCAATATTTCATGTGGTTAGATTAGGTTAGGTTCATGTGGATATAGGGTTAAAGGGTACTTTTCTATCACATCCCAGGTGTCTTTTTTATTTAGAGAGTTGTTATAAAATTTATAAACGTAGAATGTCATAGATGATTTTTTTCAGCGATCATTCAGAAGAACTATTAGTATTTAGTATGTGGATATTGTAGAGGTGTTTAATTACGGGTAGATGGTAGATGTATAGGGTTTTTTTGGATCACTTTAAAGGAAATAGAGAAGTCAACCTAAACTAATATTGTCAAAAATAGTTTAAACCTTGAACGTTACAAGAAATGAAATTTTCTGTTAATAGTAGAAAATGTCTATCACCAAGTATTTCTAATAAAATTTATTACATCAATTAAACATATAAAATTTTTTTTCATTTTCGAAACAATGCGGATCTGGTTGTGCCAGTTCGAAAGGTTCGTTTTATGTATTCAAATGAGTGCTGTGAAATGAAAATAATTTCTTGCGATAAAAATTTCTATTTCGTAGAATTAGTTCTTTTGGTCGGTTTGAGTTTTATCATGGAGTTAGAAGAGAATATAAAATTATGGAGCAAATTTCGAATTTCTAAACGTTCATTGACAGTCTAATGATGGGAACAATCAGAAATGGCTGTATACTTATATTATTTCATCACCACCACACCACCACCGCTATTACCTTTCTAATAATATCCTATGGTACCACAACTTTATGAATATATTCAAAATCGAAAAATCCTAACTAAACCTAACCTAACCGAGTGATTTTTTCAAATATTCGAATTAAAAAAAAAAGAATTTACCATTCTGACCTATGTCGCCCAGTAAAGCTCCAGATTGAAAAGTATCCTAAATAAGAGGCCTGCTGCGGTCATCTGGATTCTGTTCCTGATGGATTCCATTTAAATCAGAAATTTGAAAGAAAGTGCTCGTTTGTAGTTTTGTTCTTTAAATCCTACTTGCCAACGACTTGTAAAGAATTATAGCTACCCTCTGGTTTCTTTGTTCTTGAGGTTGAAAACGTTTTGTAGGGCAATTATTTCATGGATAATTTCACCTTTAACCGTTTTGTTTTTGTGTTTTCGATTAATTAGTCTGGGGGCAGCGAAACGTAGCATAAAAATCATAAAAATAAAAAATACCAGTGTTTCGCTACAATTTTTCCAAATTTTAATGTGTACTTCATCTCGGTCACATTCAGCAGCTTTAGACAAGTTTGCCACTCTTTATAGTTCTAAAGTATTTTCCATTCTCATTATAACATTTTAAGGGTATATTCATATAATTAAGTACTTATCACAAAAAGACTATAAACGTTGTTTTGTCTTAAAACCCAGCAGCAATAAGCAGTTTTATTTTCATTTCATGTCTCTTTAAATAGATATCGCATCACTTTAAGCACAATCGAATTGCACGATAGAGTTAGAAAATTGCTATTGTTAAATGCGAATTAAGCTCTTCGCTGGAGTGAAGACCGTTTCGGGATCAATTTAACCACTTAAAAGAATAACACTTTTATGGTCAGCATGTGGCTCTTTCTTAGAACGTTCGTAGTCGCTGCTTATTCCCTTTTTTGTACATTGCCAGTAACGACGTCAATTAAACCTTTATACACTTATACAGGGTCACGACGAGCTTACATTATAATATATTTATATTGGAGATTACTCACATGGTTTCTGTAAAAATATTTTTAAATTTTAATATCACTATCTCAGAAACGCTTGAGATTGTGTATATGGAAGTGAACAAAAAATGTCCTTATCATTAGAAACAAGTCATATAATAAAAATATGGTTGTTTCATTTGAACAATTAAAATATATAACATTTTTGAAGGAATAGTTTTCGACATTTCACCAATTAAGTTGATCGTTATACTTACTATCTAGTCTTCATGGTTCTACTAACGAATTAGGTAATATCTTTTTTATTTGGCATTGGATATGTTCACACAGAATAATAATCTTATAGAAATAGAACATAAACGATTGTATAGTGTTGTCTTTACATAAGTTGCCATCAATATTAAATTATTATAGAGTACCAGTAAACAGTTGTTTCTTTTTAGACTATTTATAGAAGCGTATTTTTACACTTCAGAAGTTTACACTGTCAGTTCTTTCGCGTGTTTCGGTAAGGATTTTCCAAGCAACGTTTGCCGTAGATATTAACAAAACAAATCAATCAAGGGTTAATTTCCTTAACTAGTTAACATTCCGTTAATTAAAGTGCTACGATATGTACCTAATAACCTGTTTTAGGTTAGTCTTTGATCATAATACATGAAGTAAAATAAATTGCTTCAATCCTTTTTGTGGAAACAAATATAGTTTCCTTTTTGTTTACGAATTGTTAGTTTCAAAAAAGTGTCCGATAACAGATCTCTCGTTCGTTACCCATAAACTACGGATTTGTGTTTTCTATTATCGATTATGACCTTTAAGACCATGTTCCCTAAATAGGCTATCGTCGTCTAAAATTCTCAAAATAACCAATCAACAACAAACTGAACAATCCAGTATGTAGTCGAATTTAATTCCATCGCCTGAGATATGTGTCGGCGATAAGTTCGTTAGTTTGCATAGTAAACATTATAGTATTGACATGTTACTCAATTGAAATTAAAAATACTCTATGACAAACGTTGACAACTATAACGATCGAGAAACATACGTTAATGAAAAAAAATTAAAAATTGTTATTTTAATTAATTGATAATTATAAATATTTCGTTTTCAAAATGTATCGCATAGATTGGCCTAACTTAAAAATGACAGGAAGGAGAGGTTGATATTCAATTTATATACCCCCTGATGCGTTCATGTCTGCATTTCACAAATTGGTTGTTGGATTTGAGCTCACGCTATGCATTTTCCTCGCATAGATTGACGTTACAGGAGAATTGCAGGGTAGATAAGCGGGTAAGCTGAAAATCGGCGTATTTCCATTTGGAAATTATGATTAATCGATATTAATGAGTACTTAACTAGACAATATTTCGAAAAAAAAAATTTCTCTAAGATAGCTTAAAAATAATTATTTGTTTAACCTTGGCTGAATTCATAGCCAAGCGTAGCGTCAATCTACTACTTTGCTGCCAAGTTGAACATATAATTTTTTCTCCGATTGTTCATGAGGATATTGTATTTGCAAATTATTACAATTATTATTTCACCTGAGCCTATAAATAGTGCCTAGACTACAATGACAAATTAGCTGAAGTAGATTATACTTTTACTACAAGTGGTGCAAAAAAGTTATAAACTAAGGAGATTTTAAATTGAAATGTGATCGTTTGAATGAACGTTGGTTGTTAAAAATTTTTGAAGCAAAAGATAAACTCATCCGTATTTCCAAAAAGCCATAGGAAATGGTAGAATTTCCGGATTTTATAGAGCTGAAATTTATATGAAGCGGAAAATGGTCAGATTAAATTCGCTCAGATAAAAGCCGGCTATAGAAAAAGTTTAAATAAGTATTGTTTACAGGACAGTCAAAATTATAAATGATTATAGAAACCTGAAAAGTTCTATTTAAGTGACGTCTTTTATTTTACTTAAAGTATTTCTCAAATAAATCTAGACGCAAAAAGTATTTTCATTACTTGAAAAAATAAATTTCCCATTAAAAATACTGTACGCACTTAAAGGAAATTGAAAGCAATCCATTTAACATCTACGTTGAGAAAAGTTTGGAAAGAGTAAACTTTCAACTAAATTTACCGAAACGATGGGATTCATAAAGGGAAGCGATTAAATCAACATTCGTAAAAAGTAAAAGTCTTCCACAAAATATACAAAAATATTTTAAGCAAATATTGCGCATTGTTCATTGTCAATAAAAATAATAAACTTCTGTATTAATGTACAAAAAAGAATAACCTGGTTCAATAATTATCTTTTCATTAAACCTCCAGTAGGATTTAATCTGGGAATTACTTTTTGAAATCTCTCCTTAATCAGCGATCTGATTTTTCAGGAGATTCCACTTTACTAAACCACTTTGAACGGCCTGAGGATGAACTTGCTTAGTAATAAGGACCCTTCAAAATGCATCATTTGGATATAAATTATACGATATTTCGTTGGCATACATTTTTATTTAATTTATTGTAGTGGTAAAAACCGAGTTAAAAACTTTCAATTAACAATAACTACTTTAATATATTAGAAAATTACAGATAATAATTAGAAGTTAATCGTTAAAAATTGCATATTTTACAATTTGTTATTACCGCTCCAAAGTTCTTTCACTAACTGACACGCATATAACGAAGTACCCGGAGCAGTAGTCACTCCATAACCTCCATGTCCATAATTATGAACAATTTTAATTTTTTTACCTGCAGCTGTTACTAAAATTTCTTTCTCCACTCTAACAGTAGTTCTGTGAGGTCTTAATCCAACCATTTGTTTTATTTCTTTGGCAGGTTTAATGCTTGGTACTAATTTTTCACATCGTTCTCGTATAGAAAGTGCATCGAATTGATCAGGTTTGGTATTATAAGAATCATAATTTCTGCATCCACCTAAAGTAACGTACTTGAAACCTGGTATAATATATGTGTCGAGTTCACCATAGAAAAACATTTTCATCCAAGGAGCTTCAACCTAAAGCGAGAAGATATTAGTGGGAGTGCTGTAAAAATATAATATTTATGAAATCTTACTTTAATAACTTGTCCACGTATGGGTATCATTTTATTATCGTTGCATAGATATTTAGCCCCCATTCCAGTACAATTCACAATCAAATCGTATTGATCTCCAATTGATTCCAATCTTTTCAGATGCTTTTGAATAATTCTTCCACCGGAAGTTTTAAATTTATTCATCGCCCATGGTAGATAAATAGTAGAATCAGTAACAAGAGTAGATAAAAAGGATCCGTATTTCCATGTTTCTGGACATATAGTCGTCAATTCTTTTTCTGATGCTTTTCTGTATATCGGTAATAATTTTTCTATATATGGATTCTATAATTTAGATACATTATATTACATATATCTACTTCAAGAGAAAGTATATCATAATATTTATACTTACCCTCACTATTGATTTGTGTTGATTGGAAAAAACATATCCTGATATCTCTGCAACTCCTGCATCTGCTCCATAAACACTCTCTTGAATGGTTTTCCAGTAATAGTATGAATCATTAATCCATTTTCTAAAATTTTTTTAAAACATTGATATATTTTAAATCTTTTTCTGGCCAGAATAAAGTTTAATATTTTTTGTAAATATACGTACGTACTGCGTTGTTTTCAAGTCGGGGCCGTTAAACCCAATACCTGGCCTAAATATTCCAGCAGCTGCCCAGCTACATGTATCTTCATGAAAATGATCGGATAAAATTGTTACATTCACATTATTAAAACTGTTCAATAACTCGTTAGCGGTAGTCACACCGATCACTCCCGAACCTACAACACCTATTTTTAAATCTGTCATTGTTTTTAAAGCTCGATGGTACGGTAACACTGAAATCTAAAACAACACTGTGGATTTGTTACCTCTGTCATTAAATATTAGTACTGCTCCGTTTTACTTTACTAGATAAGTTTAAGTGATTAAAAGTCAAAGGTCGGATTATTAGAGATATCACGCGATAATAAGAATTTTCAACCTTTTCCAAGATACAGCGCTACTGATATATTATTTATTTACTTATTTTGTTTTGATAGAATTTCTTAATGGCAATTATTTTAAAGTAAAAATTTCTACGATGTAACCATGAATCAATAAGTTATTTCCAAAACCTTTTTTGCAGCATTTCAAATCTTTTACGTCAATTTAAAAAGTTTTTCCAAGAATTTTTGCTTTTGCAGCAGGTATTCTTTTTTCATTGCACCTATAAATTAGATAAACACACTAATCGATTACGGATCCTACTCGCTTAAGATGCTCGCTCCTTCCAGCATTAAACCTCTTTTGTTAAATCAATTCCCGTGTTTCCAGCTTCATCGAACAAATCCCTATGGAGATATCTCAAGCCTAAATTTCTCTAACCAAATTCTTGTTGCCTAATTCCCTGTCATTTCAAATAAGGGGAAATCTTTCAATCAATTTCGATCCCGAGTGAGTTTGCTTATAAGTAATAAATATTGATGATTAATGAACCTGGTTTTTGTACAATTATTTGACAATATTGAAATATTCACTAATTTTAAAAGCTCGTACGAAATAAAACAACAAAAATAGCAAATAACACCACTCAACCATTATTTTAGTATTTCACAAATGTGCAAGCACTGCAGTTAGGATAGCGTTACACTCAAAACCACTAGGATTCACCTAGGCATTTTTTAGTCATCTCTACCTTTGTCTACAAGCTTCACCTACCGAACCTGCTCAAGTTATCTCTACCTTCATCTACAAGGTAAATTCCCTACAATTGTCACTTTAGTTTTATTTTTATCCATTATCGTTCTTTCGTTTTAACTAAAAAAGATTTCCTAGAAATCTATACAGTCTATACTAATGTTATGAAGAGAAAATATGTTTTTCTGTATATAAGGAATAGTTAGGTTAGGCTTCACTTTCATTTTAACCGGATTTGTAATAAACTTACACAATATCAATGGTCTATACTGTTAATAAGATTAGAAACTGTCTCCGGAAATTCTGTTTGTTACCTGTTTGAACCAATTATCGAAATTGTTATGAGCGTGTCTACTACCATAGCCAAATCCGATTTCGACAAACTGCATAATATTATTGCAAGCGATAGCGATGCGGTTGGATTTTGGATTCGGATAAGTACAACCTAAATTTCACTAAACCGAGCTGAATTTTAGATTATTTAAGAACTTGTCAAACGCTTATAAATGTAAATAAACGTAAAATTTCATTGCAATTTATAGATTCCAGACTTTGTGATGACCTTCCTAATAGTATTGAAATAACGACATTTTTTCCAGTGTATCTAGTTATATGCCGATATTAGATACTAGGTAGTAACTCATTCTACAGATTCCCAGTGAAATGAATCAATAAAAGGACCTCGAGATAGTTAAAATTTCAGTCACGTAGTACTTATTTAATGAACTCCTTATATTTCTATTTAATAGCGATGATAAGCTTAATGGCCAAATGTGACTGGGTTGAAGATAATACCCATACAATTCAACGAATATCTTCAATACAGTAGAAGATTTTATATTTTTAAATGCAGAATTCAATGAAATTGGTTGATTTTACCATGGCATACTATATGTATATAATTCAACAACATAGAGAAGTAAATTAAATTTTCACAATATTCACTTAGGAATAGCATTTTTTATTTTTATTTTCGCTAGAACAAATAACCTTAACCGAACTCTCCGCATTTTCAGGGAAAATTTCCAATAACATACTGTCATTTTAAAACCTACCGACACTGATGGCATCATGTTCATTCTTTGTTTTCCTTTCAGCTACTTATGGTATCAAATGTACGTAAATGACTGAAACGTGGCAGACATAATATTTGTTGGTTTTTCTTGACTCTGGGTGTCGAAAGACATAATCTTGTGGAAGTAGTTGTAGAAAATAATGAAAAAAAATATATTTCTAAAATACTTCTCTTTTGGTTATTTATACAAAAACGGTGCATTGCAAAACAAAATTATTTATTTAATGAAAACTAATGTGGTCTGTTCGCTTTCGCTAAAAGTCTTTGTCATTAAATCTGAAAGCATATTACCTACATCAAAACAAACAGTTCCACTCACCGTGTTGAAGTAATCATTATACAAAATGCACTATTGTTACTGTTTGAGAATCCTCGTAATCGAAGTAACAGCTCTGATAGGAATGCATCATCACGAAGTGCAACTTTACATTTAACCTAATTTCATTTCGTGGGTAGCTTGATTCAAGTTAATTCTCAAATTGAAGGGATGCGGAGTAAAGAGTAAAAGATTAAAGTCTTTGAATTGGAGAAAGATACACTTTACACTGAAGTATAAAATTAATAAAAAAATCAAAGATGTATAATCATTAATAATAATTTTTTCTGAATCAATTTATTGCAAACGACTGATGCATGGTATTAAAGTTAAAATAAAATTGTTTTGTCTCCGTTTACAGTTAAAGTAATAAGGTTACTATCAAAAGCACAAATTCGGCTTTGTACTTATGTGAAATTAATTATCCATCAACTGCAGTTCACCTCTGTAAAATCAACACTGAAACGCATTTCTGCCTGTCAGTTTGAAGTTACATTATCATTTGATATAAACAAGTAAAGACTATAAACAAATAAATAATAAAAAAAGCTGAACTATTTTTATTCCATTAACTGAAATTTTCCTCAAGACCGGACCTAAGTTTTAACGAGATTGTTTGTTGTATCATACTCGTTAAATTAAACAAACCATTAAACGCAAATGCGACAACTTTGTTGCTGTCAGTATTGTTTGATTTGTTAATTAAGGGTGTATCTATTGTGACACAATCCACATGGTAATGAATAGGCAGCCCGCGTTATTTCCGTTTATAAATTAAGTTATTAGCTTCTCTCGTCGGTCTCTTAGTATCGTCCTGTATCGTCAATGGATGGTGCTTGTATACTCTTCATTTTAATCATACAAAACTTGAGGGTACCGCAACTTTAGGTACCAGAAATTTAAAACAAAATAACAATGGTTATTATTTTGATTTTTGATTGTTATTTTAAGAGCTTATTATTTAGTGTTATTTTATTTCTAAGTCTCTTATCATGTCTGTGGTGCAAATTGTTCAAAATTTGAGAAATAACAATTAACTAAATTTTGAAAAACTATTAAAACTAAGGAAAAAGGACGTCCTCTTCCAGATTTAATGATTGAATAGACTAGCAAGAACACAAAGAAGTTTATTTAAATGCGTCCTTAAAACTAATCTCCAAGGAATTAGTAGCCAAAAATAGGTACCTACTTTATTTCATAGGAAACAGCTCGATAATATCCAATCTGTTCTCAAGTTTCTCATGGCATGAATCCCTGGGTATTATTATGACACACGTCACTGCAATATTTGATATTTTCTTCTGTCAATTTCTCTAGACTTGAAAATATTGGCGTTACCTAATGTGACTGTTCATTTTGTATAAGGGATCCGTACTTGCCGAGTAGAACCCGAGTACATGTTAATGGGACGTGTTCTGCATGTAGCCCAAAAGCCAGGCAGGTTTTGTCAATGATAAATAGTGGGACAAGTCGCAGTCTGTTTCGGCGCCATAAATGTATCCCGGAGAAATTATAAAGCTGTGTAGTTTACTAAATAGATTCTTGCATATAATGTAACGAATTTCATAACTTGAGTTGAATTATAGACTATGATGATTAAGTGTTTTAGAATATCCCTAAACACATTTTTCCATGACTCCCTGGTGAATTTGAAGTGTCATCGCAACGGGAAAGTTCGATCCATACACTTTTAAAACTACCTTGTTCGCGAATAAAAATATGATATAAAAACGTGTTCTGCGCCTTAAATTTTATCCTGACAGCTTTCCTTATTTCGTGTTTCTTTCTTGATATATACAGCTACGAAAATAAAAACAACATACTGTTTGATTTATTTGCGGCAATTTCCACAAACTGTGACATCTATGACAAGGTAATAAAAGTAACAAGTATAGACAAGCTGTATCTGATTGCTGGATATATGTTTCGATTGCTCGATATCCAGTACCCAATAAATTGGTTACTGTGAATATAACCTATCTGATACCTAATAGAAGAATCTATGAGAATAAATGACAAAATTTAGTGGTTAGATGATAGAGTAAATTTATATCTAGTTATCACATACCTAATATATCTAGGTACTAGAAGTCTCTGAAAAATACTATTGGGAAAAACTTAAGAGGCAATTAAACCAATGAGATATTATACTCTCGATAATTAGAAATTTCTTTATAAATAGTTAAACTTATTAAATAATGTTATATCGAATATGACAATCATTTACCTTATGGGGAAATATCGTCTATCCACTTTATTTGAATTTAGAGACATGACAACTCGTCATTCACTTGGGATGTTGCTTCCAACGCTCCCCATGCGTCTGAAAAGCGATGATTGGATTTTGGTGACAATGTTAATAAAACGCAAGCTGCTATAATTCAGGTTTTTGTGCGTATCCATTGGAATGAAGTGTCTTATATAAGAATTTAAGAACAAAATTCAATGATTTTTTTTAAAGCGGTAATGAAAAATTTATTGCACTCTATTCTATTATTGCTATTTTTTTGTAAATGCCATGGAACTGAAAATCTGGCTCCAAATGAAATCAATAAAATTTTCCTAGAATATGAATATTCCGAAATTTTCTTGTTTTTTCAGTACCTCTGATTTATGAGTTAACAACTTTTCAAATTGAAGTTTCTGGTCATATAACAATAAACCTTTTCCATTTTCGAGGTGTTCCTTATTATTGGTCGACAATTGCTTTTTCACATCCTCCGATTCATAGCACAGGGTCGTTATCAATAAAACTCGTTCTACAAATATACAGTGTGAATGATTCTTTTTATTTTTATTTCAATACAAAACCAAGTTATTGATGGGGAAGGCAATACACAATTTCACTACACTACGCTGAAGTATGCACTGTCGCCAGAAGTGAAAGGAATGCAAGCACTTTATTATCTTCATTTTTTGCAATTTGAAATAGAGTAAGTATATTATGAATCATATTTATGATCAAAGATATTATATAAAGCTATAATTATCACAAATAAGAATCAGTAGATATCAAGTTTTTGATTATAGTATTTGTCTTCAACCTTATTTGTTTTTGTTTGGTCTTAATTCATCATTTCTATTCTCACTTTATTGTAGTAAATTTTTAATAAATCTACAATTATTGTACGTTTATAAGGAAAAAAATTGCGTATATCAACGGAAAATATAAGAAGACCATCCCTGATAATATTCTGCTACCGACTTTCCATTTGACAAATGAAGTATAAGTTTGAGTTCTTTTTCGCGTCTAGTGGGCTATGAATAATGGAAGCAGACGCAGGCGATATCGAAAGTCTGCGAAATTTTCCACGATATTCAAAGACACTACAATAATAACTCTACAACTTTTTTGACAGAGAATTATGAAAATGGGAGATGTATAAAAATGTTTATTACGAATTTGTGACTCAGTTTTTTACCACATTTAAAAAAAGGAGTATAAACAATAATCACTAATGTCATATAATACATTTTTTTTAAATGACATTTTTATCATTCCCTCAAACGTATGAAAGATGTCAAGCTGAAAGATAAATATTATATATATAATATTAGTTTATTGAGCCCTACAAAGTTAATAATTTAGATAGAAATACAAGTAGATGCCACTAAAAATCACAATGTTTGACCAACAAATAAGTATTATTTGAAATGGATTTATATAATGGACCATAATCAACATCCACGCATGTCCCGAACATCTTCAAGACTAGTTGTGGGACATTCAGCGCAATATTGTGGATCATTGACAGTACTGTTACTTATTATTGTCGGTGGCATTATATTTATCGTATATATTTCTACCCATAGAAAATGGCATGGATAAACTATCAAGCTATGTAGATATTACTAATAGTTAATGATTGATTGGTTACTTTGTGTATCTTCTATTCCGTTTTATTTTGTATAAATTCATCAAAATGAAATCTAATTCATTTGTTCAAAACGCTTACTGCAGATTACAGGGTGAGTAATAACGATTGTAAAATAGACAAAGTGCAGATTGTTTGGACCAAAATATGGCGATAGGGCTAAATATACCTCAATATTGCGTTAGTTGATTAAAATATAATGATGATAATATCGCAAAGTATGGTAAAATAGCTTTGTTGAATTGTCTCTATGTTCACTTTAGGTGTAACATAGTAAGGAGACCAGACAAAGATGCAATAAAATACTTAATTGCATCAATGTTATTAAACTCACGTGCAGTTCCTTTATACGGCAGAGCAATAGCTTAAAATTGAGTGTAGAACCAAGGATAACGTCGAAATCCTAAATTTTTAGAATGGATCGATGGTCACAGAAACATACGATTTTTTCGATACCTATTTTTACAAACAATGTAGTATTGCGTTTGATACTAGTAGATATGCGCACCCTCATATGTAATTTCAAGACATAGTATTAACTAAAACATATTGATCTGTCTTGGTAATTGATCCAGCTCACTATTCAAATCACACTGAAATCATAAATAATAAATAGTAAAGTCCATTGAAATGGGTACGGCACATCGAATCGTCTCTCATGATCGTAATGCCCATCAGAGAGATAACAGTGAGTTATCGAAGCTCTAAACCTCAATTACTAGTTAATCCTTGTAAGTTTAGATTAGAAGACAATGAGATTCTATTGTTTCTATTGTTCGTCTAATGATATCCGTTATTAGAAGGGATGCTCCTTTCTCCAATTAATATTGTTTGAATGTATACCGTAATGATACTTGGAAATAACTAAACAGAAGAGGTATCAAATTTTATTTTTGTTTTTATTTATCGTAATAATTTATCTTGTGTATATTGAATAGAAGCTCTTCGGACGTTTATCCTTGGCCAAAGTCTGTTGAATTCACAAAGAATATTTTTGGTTATACCCTTCGCAATATTGTGTCTTAAATGATATTCATGAGGTATTTGACATTCCATGCTGCTCTTCCTGAACAATTAGTTTTCTCACTCGGCACGCTGGATTATACTAATAGAGATGAGAACGGGTCGGTAGTGGTGGTGGTGTACTACCTAACTGTTCGTTTCACCCGAAAACTGATTTCCTTACAACTACAAGGATCAGCTAATGTTTATGTTTTGTTCTCATAAGAAAATCCAATTTTCATGAGGAATTTATCAAACAGACAAGACAACAACAGAATTGGCTATGAATTATATTGCTTGATAACCATACCTTTTCCTTGCAGCAAAATAATTGTTCGTAATTTTTTAGCGTGACAATAATAAATTTGAGATGGTTGCGTAAAAAGATAAATAAAAACGTTGATATTGAGTTATCTCTACATTATATTTATAATACTAGGATTATGTTTATAAAAAGTATTTATATAAACATGAAAATGTTATGAGTGCAGCGCTAGATGTCTGAGATGTATCTATCTCTATAAATCTATCTATTCTCGCGACTGACTGATGGTATTTCAGAAAATAGGTGAAAACTTATGAAATGGGGAGGAGTTTTTATTTTTTAAATAATTATATGTGTTTTTATGCGTCGTGCACGGACTAATTTTAACAAATAATTGAATGCATCGATAACTATAACTAACTAAATTACTTAGATAAGAGAAATTAACATAACTCGAAAATTAATATATGAATAAACAGTAGGCATAAACAAGGTCAAATTATTTTCACGAATAGGGAAACTCTTAGGAAAACAAATTAGATTGTAGAGCTTGTATTTCAAATCCTTATGTTGCCAGCAAATTTACTGAGATTACACAGATACTCGAATTGAACGACAAGAAAGCTGTGGGTGTTGATAACATATTATAATAGGTATAGTTTGAAACTTTGATAAGTATAAAACAGTATACATTGAGGATGTTAAGATTTACTTCCCTATTAACTGGAAAATTTTAAACAAAGGTGAAAAGGGCTAAAGTAACTAAACAATATTTTCGTTATTTTATTCTAGATAGTACTGAAAGGTTAATTATTAATAATTATTATTACTAATGTGTAGGCACACAAATATTAGTGACAGCCCCCGTACTGTTACCAAAAATCATTTTAATATTAAGTGAACGACACAGCTTATCTTGAAAATAATTCTTTTATCTACAAACTCACTTCTGTTTGGTCTACAAAATTCATAAATTAACTAAATATTTAATTTTTTTATATCGTTGTCACTTCATCCTTCCATTTACCTATTTGTCTACCCTGTCCTCTATAACGCAGCTTGGAGTATCCAAGATTTGTTAAATATGATTAAGAAATACCAAAAAGTGTTTTTGTCTTCAGTATCAGGTAAATTAAAGTATATATTTCTAGTCAATTAATTTAATAATTTAAAAATGAATAAGTAAAGTAAAGTACGTCACTATCCATGTTGTTTTCAGTTAACCTAATGGCAATGATTGCAGGAATAGGTTATTCTTGGTCCTCACCATGCATTTCGAAATTAAGAAGTATTCCAAGCCCAGAAGATAATCCTCTTAGCAGATCAGCAACCTTACAAGAAATATCATGGATAACTTCTCTACACGCTCTAGGCTCCTTAATAAGTCCTTTATTTACTGGAATAGTCAGTAAATCAATGGGAAAGAAATTTACTTTAATCCTCTTCTCGTTACCACAATTGTTTTCAAATTTGATTATGATATTTGCATTTGACGTAAAACACTTTTACATAGCAAGATTTTTACTGGGAATCGGAACCGGTTGTGTATTTTCCGTTATACCTTCTTTTGTAGGAGAAATATCTCCCACGTGTATTAGAGGAAGAACGAGCATGTTAAATTCGGTTCTTTTAACAACAGGTCAAACTTTTGTGCTGATAGTAGGACCATTTGTCACCATTAGATCCATTGCTATTATGACTTTGTTAATTTATATAGTATTTATTATTACTTTTAGTTATTACGTTCCACAAAGTCCTTATGATTACGTAATGAGAGGTAGACCAGATATAGCGAAAAAAACTTTACATAAATGGGGAAGACGTGATAGTTTGGAAAAGGAATTGGTGGAAATTGTTTCAATATGTGAGGAATCGGTTAAGATGCAATCACTTAAGACAATTTTAAAGTCGACTATCTTGAAAAAATGTCTAGTGATTTCCGGAGGTTTGGTAACGTTACAATCTTTGGCTGGTAATCCGGCTATAGTAGCTTACCAGCACTCGATTCTAGATTATTCAAAAAACTCAAAATTCCGAAGCGATACGTCAATAATTATTATAAGTATGGTGCAGCTAATTGGAACATATTTTAGTACTGGATTCGTCGATAGGTGGGGTAGAAAGCGCTTACTAATTATATCCTATTTCGGCTTATTTGTACCTCTCACAATACTAGGTGGCTATTTTTTTCTTTTAGATCATCATGTTGATTTGGGCTATTTCTTCTGGATACCTTTCGCCACTATTTTATTGTACATATTATTTTATAAAATCGGAGCTGGTCCTTTGCCATGGACTCTAAGCGGCGAAATTTTTCCTCCTTCTTTTAAGCCACTTTTAAGTACCATAACTGTTTTGGTTATGACTTCAGTTAATTTTTTAGTTACCTTAATTTTCCCATTCTTGGGTGTATATTTAGGTATGGCTTTTAACATCTGGATGTTTGCTGTATTTTCGCTTATATCCTTGTTGTATATTTATTTTTTTATACCAGAAACTAAAGAAAAAAGCTTAATAGAAATACAAAAAATGCTATTGGATGAAGACAAAAAGTCAACAAAACATATTGTCGAGGAAACAATCATTTTCAGATAGAGTTGATAGTGATAAATAATTTGTTTTCCTGATAATTTTATCAATATACTGACTATACACACTGCACGATCCAATTTTTCACTTAAGATATCCAAATATAGGTATCGAAATTTTATTATACTCGAAACTACCGAAATTTTATTGTAAATATTGTAACATTTTACGAGCGAGTAACACTTTATTGTCTTTAAAAGGTTTTCACTTTAATTGACACGTTAAAAACAAAACACTGGCTTATCGGGAAACAATTCTCCAAAGAAAATCGATTCGATTCAACATGTATTGTCTCTAACAAAGCAGCGGCCGCTATCGGAGTGTGTTTCCTGACAAGTAGCGTGTTTTTGCAGTAGTTATACCGACTCATTTTCTCCCCTGCTTCTTATTTATATCTCTATTCACCGGCAACCGGACAAAATCAAGTCATCCGTTATGGATTTTAGCACGGCATTTGTCTGGAAAGATGTTTCGAACCACCTCGCTTATATCCGTGATAGGAAGTAATATGTCAGAAAGGCGAAAACCTTTAAATATTTAATGCCGACAGATAAGTATACAACACGAGGCAAAACGTACATTGTTTATGATAAACTAAATTTTCAATTGCTACGTTGTAGAGGGTATTCAGTAATTTAATAGATAAAAGTTATATTTAAGTATTTAAAAAGTGTGGATATGTCTTATTATCAAAGGTAATACCACGAGTGCTTCAAATTTTATCGATAATTTTTTCTTTTCCACGAAAACTTGTTTATTTGGCAAAAATATGAAAACAAACCGATTTGATAAAATCACGACTCCGTTAGGAGGAGTGATTTTATCTAAATTCGGTTTGTTTGAATGTTTTTGCCTCAAATAAACAAGTTTGAGTGATGAAAATAAAAAATTATGTGATAAAATTTGAAGAGCGAGTTGTATTTGGGAAGATTATTTTTTTCAACAATTTAAAAGGATTTTTGAAAGCGCTTTTAGTTGTCAATAATGACAAATTCAAAGTAAAATTTTGACGTTTCGATGTAAACAAGGTTTTATCGATGAGGAAGCATAATTATCAGTATAATACCGAATGATTGGCTAGAATAATGTATTGCTATTGGTTAAAACCACCAAAATGTCAGATTTTGACAAGTGAAAAAAATAATCAAAGGTAATACCACGAGTGCTTCAAATTTTATCGATAATTTTTTCTTTTCCACGAAAACTTGTTTATTTGGCAAAAATATGAAAACAAACCGATTTGATAAAATCACGACTCCGTTAGGAGGAGTGATTTTATCTAAATTCGGTTTGTTTGAATGTTTTTGCCTCAAATAAACACGTTTGAGTGATGAAAATAAAAAATTATGTGATAAAATTTGAAGAGCGAGTTGTATTTGGGAAGATTATTTTTTTCAACAATTTAAAAGGATTTTTTAAAGCGCTTTTAGTTGTCAATAATGACAAATTCAAAGTAAAATTTTGACGTTTCGATGTAAACAAGGTTTTATCGATGAGGAAGCATAATTATCAGTATAATACCGAATGATTGGCTAGAATAATGTATTGCTATTGGTTAAAACCACCAAAATGTCAGATTTTGACAAGTGAAAAAAATAATCGTGAATAAACCTACACACAAACATAGACAAACTTATTTTAAAAAAAACTACCTAGGCCAATGAAACTTTGGATCGTGCATTCTGTAAGTATTAATAGTATCGTTATCCTTAACTACTAGATGATTAAAATACGTCTTGAGTGTTCTTTACTGGTACCTATTATAACATAGAGAGAGTTTACACAAGTATGTAATCGGTAATCCGTTGTTACATACATACCAAAAGGACCATTTCACTATACACAAATCATTTGTTATTCCTATTCAAATACTCAAACACACTAGCATGGTGTAGAAATTTAATCCAATGTTTACATTGCTCGTCGAGGAAAATGCCTCAACACATATAAATACACCAACCATCTTCGCCGACGTTGCTAGAGTGATTTCAATTCACTAATATTTAGCAGAACTAAATACAGTGCGATCTTAATAACACTCGTTTATACTGTTGTTATAACAAAAATGATAAAAAATTCTGTAGGTATGGGGTTTTAGGAATATTTTTATTTGTATACTATCTAATGGGAGTTCAAACAGGTAATAAAAAGTTTACCTACTTTTGTGATTCATATTCGTACTTTCGCTTAGTATTTGATAAATTGACAAATTTGATAAGCCACGTTAACAATATCAAACGATAACACAAATAGGTACATCATCTGTGAAAATTTCAACTGTTTAATTGTCACGGTCCCTAAGATATAGACTGGTGATAGTAGTTTATGGAGCCCTAAAAATAAAATAGCATGTTTTTATCCCTAAACGTAGATACTTTGTTCACACTTTATATTGAATATTATATGGAACTAAATTCACTGACTGCACAAAAAAAGGTTATATAACATTCATATACATTTCATTCACGGTAGACATCGTTGGTTTATTGTTTGGCTAAATTTAAATACACAAATAATTAGATAGAATTAAAAAAAATGATTTGTAATTATTAATTTTATGAACAATATACATTATTCCGTTATTAGTGTTTGTCTGGTGTAAATGAGAACATAAAGTGTAAATAAGCCGTGAGAAAATGGGGACGTAAAAAAGTTCATAAGCTTACATTTTCCTGTAGAAATGTGGTGTCATAAAATATTTTAGAAAGTGTGGGGAAGTAAAACGTCTGTACTGGATTTCCTCCAAATGAGCTTCTGTTTCCTTTTAGCGGCATTCTTTAATATTGGAAATGTAATTTAAAATAGATACTTAAAAAGACTTTAAATAAACGAAAAAAAAACAGATACCTACTGTTATAGGAAATGAATTCAATTTCTAAACTGCAATATTATATTTAAGTTGAATGAATTTCATGTTTCAAATAATAATTTTCCATTCAAATGTATTATGTAGCACACAGAAAAACAATTATAAGAAAACCAATTCAGAATAGGGTTTAAAATAGTATCATTCAAGCGCTTCTAAATGTGAGCAGTTGTTGATATTGCTTAATAGTTTAATCTCTACCTACTGACTTGTTTTCATAAAGATTTGTATTTTCTTGATGTATTAGAAAAACGCCCAATTTTCAGCACGCGATACTTTTCAGGTTAGTTTACCAAAATCAATACCAATTAATGAGAAACAAAAACATGTGATTCAAAAATAAATGCGTGGACATATACAATTACTCCTTAAGCTATGAATAACGAGGCTTCTAAATGGAATTCTATCGTTTTCTGGGTGTAGAAAATCTTATCGTTGTTACTTCTTTTGATTTTTTAGCTTCGTTTCCAGAGTGCTATGTTTTATGTAACAAAATCGGATTAATTTGAATTTGCTGGAGTCGCTAGAGTTTTAAGCTCAACGGGATGTTGAATAATTATCTCCTTTCCTTTAAGCATCATTCAAACTGGTTGAAACTGGGAACAAAAGATTTAATAACTCGAAAACCTCTCGTGTTGTATTACTGTTACGCGTTGGTTGAATTTATTTGTGCTAGTAAGACGTAACCGTCGCCTCGGTGCTCTCCTAACAGTATTCATCTATTAAAATTAATATTTACGGTTTTTCTCTTAAATAAAAATTCTAAACTTAAACTGCTTAAATGCGAGTAGGTATTGAAACTTCAGCTTCATCTATTAGCAGTACGTGCTTTCCGTAAAAATATATCTATGGTAAATATAGACTGAACAGAAGTAGATACACTTTTTTATATTGTCAGGTAGAAAAGTATTCTGAAATTTCTTTCAAAAAAGGGGTTTATTAAAAATTTTGTTATCTGCAATGTTCTATGTTCTGTTACGTAAATTTTATACATATTTACATTTTATCATTTTTGAAACTAAAATAAACTTACTCTGTATCTAATGAGAATAGTTAGAGAGTTTTAAGCTACATAAACTTATTGCAACACGACAATTCACTAATTGACATCCATTTAAAAGTTGCGAAGTTTAAGCTAGGAATATAGTATCACAAAGTATTGTTAAAACTATAGAAACTTTTCCTCTTTCAGAAACAACAGCTTTTTATAAAGATTTTAGTTCTTTAACAATGAGGACCTCAGTTACCTAAGCTGAAA
The DNA here is from genome assembly GCA_963978555.1 of Galerucella nymphaeae. Lineage (NCBI taxonomy): Eukaryota > Metazoa > Arthropoda > Insecta > Coleoptera > Chrysomelidae > Galerucella > Galerucella nymphaeae. The sequence goes on along the minus strand of OZ021718.1, from coordinate 29,716 downwards.
GACTTTCTCCTGTCTCCAGATCTTAAGTGATAGAATTTCTAATGCCATACTAATTTTATGTATCTTGTATGGGTACTTACTTTGATTGATTTAGTAAAAAATGAAATAATTGTTTAACCAGGTCAGCATATCATTCAAAGTAAATAGAATGATTTTTGTGATGTTTTGTGACTATTGTAGAGATGAAAAACCAAATTTTATCTTCTAGTTATTGAAAATTACCGTATTTTACCGGCTTAGTAATGATTCAAATCGTTTACATTCAAGTTTAGTAAATGTAACGTCGATAGAATTTTCACATATACGAGTAGTTAAAATCTTCACTGAGGAAATTTAATTCAGTACACAATAAATTGAAAATAAGTCTCAAATACCCTAATGCCATGTTACGGTGAAATCGGGCCGATGCTTTGCAGCAAATTTAATCAATTTCAATGAGTTGACACCCTCTGAAGACTTAGTAATTAAATTAGTGGAAGACCTGGCGAGAAACCACATTTTGTAATTAAAAGATATTGGAAATAGAAATGTTTATAAAGATATACACGCAACTGTTATTTTGTACAAATAAAATAATTATTAGACAAATAAGTGGTAGATATTAACGGAAAATTTTCATCAGTTTTCATCAGATCTGTCGATCTATGTTGAATGTATTAAAAAATATTTGGAAAAAGTGTAGTAAGAATACACAATAAAGAGACTAAATTAATTTGCTCATCTCACTTTTCCAGCGAATAACATATACTTGACAGTATCTGCAGCTTTCAATAAAAGATAAGGCGGGTTTTAGTACCCAATAAATAAAAAAAGGGGCTAAAGGACTATTATTATGTATATGTAACTGAAGCATGGGCTTCTTTATTTAAATTGTCTGTAATTTTAGGTTTATAAGAATATACATCCCTGGTAATAATGAAACTGAATGGCCAAGTCGTTATACGATATCATTGGCTATAAGTAGATAATGATCAATATTAGAGATTCTTATATTTTATATGGTAAATAATTGTAGATCGACGTAAAAATATAAAATTACTGCTAACTAGCGTTGTTTAAGAGGCTATAAAATATTCACTATCCTGAACGTAATATAGACGAAAAAACTTAGGATTAGGAAGCTTCAAAGAATCTTGTTTTTCCGGTTAGGTAGGCGACCAATATACAATATAAGGTTAGGTTAGGTTGGGTTGGAATAACTTCAATATTTTATGCCTTAAGCACTCAATAATTTTACCACTTTTTGTAGAATTTTCTTGGTTTCATAATAATATATTTATTGGATGAGTTGATTATATTTTATTGGTGCAGCATTTATATTTAGCCTTAAGGAGGTAGTATACTCTATAATATTCATCCTAATCAACTGCCATACTCAGCTCTTTTTGAAAAAAAAGTTAATCTACTCATAATTTAGAAAGCTAGCTCAATAACTCAGCATCAACGCCAAAACGGTAGACAAAGGTTTTCCATATCGACAAGACAAGTGTTTCCCCCGAGGCAAGCTGATGCAAATGGCAGTTGCGGGGATTTCATGTTTTACCGGTAGCTTCATATTCATATAAATAAACAACTAAGACATATATACATAGTTAATATTAACGAAGAGGTATTTCTCTTTGACGGATGGTGTTAGGCTGCAACGGAGTAGTTTTAATGAAGATAAGCGAGCGTACTGTGTGTACTTTAACATTTCGATTGTCAAAATGAAAATTTCAGCTATCTACCAATTTATTGTAGTCATACAAATAAGAGAGATATCCCAGAAATGTTTACCTACTAATATTTATTCAACGAGCTTAATGCTAAGAGACCGATTGGATGATTTTATAAAAGCAAGGGACTTTTATAAACAAAATATAAAAGCAATTATATTGTGCAGATACACACCAACTTAACTCTTTTTAGAAGTATTTCGAGGTCTATCGGGGAATAGGTATAGTACGAGAAGTAGTTTTTGCTTCTTATGCCTCTGTTCTTTGAAAAGTATTTTTCAAAAACTTAGTAAGGCGTTTATTATCTTTAAAAATGTGTGTGTGTGTGTTAATAATACGCCTTCTTTAAATATACAAAAAAAACTCTAACATTATAATCCTGCGGTACTTATAAATAGACTTATTTTCTTCTGATGATTCTGATGAAAGTTCACAGTTAAATAGTGAAATAATATGTAGATAAAATGTACACCTACATTTTCGATACTATTTTGATACTCTTAATAATTTGAAACTTCAGCATGTCCTTAAATATTTGTTATTTTACCGCTTTGAAGCTCTAGCTCGTACTCAGAATTGAACTTTAGATATTGCTTCCTCTTGAAAAGTCCTCGAACTTATCCTTCTTGTAGCACTTTGGAGAAAAAAAAAGCGTCAAAAGGTGAATAATGATTTAATTTTGCGTGCTTATAGTATTGTGATCGATAAGTATACGCCATTAAGCCAGATTGAAATTAACCTACTTTTGGGTAATAATTGTTGAAAAATCACACGCAAGAATTATTTTTATCTGCGTAAATCGCGGTTGAGCTGTGGTGATAGCGTGCGAAAAAAAATCTGTAAAGGGGGAAAACTTCGGAAAGTTGGGTACGTTTGACATGACTCCATTTTATTAATTAACACTTCTAACAGATCGATTGCGATTAAAGATACAATCTCAAGATTACTTTTTATATTTAAGAAATCATTTCACAAACATATCATTTAATTTATCAATAAATTCTTTTCCAGCATCAATTTATTGAATGGAATATCAAAATAGAAAGTAAATATAAATATTTATAATTCCACAGATGAAGTTATCAATTTTTTGGTAAGAAAAAAATTATGGTCAAGGTCCATTTAATATATTATTATATAATCGATTCCAACTAGTTTAATAGAAAACTGGTGAAAGCATTTGAAATTCTGTCGATCTACATACAAACATCAAGGTTAGTGCTAACATTTATCAATCGACAGATGATTTTTCTGTACAATCTGCGCTCAGGTATTCTATTCTTGACACGTACAAAAATACGTTCAGAAAATGTGGCAATTCATTATTCATGGTTCGCTACACCGACGGGGAACTCGGAGATCATTTATCAAGAAGTGAAGAATTCTGTATATAGCCCTTAATAGGCAGGACCGTTTTCCTGATATTATTCATTTACGCCTTCTGGGAGTGATTCAGAATACAGGGAGTTTTACAGAGATAAACTATTTTTTCGCATACTCATATGAACTTGAAAAATATCATGGAAAGTATTGTTTATCAGCGTATAAGAAAAGGCAGGAAGTAAACTTATGGACTCTAGCTGTAGCCAATACATTATAATCAAATCAGCTTATATACATGAATATGTTCCAACAATAACCATTATTTTCATAAATCATTTGAATTTGTAGCATCTAATCGCAAATTTGACAATAACTAACTTTAATTCCCATTGCTTATTGATAACACCATGGATTTACTTGCGGTCTGCTGGCATAATGCTGGAAATGTTTCGAATAATCATTCAACCCAAATAGCTTGATAAGAATAACAGCAGAAGTGACATTTAATCTTCTAACATGTTTTGTTTAATTCACACACAAGATTGATTAAATAAGAACCGGAAATTATTATCATATTCAAACGACAGATTTAATATGACTGACGGATCAACACACATTCTAAGCCGATAATCGTAGAGACATGAAACTTAAAGGGTGTGTTCTTTGTATGATGCAAGCATCCGATAAGAAAGGATTTTTCCTAATTCTACCACTAAGGGGGCAAAGTTTGTATGGGACAATCTTACTGCTTGGTTCAATCTATTTCAACCTAAAAATTGATGGCGTGCTAAGTATTATATTCCAACGTAACGAGCCTTGAAAGGGATGGACGGATATTTGGGGGGTGATTAGAATTGAAGCTGGTATCAATATTCCCCAAGGCTTTTGATTAAATTAAATTTTATTTTGGCATGGTTGAAAACTCATACAATCCGGTTTTATTTAAAAAACGTTGAACACACTTAAAATATTGGTGCAATGCAATACTGACATTCATAATAGCGTAAAAAACTTATTGAAAATTTTATCAAAAACTACTAGTAGGTTATATTGAATAAAACTTTTTTTTTGAGTAACTAAAAAAGTATAGAATCCAACCACTCTCTCCCCATATGGGTCACAACTTTTTTTCAACTGCTTGACTTGGTGCTTAATGAGTAATGTGATATTTAAAATAACATGAAAATAAGTGACCCTTTTATTAAACTTGCTCACTGCCAAAAGTTTTGGCTAACACAAACAGTAGATAGCATGGTGGCGAGAGCTTAATTCGCATTTACATGTTAATCGGAGTATAAATTGGTCAGATAGTGATAATGGATGGCGTTGGTTGGTCTACAATTCCCAATCAGTTTATTTGTTTTCTTGTTTAGTTGATACGTTTATTTTAAGCTTACGAATAATGAGATGAAGCTCTTTTGTGTGTTTCGTGTCTATCGAATCTAAATCTTTATAAATTTCATTTATTATTGAATAGAATTTATTTTTTTGTAACATACCCAATATGTATACCTAATCTTAGTTTCATGTTTTCAATAAATATTTAAAAAAGGTGTTCAGCTATTCACCAAAAATTTGTCTGAGTAACATAGTTGAATTCCTCGTATTAAAATTTATTAACACTTTAAAAAACACACTAGTTATTTGTTAAAATGTAATTTGCTCACAAAAGTTAGTCTAAAATTCATTCATCAAAGCAACAAAACTACTCTACTCAATTAACAAAAAGAGGATACATCGGAACATTGTATAATTTGGTATTAAACATGAAACTCAGCTTGCAATTCAGATATAATATAAGGCCTTTATATCGAAACTATGAAACAGATGGTAGACAATGGTCTTTGTTGGATTTAGTCGACAACTGACTTTTAATATTCGTAGGACTGTTGATCAGTATTATATTTGTAGTGGCCGGTTTTATTATGTTCAAACCCAGTATTACATGTGAGATTTTGCAAGTAAGCTCCTCCATTTCTCTCGTATCTACAATTGTTATAAAATACATTTTATTGTGAATAATAGGTATATTATTTCTTTAAATAAAGAATGAGTCTACAGCTGAACAAGACAAATGTTCAGATCATTTAAAAAAGAGAAGAGAAAAGAATTAACTCAAAAAAGTTTATTATTGTTTTTACTTCATTGAGAATTGAAAACATTGCGTGACTAGTGCATTTAGTTAGGAATTAGTAATCCAAAATGCTGCAATTTTAAAATGATGAGTGCGAACTCATTTTGGCATTGGCATTTTTATTATATCTTCAATACGGCTCTTCCTCAATGAAATCTTTTTTTAAAAATATTTAAACCACCAAACTGACTCCCTGGCGGAAAGTAGAAACATTCTCATTAGATGCATTATTTTGGTTGGCATTAGAAATAGCCTGGTTAACTACAGCCAACGGCAGTATGAACTTCATAACGGAGTTCACTGTTTAATTTTCAGTGGAGTTTGCTATGCGGTAAATTAAGGAGCAGACGGTATCCCTTTTGATATTTCTCGTCCTAATGGAATGTCTGGAATATAACCACCACACTTGTTGCGTTATAAGCAAGATAACTACTGTAATGTAATGTACTGGTTTTATTTATTGGTACAGAAATTGTACTAAATTCTCAGTAATTTTGATATTACACTGTTTTCATTTGAATCAAGTTTAGCTTGTTATTACAGAAAACTTGAAAATTGCCTATAATTTGTAACACCTGAGATCGACACTAGGTTGTAAGATAACTTAAAAGGGGGTAACGGTTTTGTGGTCGTGTCGTTCTTGTATTGGCAATTAATTTAATATTTTTCCTTGTTAACCAGTCAGTTTTCATATCGAACTCCGTAAATAGTGGGAATGAATCATGTAACCGCATTCGGATATAAATTGCAGTTTGTATGGGAACAATTGCCAGGTGCTGTCGACAGTCATAAATCACACAAACGCAAATATTAGTAGGTATAATAATATTACGGTAAAACTGCGTTAGGCAGTTATGGTTCGGTGATATTTTATAGTAGAACAGTTACCTAGTCGTTAGATGTTGTGGTTAGAGCAATTTGGCAATTAGTCAAACATGACTAGAGGTTTTATTAGCAATTTTTCCCGAATTTATTGAGATGATTAATTCAAAAAAAATTATAGTTTAAAAAAACTAATAATTATCAAGACTAAAATAATTAATTAGAAATTCAATGTCATTATGTTTAATAGTGTGAGGTATTCGTTATTAATTATTGTTATAGTTTTATACTAGTTCTATTCCGAAATGCAGAATGTATAAATATTGTACAAAGCACACCACGCTACTACCATCTTGACATTAATTTTCTCTTTAATCATTTTATTATTGAATCAAGAATAACCTGCTTCTCACTTTTTTCTTAGTTCGATTGCCTATGAAACGTGTCCTTTATGTTTAACTTGCTTTTCAAAATATTTTGCTCAAAAAAAAATCATTTCGTAGTCTTCTTTTCCGAGTGTAACATCAAGATCTGCCAACGAGTCGAGCCCAAAGCTCTCTTGATATTTAACGACTTCTTCATTGAATATGTATACCGGCGTATCAAATGGAAATTTCGCATAGTTTATCCCTTATCTTTATAATTCTCTACTTAAATTTGATGAAGTCAGATATACATCGCAAACTTTTCTTTATATATATTATTGTATGAAAAGAATGGTTTTTGTGTTCACTAATGATTGGAGATTCATTCAGGCCTGGGTAATTATTAATAAGGTTTTGTTTTGTTGAAGGTTCAAAAACCTAATAAATACTCTATTTTCATATATACATATATAAGATAAATTGCAAATTCAATGTTTCTTGATACAAATTTTTTTCTATTAATCACGAAAACTTCGAGCCTACAATATTTAACGACGAAGTAGCAGAATCCGTTATAGTGTTAATATTTGCAGGATTTTTCACTCTTTTTTTTTGGATTGACACACTTTTCATGGTTTCTCGGTATTTCGAGTTTACTTAAAGGATTGAAAAATTGTCTGACGCACCACACAATTATTTTCATTTCTTGTTGATTTTTACGTTCTTGGCAAATACTATCACCGTCTACTGTTTATATTACGTCGAGCTTCAACAAAAAAATGGAAAAACGAGATTACTTGGAAACGATTGTTTGTTATAAACAGATTTTAAGTATAGGTACAATTGAACCTACAACGTGCATTTCAGGACAGAAAAGCGCAAATTCTTTCGTATTTCGAAATATATCGATGACAAATAGTTTATTGTGTCAGAAAGGCTGAAAATGAACTTCAGTACTTACTGTATGTGTGACACACCACTATTTTTCGCCTACCGAACAAACAAAAGAATTCTTCTGGAACGTCACATTATGAAGTACCTAACAAATGGTGAAAAAATTCGAAATAATTGGCATTATGAATTTCTTGCTATTGAATGAATCGATCACCCGATTAATCGATTATTTTGCCACCCCTAGCTGTAGGTATGTAGTTAGGTAGTCTTATGTTGTGAGGCAGAGAGTAAAAAGTGTGTAGCCATGCGCAGTGTATTAACGCGCACTTCATAGCTCATACGTAGTGTTATGCATTGTCCATGTCCATTGTTAGGTTTATTGTTCGATTATTAATCGATTATTAATCAATAATTAATCGATAATAATCGATTGATAATCGATCAATAATTGATTAATAATCGATTGATAATCGATTGATAAACCATTGATAATCGATTGATTATCAATTACGAATCGACTATGAATCAATTAATTATTAATCGATTATTAAGGTTAGGTTAGGTTAGGTTGATTCATAATCGATTAATGATCGATTTATAAATCGACTATAAACCGATAATTAATCGATTATCAATCGATTGTAAATCGATTATCAATCGATTATAAATCAATTGTTCATTGATTGTTAATCGATTATCAATCGATTATTGTTCGATTATGATAAGATTATTAATCGATTATCAATCGATTATTGTTCGCATTTTTAGATATTTTTAATAAAACACCTACAGGGTATGAATCCCTGTGTTTACTGTTAGTGTTTACTGTAAGCCAACTGTTCAATTTTCATTTGCACAAGTGAGCAATTCAAAATAAATTGTTTGAGCCACCCTATACATGCTAGCGGAACCGGTGTGTCAGATCATATGTTTCCAGCGCATGCGTGCAATTTAACTTGCTCATGCGTGAATGAGAGACGGGCTACGTGACCGCAACCTAGTACTAGACATGCGCACGAGAGGTGATTGGAGCTTAGGGATGAAGCCTACACCACGTGCACGCATTAGATTAATCGACTTTCTTCGATTAATATTGATCAATTGGGAAAATCGAATGTTCGGAAATGATCGGTTAATCAAATATACTCAATTGATTATTTTCGATTAATCGATTACTTCATATACTCAACATAACCTAACCTACAGTTATTTCCAGGAATGTCAATCAGAGATGTCACATCTGACATCTGCTTCGAAGGTATGAACCAAACATACATCAAATGTCTGCATAGTTGATCAATAATCGATAAGTAATCTATTAATTATGAATCAATTATAAATCGATTATCCATCGATTATAAATCGATAATCAATCGATTATAAATCGATAATCAATCGATTATAAATCGATTATCAATCGATTAGGTTAGGTTAGGTTATGTTGGGTTTATACGATTTATACTTTCTCGGTGTTTGAATTCTTCACTTTGATAGTGTAGATTCTACACTGTAGAACATTCGGATGGTGTTGTTTAGCCCACCCTATACATGCTAGCGGAAACGGTGTGTCGGATCATATGTTACCGGCGCATGCGTTGAATTTAGCTGGCTCATCGATTATCAATCGATTATTGATCGAGTATCAATCGATTATTGATCGATTATCAATTGATTATTGATCGATTATCAATCGATTATTAATCGATAATTAATCGATTATCAATCGATTTTAAATCGATTATAAATCTATTATCAATCGATTATGAATCGATTATAAATCGATTATAAATCGATTATGAATCGATTATAAATCGATTATGAATCGATTATAAATCGATTATAAATCGATTATGAATCGATTATAAATCGATTATCAATCGATTATAAATCGATTATAAATCGATTATAAATCGATTATTAATCGATTATCAATCGATTATTGATCGATTATCAATCGGTTATTAATCGATTATTAATCGATTATCAATCGATTTTGAATCGATTATCAATCGATTATGAATCGATTATGAATCGATTATGAATCGATTATGAATCGATTATGAATCGATTATCAATCGATTATGGATCGATTATGAATCGATTATGGATCGATTATGAATCGATTATGAATCGATTATCAATCGATTATGGATCGATTATCAATCGATTATGGATCGATTATCAATCGATTATGAATCGATTATCAATCGATTATCAATCGATTATCAATCGATTATGAATCGATTATCAATCGATTATGAATCGATTATCAATCGATTATGAATCGATTATCAATCGATTATGAATCGATTATCAATCGATTATGAATCGATTATCAATCGATTATCAATCGATTATCAATCGATTATGAATCGATTATCAATCGATTATGAATCGATTGTGAATCGATTATGAATCGATTGTGAATCGATTATGAATCGATTGTGAATCGATTATCAATCGATTATGAATCGATTATGGTCCCGTCTCAAAACAGTGTATGTCTGGTCCAATCGCTGGTCCAGACCAGACCAGAGCAGACCAGACCAGAACAGTCCAGACCAGACCAGACCAGACCAGACCAGACCAGACCAGACCAGAACAGACCAGAACAGACCAGACCAGAACAGAACAGACCAGACCAGACCAGACCAGACCAGAGCAGAGCGGACCAGAACCTAACCCAACCTAACCAGAGCAGACCGGAGCAGACCAGACCAGACCAGACCAGAGCAGAGCGGACCAGAACCTAACCCAACCTAACCAGAGCAGACCAGACCAGACCAGACCAGACCAGACCAGACCAGAGCAGACAAGACCAGAGCAGGCCGGACCAGACCAGACCAGACCAGAGCAGAGCAGAGCAGAGCAGAGCAGAGCAGAGCAGAGCAGAGCAGAGCAGAGCAGAGCAGAGCAGAGCAGAGCAGAACAGAACAGAACAGACCAGACCAGACCAGACCAGACCAGAGCAGAGCAGAGCAGAGCAGAGCAGAGCAGAGCAGAGCAGAGCAGAGCAGAGCAGAACAGACCAGACCAGACCAGACCAGACCAGACCAGAGCGGACCAGGTTAGGTTAGGTTAGGTTAGGTTAGGTTAGGTTAGGTTAGGTTAGGTTAGGTTAGGTTAGGTTAGGTTAGGTTAGGTTAGGTTAGGTTAGGTTAGGTTAGGTTAGGTTAGGTTAGGTTAGGTTAGGTTAGGTTAGGTTAGGTTAGGTTAGGTTAGGTTAGGTTAGGTTCCACTCCTAGGAGCTGTAAGACCTTGTCGTAGGTGGAGTGGCTCAGTAACTTCCTCCTTTCTCGAGCCGTAAGGACGGGAGAGGAAGAGTGAAGCTAAGAAACAGCTCAAAAAACGGTCAGTGGGGCACTGGTGAGGCTATTGATGTCGAGTAGATAGCACCAAGAAATACCAGTAGAAGATCCAACGGGCCCATGTTACTTCCGAACACACTGACAAGTCCTACCAGATTTGGAGGGCGAACGGCGAGTTCCCGGCGCCGAAAAGCGGGGACCACTCGGCTATGGTATGGTAACCCAGACAGAAGGGTCCAACGGAATCTAAGCCTGGGAAACTGCGGTGATGGATGAATGGCCCCCCGAAGAGGGTCGCGAGCAGCCCCCCGCCGTCATGGCGAGGACGTGCGGGGTAGCCGGAGGTGAAAGCTGAAGGAATGCCTTAGCAGGGTATGGGCGCACTGCCTCGCTGGACATATTTTTCGACCCTACTCGTGGGAAAAAAATGAACGAAAAAAACGAAAATCAAAACCAAAAACAAGACAAACAGACGGTTGACACAACTGGGGAGGGCAGCCTACCTAGTGTGAAAACAGATAAAAGAGACTTAGGCAAAGACACGCTGTTGCACAGCAGGTTGAATATGGTGAGCAAATTACAAAGATGTAATTCGCTCAACACTGAACAGAGGAAAGCTAAAAGAAAATTAACGGACACCTCGATTTTGATGAGCGATGAACCATACAAAAGGAAAGAAAGCTCGGAAGTATTTACCATAAACGAAGCAATCGAGAGGCTTAACAGACACATGGGGGAAATGATAAAACACATAAGAGCAAGTAACATCAGTGCAGGTCCTAACACATTAAAAGGAATCAAAGAATCAGTTGAAAATATGAAAAAAGGAATAGAACTACTCAATAGGGTTTCCATAAGAGAATGGCTGGATAAGAACAAATGGGAGCCAGTGGAAAAAGTTACAATAGACGTGGACTGCCAAACACAAAGGCAGAGCAATGAGAAGAGAGACATGGGTACACAAACAGTCGAAGAAGGAACCCTAGACAGTCTGGAGGGACACGGGGCTGCGAAAACTTTAGAAGCTCTAGAAGGCATCGCTAGCCTGAAGTGGCCAGAACAGGTTTACAAACACACAGAAATTACACAAGAGCATCCACTCGGAGAGGAGGAAAACATCATGAAGCTGTTGTTTGTTAAAAAGGACGAAAATCTAGATAAAGGCCCGGCTGCCGTATATACGGAAAAGTTCCCACAGCTTAAAAATATGAACGATGATCTGGATACATTGGAACAATATACCAAGATTAAAACAAATACTGGCACTCAAGAAATCACCAGCCGCATAATGAAAGTGACCCTGGATGGCACAACATCTAACCTATGGGAACAGGCTAACAGAGTGAGAAATGAGGCAGCAGCCGAAAGGCTGCTCCTCATACAACAGACAAATGTGGTGCCGAACGACACCCTAAGGAAAATGATGGAGTATGTATTATATGATACGGAAATTAGAGCAAAGATATACGAAACAAAACGGACAACTAATACGGGTACGGCAAGGAAAGAAAGGAACTCATATGGCATAGTGGTCAACCAGGAAAACAGGAGCTATAAGGACATCCTAAATACAGTCAAAAAAGTAGTGAAGTCCACGGATGGGGAGACAAGCGACATAATCAGAACAATACGAAGCACAAGGGACGGGAAACTACTCATCACGATGGATAGGGATGAGGAAAAAATGACCAGCCTAAAAATGCTATTGAAACAGTCTGGCACTGATGTCAAGGTAAGGCAGCTGGGAGGAGAAAATAAAGAGACGTTGCATATAAGAGGTATGGATATGGAGGTCACTAAAGAAGAAGTAATAAGGTCCCTCACAGAGACCTTGGGGACATGGAATCCTGGAAATAGAATTAGTGAACTGAGGCCACAAGCGAATAACACGCTTGCGATTACGGTTACCCTCGACAAAGCAGACGCTGACAGACTCGTTGATAGGAAGCGCATCAAAATAGGCGTTGTTAGGTGCCTAATTGAAAAGAGAGTGAATGTTGCAAATTGCAAGAGGTGCTGGGGATACGACCATGGCACAAAGGAATGTAATAGAGAAGCGAGGGGAAACCTATGCTATAGATGTGGGGAGGGAAGCCACACATCTAGGGAATGTAAAAATTTGGAAAAATGTATGATATGTGAGGAGGACAACAATCATAGATATGGAAGCATGAAATGCCCCAAATTTAAGGAAGCCCTCAATAAGGCAAGAGCCCGGAAGATGACAAACACAGAAAGCGGGCTAGTTAACAGTACAGCTGATAAAGGACAGTCAACGACGGCCACAGGAAAGGCAGCTATAGAAGAGGTTGAAAGGGACGCTGAGAAGACATCGACTGAAGAGGCCGAAATGCCCGAGGAAAAGACACTTGTAAAAGAGGCTGAAATGGATACGGAAACTAGACCAGAGTCTGGGCAAGATCCGTACTGGGATGCTTTTGATAAGATCGCTGAGAGTGCGCGTGAAACTGTCCGAGAAATAGAAGTCATGAGCAAGTCCCCGAAGACCCCGGTAGTTACTGAACAGGCGGAAGATTCTGATTCAGTCCTGCACAAACTACTGGGTAGCTAAACTTTGTTACATTAAGTAGAAATTTTAAGTAGGTTAAGGTTTAGGGTAGGTTATTTATTATGCATAAAATACTGCAAACAAATTTAGGAAGAGCGAAAATGGCGCACGACATGGCATGGGCAGCAGCTAGCACGTATGAAGCGGACCTTGTAGTGGTGTCTGAACCAAACAAGAAAATATGTGCGAAGGATGGATGGTACACAGACGGTAATAAAGATGTAGCGGTCATGATACTTAACAAAAATGTGGAAATAGAACGAATAACAAAGAATAATAACTATGTGTATATTGAGATACCAGGAGTGCACATATACGCAGTATATATTTCACCAAACATCAGCCTGCAGAGTTTCAAGGATAGAATCGACGAAGTTTTTGAGGACTCATCTACAAAGATTGGGGGAAAAATCATCATGGGTGATATAAATGCTAAGTCGCATCTCTGGGGATCTCCGATAAATGACCGCAGAGGAGAACATGTTGAAGAGCTTATGGCTCAGTTTGACTTGATAGCTCTGAACGACTTCAGCCCAACGTTCATCAGAAATAACTCCAGGACGCACATAGACGTTACGCTGGTTTCCTCAGATTTCGCTACAAGGATCCGAAACTGGAGAGTGGCACATGAAAACCCGTACACACATCATGGGCATATTTATTATGATATAAACACTGGGAAAATACTGAAAAAGAAAACTTCGAATGGCAGGCCCATGATAGACGAGAAAGTTTTTATCAGCAAAATAGCCAGCTCTCGGACAGGAAGCAGCATATATCTGCAAGCTGTAGACGCCATGAAAGAATCGTGGATAAGGGCAAACAGAGAGAGAAAGAAGCTTCCCTACTGGTGGAATGACCAAATTGAGAAGTTAAGGAAAGAATACATCAAACGAAGGAGGGAATACACGAGAGCGGGAAGAGAGCTGGAACGACAACTTTTAGACACTACCATGAAAGAAACCAAAAAATTGCTGAAAAATGAAATCAACAGAGCGAAGAAACAAAAATGGAAAGCACTTTTGGAAGAGCGAAGAAACAAAAATGGAAAGCACTTTTGGAAGATCTGAACCAAGACATCTGGGGAGAGGCCTACAAAATAGTCTCAAGACAGTTAAAAATTCAAAGCACCCCCTTCTCTCTTACGGTCAAACGGAGGAAAGAAATAGTGGCAGATTTATTCCCAAAGGGCGGAAGAAGAATAAAAAAAGAGAGATGAACTAATGAGTGCCCTTGGATCATTGAAAAATGGTAAGGCGCCTGGCCCAGACGGGATGTCAGTGGAAACTCTAAAACTAGTCTGTAATCACAAAAGGGACGAGGTACTCTCCATGTTCAACTCGATGCTTCGAGAAAGAACTTTTCCTGAGTATTGGAAAAGGGCTAGATTGGTGTTGATCCCAAAAAAAGGAAAAGACATCAATGTATCTTCATCTTACCGGCCGCTGTGCCTATTGAACACATTTGGCAAATTATTCGAAAAAATGATCATGAATCGGCTGGATGAAGAACTAGAGGAAAAGGGAGTCATTTCCCCGAATCAACATGGATTTGTGAAGCGGAGGTCCACAATAACAGCGATGCTGAGCTTGACTGACTGGGTCAGCAAATCTCATAGCAAATGGCTTTTGGTCATATCTATAGATGTCAAAAACGCCTTCAATACTGCGAGATGGCATCAAATCATTGACAAACTTAGAGAAGCTGAGTGTTCGGAATACCTGGTGGAGATGGTTGAGGACTACTTTAGAGATAGATGGGTGGAAGCAGGCTCTGTTAAATGGCAGTGCACAATGGGGGTCCCACAAGGATCAATAATAGGCCCCAAATTATGGGATGTACTGTATGAGGGGGTTCTCAAACTGCCTCTCGAAGAAAAAGTGGGCATGATCGCCTATGCGGATGACCTATTGGTTACCATTGAAGGAGATGATAAAAATGAAGTAATAAGAAAGGCTGAACGCGCATCTGCAAGGGTCCTGGAGTGGATGAGGTCAGTGGGTTTGGAGGTTGCCACCCAGAAGACTGAGCTGATAATACTCAGAGGCCCAAGGAACAGGGAAAACTTTCAGATCAGACTAGAGGCCAACATGGTCAAGCCATCAAAAACGCTCAAATATCTGGGAGTGTTACTAGATCCAAAATTATCTTTTGTCAAACACGTGGATTATTGCATAGAGAAGGCGAATAGAAAAACGGAAATTATGAGGAGACTCCTTCCAAACATCGGTGGACCGAACTATGCAAGGCGACAGGTGCTTTGCACTATTATGCATAGCGTCCTTTTATATGCGGCCCCAGTGTGGAGAGCAGTTCTTAAAATTCAAAAATATCGTGACAAACTTATAAGCACACAGAGAAAGGGATTACTGAGGGTGATATCGGCCTACAGAACAGTATCTGCGGATGCGGCTCAAATAATATCGGGCTTTCCGCCATTGGACCTGATGTCAGCGGAGATCTGTATGCTATACAAAATAGGAACGAGGCTTCCTGGAAACAGAAGGATGGCGCGGAAAAAAACACTTGGGAGATGGCAGCGACAATGGACAGAAAACAGTGGAACGGCGAAGTGGACTCGGAGGCTTATCAAGAATATCCCAAACTGGATAGAGTGTAAGCACAAAAGAACGAACTATTATTTTACACAGTACCTAACCGGGCATGGATCTTTTGGGACTTATACAAAGAGAATTGGCAAAACCACGACTGATTTATGCCATACGTGCGGAATCTGTGATAGTCCGGAACACATGTATGAAGAATGCAGTAGATGGTCGATAGAGAGAGAGGAAGTGACAGCAAGTATGGGTATTTTCCCAGGAACGGATGAATTAGTGGAAATCATGACAAGTGACCCGGAAAAGTGGAACCTAATGTATGCATTTATCTGCAATATTATGGAAAGAAAAGAAATTGAAGACAGAGACAGGGCGGAGAATTGAAGATATTCCTTGTATCTACGGCTACTTCTGAAGTTATGGGCAATGCCTTTTTCCGGAAGTATGCTGGTAGCAAAAGAGGTGGGGGTTTAGTGGGTGCGAGCCCCACACAGCACTCAGCAGCATTGCACATCCCAGCTGCTGAGTCAGGCTGGTAAGAGCTTCCCCTTTTCCTCTGGGAGAAAAAAAAAAAAAAAAAAAAAAAAAAAAAAGGTTAGGTTAGGTTAGGTTAGGTTAGGTTAGGTTAGGTTAGGTTAGGTTAGGTTAGGTTAGGTTAGGTTAGGTTAGGTTAGGTTAGGTTAGGTTAGGTTAGGTTAGGTTAGGTTAGGTTAGGTTAGGTTAGGTTAGGTTAGGTTAGGTTAGGTTAGGTTAGGTTAGGTTAGGTTAGGTTAGGTTAGGTTAGGTTAGGTTAGGTTAGGTTAGGTTAGGTTAGGTTAGGTTAGGTTAGGTTAGGTTAGGTTAGGTTAGGTTAGGTTAGGTTAGGTTAGGTTAGGTTAGGTTAGGTTAGGTTAGGTTAGGTTAGGTTAGGTTAGGTTAGGTTAGGTTAGGTTAGGTTAGGTTAGGTTAGGTTAGGTTAGGTTAGGTTAGGTTAGGTTAGGTTAGGTTAGGTTAGGTTAGGTTAGGTTAGGTTAGGTTAGGTTAGGTTAGGTTAGGTTAGGTTAGGTTAGGTTAGGTTAGGTTAGGTTAGGTTAGGTTAGGTTAGGTTAGGTTAGGTTAGGTTAGGTTAGGTTAGGTTAGGTTAGGTTAGGTTAGGTTAGGTTAGGTTAGGTTAGGTTAGGTTAGGTTAGGTTAGGTTAGGTTAGGTTAGGTTAGGTTAGGTTAGGTTAGGTTAGGTTAGGTTAGGTTAGGTTAGGTTAGGTTAGGTTAGGTTAGGTTAGGTTAGGTTAGGTTAGGTTAGGTTAGGTTAGGTTAGGTTAGGTTAGGTTAGGTTAGGTTAGGTTAGGTTAGGTTAGGTTAGGTTAGGTTAGGTTAGGTTAGGTTAGGTTAGGTTAGGTTAGGTTAGGTTAGGTTAGGTTAGGTTAGGTTAGGTTAGGTTAGGTTAGGTTAGGTTAGGTTAGGTTAGGTTAGGTTAGGTTAGGTTAGGTTAGGTTAGGTTAGGTTAGGTTAGGTTAGGTTAGGTTAGGTTAGGTTAGGTTAGGTTAGGTTAGGTTAGGTTAGGTTAGGTTAGGTTAGGTTAGGTTAGGTTAGGTTAGGTTAGGTTAGGTTAGGTTAGGTTAGGTTAGGTTAGGTTAGGTTAGGTTAGGTTAGGTTAGGTTAGGTTAGGTTAGGTTAGGTTAGGTTAGGTTAGGTTAGGTTAGGTTAGGTTAGGTTAGGTTAGGTTAGGTTAGGTTAGGTTAGGTTAGGTTAGGTTAGGTTAGGTTAGGTTAGGTTAGGTTAGGTTAGGTTAGGTTAGGTTAGGTTAGGTTAGGTTAGGTTAGGTTAGGTTAGGTTAGGTTAGGTTAGGTTAGGTTAGGTTAGGTTAGGTTAGGTTAGGTTAGGTTAGGTTAGGTTAGGTTAGGTTAGGTTAGGTTAGGTTAGGTTAGGTTAGGTTAGGTTAGGTTAGGTTAGGTTAGGTTAGGTTAGGTTAGGTTAGGTTAGGTTAGGTTAGGTTAGGTTAGGTTAGGTTAGGTTAGGTTAGGTTAGGTTAGGTTAGGTTAGGTTAGGTTAGGTTAGGTTAGGTTAGGTTAGGTTAGGTTAGGTTAGGTTAGGTTAGGTTAGGTTAGGTTAGGTTAGGTTAGGTTAGGTTAGGTTAGGTTAGGTTAGGTTAGGTTAGGTTAGGTTAGGTTAGGTTAGGTTAGGTTAGGTTAGGTTAGGTTAGGTTAGGTTAGGTTAGGTTAGGTTAGGTTAGGTTAGGTTAGGTTAGGTTAGGTTAGGTTAGGTTAGGTTAGGTTAGGTTAGGTTAGGTTAGGTTAGGTTAGGTTAGGTTAGGTTAGGTTAGGTTAGGTTAGGTTAGGTTAGGTTAGGTTAGGTTAGGTTAGGTTAGGTTAGGTTAGGTTAGGTTAGGTTAGGTTAGGTTAGGTTAGGTTAGGTTAGGTTAGGTTAGGTTAGGTTAGGTTAGGTTAGGTTAGGTTAGGTTAGGTTAGGTTAGGTTAGGTTAGGTTAGGTTAGGTTAGGTTAGGTTAGGTTAGGTTAGGTTAGGTTAGGTTAGGTTAGGTTAGGTTAGGTTAGGTTAGGTTAGGTTAGGTTAGGTTAGGTTAGGTTAGGTTAGGTTAGGTTAGGTTAGGTTAGGTTAGGTTAGGTTAGGTTAGGTTAGGTTAGGTTAGGTTAGGTTAGGTTAGGTTAGGTTAGGTTAGGTTAGGTTAGGTTAGGTTAGGTTAGGTTAGGTTAGGTTAGGTTAGGTTAGGTTAGGTTAGGTTAGGTTAGGTTAGGTTAGGTTAGGTTAGGTTAGGTTAGGTTAGGTTAGGTTAGGTTAGGTTAGGTTAGGTTAGGTTAGGTTAGGTTAGGTTAGGTTAGGTTAGGTTAGGTTAGGTTAGGTTAGGTTAGGTTAGGTTAGGTTAGGTTAGGTTAGGTTAGGTTAGGTTAGGTTAGGTTAGGTTAGGTTAGGTTAGGTTAGGTTAGGTTAGGTTAGGTTAGGTTAGGTTAGGTTAGGTTAGGTTAGGTTAGGTTAGGTTAGGTTAGGTTAGGTTAGGTTAGGTTAGGTTAGGTTAGGTTAGGTTAGGTTAGGTTAGGTTAGGTTAGGTTAGGTTAGGTTAGGTTAGGTTAGGTTAGGTTAGGTTAGGTTAGGTTAGGTTAGGTTAGGTTAGGTTAGGTTAGGTTAGGTTAGGTTAGGTTAGGTTAGGTTAGGTTAGGTTAGGTTAGGTTAGGTTAGGTTAGGTTAGGTTAGGTTAGGTTAGGTTAGGTTAGGTTAGGTTAGGTTAGGTTAGGTTAGGTTAGGTTAGGTTAGGTTAGGTTAGGTTAGGTTAGGTTAGGTTAGGTTAGGTTAGGTTAGGTTAGGTTAGGTTAGGTTAGGTTAGGTTAGGTTAGGTTAGGTTAGGTTAGGTTAGGTTAGGTTAGGTTAGGTTAGGTTAGGTTAGGTTAGGTTAGGTTAGGTTAGGTTAGGTTAGGTTAGGTTAGGTTAGGTTAGGTTAGGTTAGGTTAGGTTAGGTTAGGTTAGGTTAGGTTAGGTTAGGTTAGGTTAGGTTAGGTTAGGTTAGGTTAGGTTAGGTTAGGTTAGGTTAGGTTAGGTTAGGTTAGGTTAGGTTAGGTTAGGTTAGGTTAGGTTAGGTTAGGTTAGGTTAGGTTAGGTTAGGTTAGGTTAGGTTAGGTTAGGTTAGGTTAGGTTAGGTTAGGTTAGGTTAGGTTAGGTTAGGTTAGGTTAGGTTAGGTTAGGTTAGGTTAGGTTAGGTTAGGTTAGGTTAGGTTAGGTTAGGTTAGGTTAGGTTAGGTTAGGTTAGGTTAGGTTAGGTTAGGTTAGGTTAGGTTAGGTTAGGTTAGGTTAGGTTAGGTTAGGTTAGGTTAGGTTAGGTTAGGTTAGGTTAGGTTAGGTTAGGTTAGGTTAGGTTAGGTTAGGTTAGGTTAGGTTAGGTTAGGTTAGGTTAGGTTAGGTTAGGTTAGGTTAGGTTAGGTTAGGTTAGGTTAGGTTAGGTTAGGTTAGGTTAGGTTAGGTTAGGTTAGGTTAGGTTAGGTTAGGTTAGGTTAGGTTAGGTTAGGTTAGGTTAGGTTAGGTTAGGTTAGGTTAGGTTAGGTTAGGTTAGGTTAGGTTAGGTTAGGTTAGGTTAGGTTAGGTTAGGTTAGGTTAGGTTAGGTTAGGTTAGGTTAGGTTAGGTTAGGTTAGGTTAGGTTAGGTTAGGTTAGGTTAGGTTAGGTTAGGTTAGGTTAGGTTAGGTTAGGTTAGGTTAGGTTAGGTTAGGTTAGGTTAGGTTAGGTTAGGTTAGGTTAGGTTAGGTTAGGTTAGGTTAGGTTAGGTTAGGTTAGGTTAGGTTAGGTTAGGTTAGGTTAGGTTAGGTTAGGTTAGGTTAGGTTAGGTTAGGTTAGGTTAGGTTAGGTTAGGTTAGGTTAGGTTAGGTTAGGTTAGGTTAGGTTAGGTTAGGTTAGGTTAGGTTAGGTTAGGTTAGGTTAGGTTAGGTTAGGTTAGGTTAGGTTAGGTTAGGTTAGGTTAGGTTAGGTTAGGTTAGGTTAGGTTAGGTTAGGTTAGGTTAGGTTAGGTTAGGTTAGGTTAGGTTAGGTTAGGTTAGGTTAGGTTAGGTTAGGTTAGGTTAGGTTAGGTTAGGTTAGGTTAGGTTAGGTTAGGTTAGGTTAGGTTAGGTTAGGTTAGGTTAGGTTAGGTTAGGTTAGGTTAGGTTAGGTTAGGTTAGGTTAGGTTAGGTTAGGTTAGGTTAGGTTAGGTTAGGTTAGGTTAGGTTAGGTTAGGTTAGGTTAGGTTAGGTTAGGTTAGGTTAGGTTAGGTTAGGTTAGGTTAGGTTAGGTTAGGTTAGGTTAGGTTAGGTTAGGTTAGGTTAGGTTAGGTTAGGTTAGGTTAGGTTAGGTTAGGTTAGGTTAGGTTAGGTTAGGTTAGGTTAGGTTAGGTTAGGTTAGGTTAGGTTAGGTTAGGTTAGGTTAGGTTAGGTTAGGTTAGGTTAGGTTAGGTTAGGTTAGGTTAGGTTAGGTTAGGTTAGGTTAGGTTAGGTTAGGTTAGGTTAGGTTAGGTTAGGTTAGGTTAGGTTAGGTTAGGTTAGGTTAGGTTAGGTTAGGTTAGGTTAGGTTAGGTTAGGTTAGGTTAGGTTAGGTTAGGTTAGGTTAGGTTAGGTTAGGTTAGGTTAGGTTAGGTTAGGTTAGGTTAGGTTAGGTTAGGTTAGGTTAGGTTAGGTTAGGTTAGGTTAGGTTAGGTTAGGTTAGGTTAGGTTAGGTTAGGTTAGGTTAGGTTAGGTTAGGTTAGGTTAGGTTAGGTTAGGTTAGGTTAGGTTAGGTTAGGTTAGGTTAGGTTAGGTTAGGTTAGGTTAGGTTAGGTTAGGTTAGGTTAGGTTAGGTTAGGTTAGGTTAGGTTAGGTTAGGTTAGGTTAGGTTAGGTTAGGTTAGGTTAGGTTAGGTTAGGTTAGGTTAGGTTAGGTTAGGTTAGGTTAGGTTAGGTTAGGTTAGGTTAGGTTAGGTTAGGTTAGGTTAGGTTAGGTTAGGTTAGGTTAGGTTAGGTTAGGTTAGGTTAGGTTAGGTTAGGTTAGGTTAGGTTAGGTTAGGTTAGGTTAGGTTAGGTTAGGTTAGGTTAGGTTAGGTTAGGTTAGGTTAGGTTAGGTTAGGTTAGGTTAGGTTAGGTTAGGTTAGGTTAGGTTAGGTTAGGTTAGGTTAGGTTAGGTTAGGTTAGGTTAGGTTAGGTTAGGTTAGGTTAGGTTAGGTTAGGTTAGGTTAGGTTAGGTTAGGTTAGGTTAGGTTAGGTTAGGTTAGGTTAGGTTAGGTTAGGTTAGGTTAGGTTAGGTTAGGTTAGGTTAGGTTAGGTTAGGTTAGGTTAGGTTAGGTTAGGTTAGGTTAGGTTAGGTTAGGTTAGGTTAGGTTAGGTTAGGTTAGGTTAGGTTAGGTTAGGTTAGGTTAGGTTAGGTTAGGTTAGGTTAGGTTAGGTTAGGTTAGGTTAGGTTAGGTTAGGTTAGGTTAGGTTAGGTTAGGTTAGGTTAGGTTAGGTTAGGTTAGGTTAGGTTAGGTTAGGTTAGGTTAGGTTAGGTTAGGTTAGGTTAGGTTAGGTTAGGTTAGGTTAGGTTAGGTTAGGTTAGGTTAGGTTAGGTTAGGTTAGGTTAGGTTAGGTTAGGTTAGGTTAGGTTAGGTTAGGTTAGGTTAGGTTAGGTTAGGTTAGGTTAGGTTAGGTTAGGTTAGGTTAGGTTAGGTTAGGTTAGGTTAGGTTAGGTTAGGTTAGGTTAGGTTAGGTTAGGTTAGGTTAGGTTAGGTTAGGTTAGGTTAGGTTAGGTTAGGTTAGGTTAGGTTAGGTTAGGTTAGGTTAGGTTAGGTTAGGTTAGGTTAGGTTAGGTTAGGTTAGGTTAGGTTAGGTTAGGTTAGGTTAGGTTAGGTTAGGTTAGGTTAGGTTAGGTTAGGTTAGGTTAGGTTAGGTTAGGTTAGGTTAGGTTAGGTTAGGTTAGGTTAGGTTAGGTTAGGTTAGGTTAGGTTAGGTTAGGTTAGGTTAGGTTAGGTTAGGTTAGGTTAGGTTAGGTTAGGTTAGGTTAGGTTAGGTTAGGTTAGGTTAGGTTAGGTTAGGTTAGGTTAGGTTAGGTTAGGTTAGGTTAGGTTAGGTTAGGTTAGGTTAGGTTAGGTTAGGTTAGGTTAGGTTAGGTTAGGTTAGGTTAGGTTAGGTTAGGTTAGGTTAGGTTAGGTTAGGTTAGGTTAGGTTAGGTTAGGTTAGGTTAGGTTAGGTTAGGTTAGGTTAGGTTAGGTTAGGTTAGGTTAGGTTAGGTTAGGTTAGGTTAGGTTAGGTTAGGTTAGGTTAGGTTAGGTTAGGTTAGGTTAGGTTAGGTTAGGTTAGGTTAGGTTAGGTTAGGTTAGGTTAGGTTAGGTTAGGTTAGGTTAGGTTAGGTTAGGTTAGGTTAGGTTAGGTTAGGTTAGGTTAGGTTAGGTTAGGTTAGGTTAGGTTAGGTTAGGTTAGGTTAGGTTAGGTTAGGTTAGGTTAGGTTAGGTTAGGTTAGGTTAGGTTAGGTTAGGTTAGGTTAGGTTAGGTTAGGTTAGGTTAGGTTAGGTTAGGTTAGGTTAGGTTAGGTTAGGTTAGGTTAGGTTAGGTTAGGTTAGGTTAGGTTAGGTTAGGTTAGGTTAGGTTAGGTTAGGTTAGGTTAGGTTAGGTTAGGTTAGGTTAGGTTAGGTTAGGTTAGGTTAGGTTAGGTTAGGTTAGGTTCCGTGCCCCGGAAGGTTGGATGGGAGAGGCTGGAAGTGATTCACCCCTAATCTCTCATACAAGTTTCCGGGGAGGGGGTTTTCCACCCGACACGGCGCGTCCCAATGGCTCATAGGGTGTCTCCAGGGGGCGTGGTTGGCTATGGGACTCGTGCTCTTCTGAGCTGTAAGGGCCTCATGACCAACCAACCCTCGGGATAAGCAATGAATAAGGATCCAGCATGGGAACCTGAATAATTGCTCGCGGATCAAAAGGAATAGAGGAGTAAACCTCGAGAAAAAATCCGACAATATAGGGGAGGCAGCTATATTGGGTGAGCTAAGCGATGGTAGCTACTGCGTCCGGAGGCAACCGTTGAGAAAAAGCCTAGAGGAGTAAACCTCGATAAAAAACCAACAGCATAGGGAATGCAGCTATGCTGGGTGACTGAGCAGCGGCTGCTACTGCGTCCGGAGGTAACCGGTAAAAATACCTAGAGGAGTAAACCTCGATAATAAATCCCCACTACTAAGGTGTAAGGCATCGTGCTGAGGGTATGGAAGGTGCGAGGGTTAGAGCACCGCAAACGATCCCCTTGGAGAACCTGGCGGAACTCCATTGTATCTAGCCTTAGCGAGGTAAGGGCGCACTGCCTCGCTGGACTGTTTTTTCGGCCCTACTCGTGGGAACTCGATGGACAAAACACAAAAAAAAGGAAATGAGGAAGAGAAGAGGAGAGAAGAGGAAGAAGAGAGGAGAAGGTTCGAGGACGAATTGCTGGCTACGCACAAGCGGGCAAATAGGTCAACAGAAATAAATGTGAGAAAGCACTCGACTCTCATTGCAGAGACAGAGTCAGATGAGGAAGAGATACCTGACATAGGAAAGAACTTTGAAGAAGTCTGCGAAGAGGAAGAACTGTACAATAGTGTACTGAGAACGATCATGTTCGATGACGAGGAAGAATTGGCAACAAAAAAAAGGAAAAGGATGAGTCCGCAGGAAAAGAAAATTAGAAAAAAAGAAAAAAGGAACGAGAGTAATGAATTCGGAGAGGAGAGTATACTGGAATCGGTGATGAGGAAGTTGGGGCAATTACGGGAGAAAACCAAAGAGTTGGGGATAGAAGACCGAGATCTAAAAAGAATTATGGGGGAAATAACATCTTTGGTGAAGAAAGGACAAGGGAAGGAGGGGGAAACGAGCAAGTCAGAGAAACCTAGATGCGCAGCATGCAAAGCGGAGAAGGCAAAGGAAATAAGGAGAGAAAATATCGAAAGGATAAAGGGAAAAATAGAAAAAGGAGGGAATTTCCAAACCTTCCAGGAGATTTCCAGAGAAGAGTGGGATGAAGAAATCTATAAGTGCACGGAACTGAAGAACATAGAGTATTGGGAAGCACTAGAAAGGGAAAACTGCGCTGTAATAATAGACCCGGAAAGAGTTCCTTCAGAACTCGTTCAGAATTTGAGGGAAAGAAGGGGGGAACTCATCGAGTTGGTGGAGGGTTGCAAAGGGGGGGAAATCGAATATGTGGTAAACGAGTTAAGGACATCGAAAATGCAGAAACAATGGTATCATATGGTTGCCAGAATAACGGAGGACATGGGTAATGAAGATGTATTTAAAATGATAGAGGAAGTGCACCAACAATTTGGAAAAATTATGAAGAACCAAAGGGAGGTGAACATACTCCTTGCGGAGAGGGCGGATCCGACATTTTTCAGAATGGCTCTGGAATTTGTCGGGAGGAAGGGAAACATTCGGTATAGGATGGTGACGAACGGAGCTCAGGGGGTAGTCAGGAAAAGGGTGGACAGGGAGTCGGTGTTGGTTAGAACGGGGGGCAGACCCTACGCAGATGTACTGAGGGACATGAGAGCGCAGGTAAACGTGCAAGCGCTGGGAATAAAAGTCGACAATGTCTCGAAAACGAACAGCGGGGACATCATCGTGCGTCTAAAGGGAAAAGGGACGGCTGAAAAACTTAGGGATGAATTAAAGGGTAAGGTTAAGGAGCTATCCGTCTCAGTTAGGAAGAGAGAAGTTATATTCAATATACTGGACTTGGCACCGGACACCACTCCAGGAGACCTGAAATTGGCTCTGGAAAATCATACAGGGCTAATGGGGGACATAGAGATAAAAAATGTTAGATCCACGAGGTATGGTGGGCAAATTGGTACCTTTGCGGTACCCATGGGAGCGGCGGAGGTGGTGAGGAGGACGAGGTCCGTGATGATGGGGTGGACCTCATGTAGGATCAAAGAGAGGGTAGTACCCCTTAGATGTTTCAGATGCCACGACTACGGGCATGATACCCAGCAATGCAAGGGTATCGACCGGTCAAAGCAGTGTCTCAATTGCGGCAAAGAAGGGCATAGGGCCAATGAATGTCAGGAGGACTCAAAATGTCGAGTATGCGGTGAGTCGGGTCATCGCATGGACTCCATGAGGTGCCCTAAATTCAGGGACCTGGTATATAGGAGGTATTAACAGCGCATTCAAGTCATTAACCATATATTCGAATAGATTAGTAAGCAATGTGTGTCGTTATTTATGTGGTTTTTTATCTATATCTATTTATTTATTTAATTGTATAGGTATTTTACACCGGTTTTATTTATACTCCTTTATTTATATTGTGTTTTCTACCCATGTCCTTTTATGGTTTTTATCTTTACATCTTTTCTATTTTTATCATTTTATACCGCTTTTATTTATACACTGTTTCTATATTTACCTCGTTTTATTACTTTTATTTATACACTGGCTTTATTTATTTTATTTATACTCCTTTATTTATGTTGTGTTTTTTATTCATGTCTTTTTGTGGTTTTTATTACACCTTTTATATTTTTATCTTTTTATATCGTTCTTATCTATACACTGTTTTTATTTTTACCCCGTTTTATCTCTTTTATTTATACATTGGTTTTATATATTTTATTTATACTTTAACTTTTTTAATGTTTTGGTGAGTGTCTGGATATTTTTTAGTTGTGTTGTTGCTATTTATTTATTTATTTATTTATTCATTTATTTATTTATTTATAAGATATTCAGAATAGGAAACACGTCCTAAATGGCTCTCAGTACAAATAAACCCGGTATGCGAGTCTTGCAGGTCAACGTGGGAAGGGCGAGAGCTGCGCATGACCTTACATACCTCAAGGCTTCGCAACTCGACTCAGATCTGCTTGTCATTCCGGAACCAAACAAGAAACTAACTGCCAGCAACGGATGGGTACAAGATAATAGTAAAGATGTGGCGGTGTTCTTCCGTAACAAAGACGTTGGGGTACAGAACATCAAGAGGAAGGCAGGTTATTTGATTATAGAATTTAAGGACTTCACAATGATAGCCTGTTATATCTCCCCCAACGTCGGGAAAGAAATATATAAAAGAAAAGCGGAGGAAATAATGGACACCGCCGCAGGGATAAAAAATGTTATCATTGTCGGGGACATCAACGCAAAGTCCACTCAGTGGGGCTCCCCCACAAATGATGAGAGGGGTGACATATGGGACGAATGGATGGCCCAGCAAAATATAACAGCAATGAACAACGGAAAACCTACCTTTACGAGAGGAACCTGCCAGAGTCATATAGATGTGACTTTGGCAAGTACAGGGCCATCCAGAAAAATCACAGACTGGGATGTCCTCGATGAGGAAATTTTTACCCATCACAGGTTCATCACTTTCCAAATACGAGTTAAAAATTTTAAAAAAATAAATAGAGAGTATAAGGAATTTAATAAAAAAATATACAAAAAGGAAGTGGAAAATATGAAAGAAGAGGAAGTGATGAACTATGAACAGCTGCAGTTAGTTTTGAAAACAGCGAAGGAGAAGGCAACTAGAAAACAAAAAAGAATATATGCACCGTATTGGTGGAATGATGAGATAGAAGATCTGAGAGAAAGATGCCTCCGTGCCCGTAGGATATATACCAGAAGCAGCGGTAACACAGAAAGCAAAGAGCTATATAAGCAATTGAAAAACCTACTGGGCAAAACAATAAAAATGGAGAAAAAAAAGAAGTGGCAGACATTATGTGAAGATCTAGAAAGGGATGTATGGGGCGAAGCATACAAACTAACCATGAAAGCTTTGAAGATAATAGCCCCATACAAGTTAAATGAAGACCAGCGGCTGGAGGCAGCGACCCTCTTATTTCCACAAAAAGAAGAGAAAATATTTGAAAAGAGGATCGCTGCAGACGTACCAGAATTTACAGATGAAGAGATTGAAGCCGCTGGTGAGAATATAAGGCAGGGTAAAGCCCCCGGCCCTGACGGTCTGCCACCGGAGGCGATAAAGATTTTGGTTAAACTGAAACCGGGCTTAATGAAAGATATTTTAAACGATCTACTGCGAAGACAAGTGTTTCCCAGAGAATTAAAGCAAGCAAATTTAACATTATTATTAAAGCCTGGGAAACCCCCCAATTCTCCGGCCTCATATAGGCCGGTATGTTTATTAGACTGTCTGGGAAAATATTATGAGACTTTATTGAAAAAAAGATTAGAACAATTCCTGGACAGAAACGGGGCTCTATCAGACCAGCAATACGGATTCCGCAAGGGTCGTTCAGCGATTGACGCCGCAAAATGGGTGAAAGACGCGGCGGAGAAATCTAAGAAGAGGTGGGTAGTCCTGACATTATTGGATATTAAAAACGCCTTTAACACCGCAAACTGGGGTCTTATTATAGGAAAGATGGAAGAAATAGGGACCCCAGTTTACTTAGTCAATGTCATAAAGGACTATCTATCGGATAGGAGCGTATGTGTATCGAGAAATAAAAAAATGAAAGTTACCGCTGGAGTACCCCAGGGGTCGGTCCTAGGACCTACCCTATGGAATATACTGTATAATGGGGTACTTGAGATGAAGATGATTAAGGGGGCAAAGACGATCGCATACGCGGACGACCTTGCAATAATTGCAGAACATGACATGAATTGGGGCATAATAGATATAGTACAGAAGGCAATGGTCAAGATAGGTGAATGGATAGAGTCGACCGATTTGGAGCTGGCAGTAGAAAAGACGGAAGTGATAATACTGAGAGGACCAAGGGACCGGGATAGAATAAAATTTAAGCATAAGAATACTACCATAACTCCTCAGAGAACGGCAAAGTACTTGGGCGTCATTTTCGACGACAGGATGACTTTCACTAAGCACATAGAGGCAGCGGTGGCGAAAGCAGAAGACAGGATCTCAACACTACAAAAAATAATGCCAAATGTAGGGGGTCCCGGAACACACAAAAGAAGGGTGGTATTGGAAACAATACATTCCATATTGCTATATGGGGCCCCCGTGTGGCACGAGGTCCTGTCTAAGGAAAAATACAAACAAAAAATGATAAAAGCTCAGAGGAAACCGCTGCTACGAGTCTGTAGTGCATACCGGACGGTGTCTACAATTGCACTGCAGGCCATAGCCGGAATTCTACCCATAGAGATCTTAGTGGAAGAGAGAGTCAGACTGTACGGGAGAAATGACGTGGATGATAATATAAGGAGTGAAGAAAGAAAACAAAGCATCGAAAAATGGCAGCAGAAATGGCAAAATGAGGGTTCCAAAGCAGCATGGACGAGGACTCTGATACCGGATGTTAGAAATTGGTGCGGATGTGCTCACCGCAGAACGAACTATTATTTCACACAATTTCTCACGGGGCACGGATCATTTAGGAGATATACACATTCGATAAAAAAAGCGACAGATGATCTGTGCCCGGAATGCGGTGTCACAGATGATGCACAGCATGTGGTATTGGAGTGCCCCAGATATAAAGAGGAGAGAGAAGAAATAGTGAAAGCTGCGGGAACTCTCGACGGTAAGGCTGTGATGGAGGCTGCCATGAGAAATGAGAAAACATACGCCCAAGTAATGGATTGCGTTACTGAAATAATGAAAAAACAAGAAGTATCAGAAAGGAGAAGAACAGGATGAGAAGGAGAGTAAAGTAAAGCCGGCACACATGACGCGATGTTCGCTAAGAACGGTACCGTGTGTGTCGGTGGAGAAGAGGGTGGGTTTTTAGCTGGTAGGCGATCGGGTGCGACTCTATTAAGAGTGGATGGCCTTTGTAGTCGAGCGACTACCAAAGGTTCTAAACGCATCTGGTTGAATCCGCACACCTGGGACCTCTTCCCAGGCGTCTTTCGAAGATTTTCCCACCCACACAAAAAAAAAAAAAAAAAAAAGGTTAGGTTAGGTTAGGTTAGGTTAGGTTAGGTTAGGTTAGGTTAGGTTAGGTTAGGTTAGGTTAGGTTAGGTTAGGTTAGGTTAGGTTAGGTTAGGTTAGGTTAGGTTAGGTTAGGTTAGGTTAGGTTAGGTTAGGTTAGGTTAGGTTAGGTTAGGTTAGGTTAGGTTAGGTTAGGTTAGGTTAGGTTAGGTTAGGTTAGGTTAGGTTAGGTTAGGTTAGGTTAGGTTAGGTTAGGTTAGGTTAGGTTAGGTTAGGTTAGGTTAGGTTAGGTTAGGTTAGGTTAGGTTAGGTTAGGTTAGGTTAGGTTAGGTTAGGTTAGGTTAGGTTAGGTTAGGTTAGGTTAGGTTAGGTTAGGTTAGGTTAGGTTAGGTTAGGTTAGGTTAGGTTAGGTTAGGTTAGGTTAGGTTAGGTTAGGTTAGGTTAGGTTAGGTTAGGTTAGGTTAGGTTAGGTTAGGTTAGGTTAGGTTAGGTTAGGTTAGGTTAGGTTAGGTTAGGTTAGGTTAGGTTAGGTTAGGTTAGGTTAGGTTAGGTTAGGTTAGGTTAGGTTAGGTTAGGTTAGGTTAGGTTAGGTTAGGTTAGGTTAGGTTAGGTTAGGTTAGGTTAGGTTAGGTTAGGTTAGGTTAGGTTAGGTTAGGTTAGGTTAGGTTAGGTTAGGTTAGGTTAGGTTAGGTTAGGTTAGGTTAGGTTAGGTTAGGTTAG